>CM029380.1:9455586-9529747 GCA_017165825.1 Hepsetus odoe | reverse complement strand
ATATATATATATATATATATATATATATATATATATATATATATATATATATATATATACACACACACACACACACACACACACAACAAAACAACCTTCTCTATTTCTCTACACATTTTAGGAAACTTTGCTGGCTGGTGCAGAATTCTCCTGAGGAAACTTATACTCAGTCCCCCTGTCTGAAACATACAACGTGTACAAAGTGCAGAAACACTGGCAGTCTGTGCAGTTCACCACATATTAAAAGGGCCTTTTGATAGGGCCTGGACTTAGACAAAATCGTACTGTTGTATGCTTAAAGGGAGCTAAATAAACAGCAAATAGCTTGAGAGATGGACTCGGTACACTTTGGGACAAGGAATGCATTATTTGCTATTCAGTCAGTTTTCATCTTGCTGTTCCAAACAAAACACTGACCATACCTGTATATGCATGTTGCTTTGCTAGTATATGAGAAGTAGAACATTACAAGAACCCTTGTCTCCAACCTGAATAACATGCCAAGCTGGCATTGCTACCATCCTGTAGCATGTAATGCTTTACAAAATCTCACATGTGGAAATGTATGTTCACGTTTGCATGAGATTGTGTATAAATTAAATTAACAAGAGACTAAAACCCATCAAAACAAACTTAAATGGCTTGACCGATGACCTGAAAGTCAATACTAAAGGAGAATCACACTAAACACATTGTCACTCTTCATTGAACATAAACTAGTCTCTGATCACTACACCAGAGTGTTATTCAATTGCCCTGATGAATACATTTAAAAACTATTCAGTGATGTGAACATTTAATGTTCCAGGCTCCATAAAACATTTTTGAAGTTTCAGCAAATGCTCATAATAACGCCCTTTAGATGCGTTTGCAGTAATTATGGATATTCAAATCCAGCGACATCTCAGGCACAGCAACACAAGTCACGGAATAACTCAAACAAAATCGTTTAACTGACACAAGAACAACAGGAGCTGATAGATCAGCACTTTTGATGTGTGGCATAAAGGTATTATAATTGCTTCGATTCAAGGGAAGAAACATTGTAATTCATGATCTAAATCACAATCAAAGAGACTGTTTTGTGTTTAGCACTTCACCCTAGGGGACAGGTTTCACAGGAAACGTGAATGCATATGTAAGAAAAAAAAAGGAAATGCATGCAACAACTCATTTTTACATTCATTAACAAAGTAGATATAAAAATTTGCCACTCTACAGAACACTTAAACAAAACATCAGCGATTAAAAACAAATCATTCCGTGTGCTCAGAAGAGTTCTAATTAATAATTTCAATGACTCTACCTAATACCAGCAGCATAAGAATTTCCTGCCCCAGCTAATGGCAAAGCAAGAATTTATTCAGCTATAGACTGAAAAAACAGGGACCAGAGAGAGAATTTCACTTTATTTAGAAGCTTCACACGTTTACTGAGCCTCTGCATACATCGCAGCTATTTTCTCATTTTTGAGGGTGAGAAAAAGACGATGTGACAAACCAGACGTTTGCTGTTCACAAGGGGGATATGACCCAAGGACAGGAGATAATTTATTAGCATGTGATTAGTGGAGCAGTGATTGAGTGGGAGGCAGGGCCTGTCACGACACTGCTGCCTCCGGGTTCAGAGGGGCTGCAGGTGTCAGAACAGTCCACTTCTGTGAAAGAGTATGGGCTCTTTTTCTCTCCCTCTCTTTTTTGTCTATTAGCATCTTACACTCTCACATAGCCATGGCAATCTCGAACCTTTCCACATCTCATTCACGGGTCTTGTAGTGTCTCAGGCTTGCATTCACTAATTCTGACATGGTGAATGGTCTGAAAATGGTTCCCTCTTATCCCACATGCTTCGACAGCTCACTGTGGTCTGGCGTGTTGTAGTCAATCAACGATGCAGAGAGAGCTTTCATGCCCCTGCAGAGGTCAGCTTGCATGCATGATTCTTTACCCTTATTCAGTCTAGAAGCATGCTATTTCTTTGATCATTTTTTAAAATTATTCTAATGATACTCAAATGGACATTTCGTTAAGGCCAACTGGACTTGGCTGTTTTGGCAAGCTAGCTGCTGATGATTGCTCAAAAAAGACAGAAGAAACAAGCAAATATTATTTGTGCAGCCATTAAAGGAAACATAATTTCAGTGGGGCAGTGGTGGCATAATGGTTAATGGTTAGACCCTGTAATCAGAAGGTCATGGACTTGAGTCCCAGATAGTAGGTTATTCTGAGGAAACTATGAGTAAGGTGCCATCCCCAACACTTCCCTGAGTGGCTGTATGACCTGTATTGTATGTATGTATGCTAATCGTTTTTTTAATCATGACAAAAAAGTTATCTAGATGCTGAGAAAAGACCCTGAATGAGAAAGGCTAGCAATCCCTCCTTCCCTCACATTCAGATCCTTTGGGCTCTGAGGAGTTCTTTCTACTGAGAAGGACGTATTGACTGCTTATGATCACAAAATTAAGAAACATCTGACTTTATACAAAGGCTTAACTTAGCAGGCTTAATTTTTAACTCATATTCAAGCTTTAGCAGAAACACACACCCTGACACTGAATCTTGTGAAAATACATACAGTGAAAAGTAATGAAGATGAAGTACTTGCAATACAAGCAGCCAAAAACCAACAGTGTAGTGCTCCAGGTCATTTGTACTACAGTATATGAATGCTTGTGTTTTTCCTTGCTCCTAAATGGGAGTGAAACTGAGGCAGTTATAGCAAAACCTTTAAGCAATGAATCTTTTTAATCTATATATCAATATTGCAAAGGAGGTCAGGGGTGCAACGTTTGACACATGCAGCTTCTCACCTCCTTATCTTGCTATCACACATACATACACACAAAGCCGAACAAGGTCTGTCAAACTTGGTAATTACACATTCATCACCTCAGTTGTGTCAGAGTGACTGGGTACCTTCAGCAAAGAAATACACTTATCACTCCATTATTAACTGTTCCATTAGACCACAGTGATTATGTTAAATGAATTAACGCCAGGGATCAACACCTTGGCCGTGAAACTGAGGAAATACTTAGAACCTGTCTCCTGATGCTGCTGTGAGAAGGTGTAAGGGGGAGTTGGGTACTTGGTGGGTGTATAGTGAGGAGGAGGGTGTGGAGTAGATGCAAGGTTGAATGCACAAAGAAACTGATTATCAAATTTTTAATCCAATTAATTTTCTTGCGCAACTGAATGCTCCGGATTCATCAGATGTGGGTCCCAGACGGCTCAAAGACGATCTGTACTGTGAGAGCTGCTCTGATTGAGTTAAATTGAGACACAATATAATAATTATAAATTGACTCTGGAGACAAGGCAGGGTTCATCTCTCATGGTGCCCTTCTTTGGAGAAACAGCTTGTTTGTATTAATCACAGGGAAGCAGGCGAGCAGGGGTAAAGGGGATTTGCTTGCTGTTCGGCCCACTGGGTTGTGCTATGAAACGGTGCGATCCTGTGATTAAAATGCTCTTCAATGCTACAAAAGCACCCTCTGAACACATGATTCGAGATGATACCGGAGCCAACCAAATGTAACAAATGAAACACAGCGAAATTTTTGCACCACTCTGTTCCCATGTGTGCCTGCTCAAATAAACTGATGGCACAATAATTTAATCACATGCCAGCTGGAATATTGTAAATTGATTTTAGTTAAATGGTCACAGAATACCAAATGAGCCAAATGAGACACAGAAACATACAAATGAATAGTTTTGGTGTCAATAAATACAGTGCTGTGAAAAAGTCTCACAATGAAATAAATAGTTATAAATAAAAGTTAAATTATAGTTATAATAGTTATACATCTATTTATCTTGTCAGTAACTTAGTTTTTTCCTTAGGTCTTTTTCCCTGAAGTTCCTTGAGTAGAGATTTGGAAATGGTTTTATATACTCACAAGACACAATGTATCATAATGACAAATTACACTCACTCATGTTTATTTGGCTAATATATGTAGATTATTTATTTAATGTGAACATGTTTATAAACTACAAGAAAAAGGCTGTGTACACAACAAAAAAAGGGAATAAGTCAGAGAGGGAGGAACAAAAAGGAAAGAAGGGTGCTTTCTTTGCCACGCATGTCAAACTACTACTGTAAGGCTCTATGATCAGTACAATAATAAAAATTCTAATCAGAAATCAAAATCCAAGGCCATAATGAAAGCTATTCCAATTTCAGTCCAGTTTCAGTCTGGAATTATCAGAAATTTGAGCAGTCTGAAGACATGACATTTTTTATGAAAAAGATAATGATGACATATAGAATTATCTTCAACATCTGTCACTTAGGTCAAGCTAATTACAGAGCAGATAGAAAAACAGGCCTGAACCTCTCCAATGCATACAATTCCCCATTGATTTTCTATAGAGATAGGAGCTCTAATAAATTTAGCTACTGTAACTAGACCAGGTGGTCAATCATTGTCCCGTTTTCAAAGCCCTTGATGAGAGCTGTGTTGCAGCAGGGGAAAAATAGAGTATTGTTCTACTTAATTACAGCATGTCAGAGACAAGAACATATTTGCATTTTAAACAAGCACTTAATCTGATTGGAGAACAATTGATAGAAATTTCATTAAATATGTGGAGGGCAGCACACTGTGTGTGCCTCTTCCCACAGGGGAATTTTTCTATGAGGTAAAGCTAGCAGAAATAATAAACAAAAGCTATCATGACTACAAAAAAACATACTACCATACTACTAATCTCAAACTTATTCTTGATTTCATGTTTTCCACAGCCCCTATGTAGTTTGGTGATCCCTCCCTCCATTTCTTATCAATGATTAATTAATTTTCCAGCCTTCTTCAAGGTCTTTCTCTCAAAGAATTCACATAAGAAACAGAAAAAGGGGTTTGAAAAGAAAGAGAGGAAGAAGAACTCAAACAAGAAGCTTGGGGAAAAAAAATGTAACACTGTACGTACCCTAACAGTTTACGACTATTTTCTCATAATTTCCTGCTGCCAATTTAAAGTGGGCTCCGCTGCTTCCTGCATATCTAACGACCTCCTCAGCGTCTTTATCTACAATTCCACTTATTTACAGATCACTGGAGGAACATCTGCTCCTACACTTGCCCTGAATCTATGAAGTGATGTTTTGCAATATACCATTTAATTTTTAATGCTGATATTCAGTTCTCCTTCAAAACACTAGAACTTTCATGGAGAGGCAGCTTTTGATGACAACTACACAACATCCAATAGACTGAAAAATGGTAGAATTAAAGCAGATAAACAGAGTGATACCAAGCAAACAAACCAGAGGGTAAACACTGGGGAACTTTACAATGTAAATATATATTCTGTGCATTTGTAATGAGGCCAGCACAGCTTTTGCACAGTAGTTGTCTATTTTGGTCTCTTTTAGGTTGGTAAGCACATTTTTTTTTTCAGTGACTGAAACACGTTTTCAAAGTTTAAAAAATGCCATCTTATTGAATAACACCATTAACGGAAACCAAATAGATTTGGATTAGAATGCTAGGCTTAAAATTAAAGGAAAATTAAAGGAAATCATAAGTGCAAGCTGGAAAGAGATTAAGCTGTAGAGAGAGAGACAGAAGAAAGAAAGAAAGAAAGAAAGACATAGACAGACAGACAGACAGATAGACAGTCAGACAGATAGATAGATAGATAGACAGATAGATAGATAGATAGATAGATAGATAGAAAATCTGAGCACCTGTGTAACAAAAACAAAACCTTCTCTAAATGAGCATTCACACACAATTACACTGGAGAGGCCTGATGCCATTGTCACCAGACTGTTCTTCCTTTATCCCCCAAAGCAAGTTGTGATGCACCTGCATCTGCTCATTCACAGCATGAAACGGAGCTGGAGCAACGCCAAAGCCTCCCCACTTCAGGCAGCGCCAGGGACCGCACACATTGATTTGCAATACAGCATAATAGGCCATCAGCTTAATTATTACTGAAGAGAGCCCATTGTTCTTCCACATTTTTCTTCCCCCCCAATGAAGGAGAACTGCAAAGGGGAAGAAAGAATGACTTATGACGCCTTGATTTGCATACCTTCCCAACAATGTTGCTTCACTGGCTGGCAGGTGAACCAGGCTGGGAGTTTATTTACAGTGTATATATTCTGAAGACATGAATGTTCAAACATTTTTCTTGTGATCAGCACAAGTTAAGACATTCACAGGAAATGTGAAGGCCAAGATAGAATTTGTACTGTATCCAGTACATAAATTTTTTCATGCATTTTGAGATCTGGGGATATAAGCATGAAACTTAGACTTAGAATGCTGATCAAGGTTCATTCGTGTCCTTTCATATCCTGATGAATATGATTATTTAAACAAGGGGACCTGAGAAGACTGATAAATAAGGTGGCTGGTCAGAGCTTCAGAGAAAGTTCAGAAACAGTAATCACAGCAGAGAGTGAGACTCTGTGTGTGTGTGTGTGTGTGTGTGTGTGTGTGTGTGTGTGTGTGTGTGTGTGAGTGTGAGTGTCTGTGAATAAAGTGAATAAACCATGAATAAAAAAATAAAATCAATCAATAAAAATATGAAGGTAATTTGGTTTTATATATATATTACCTTCATATTTTTATTGATTGATTTTATTTTTTTATTCATGGTTTATTCACTATATATATATATATAGGTTGTTTTTTGTTTTTTTGCTTAAAGCAGCTCATCAGCCAGATTATCTGTAATGGCAATACAGTTATAATTTACTTTACTTATTTAAAAATTACTTATAAACATATTATAAATGTAACTTCTTTTATAGTAAGTGTTAAGTAATAACAACAACAACAACAACAATAATAATAATAACAACAATAACAACAACACGAAAAATAATTTGGCTCTACTACACCCAAACTACTTTCTCATGATTCCCCAAACCCAGATGAGATACTGTGCACTTTCCCTTAAAATACACTCAGTTACAATCAGTCGTATCTCAAACAAAAATCTAATGCCACATGACCACAGAGAACTGTTTTTACAGTGTGTTGGTCTGTATGGTGATAAATAGTTAGGACTGAGATGTACAAAATACTGAACTCCACTGCTTTTCTCTCATTTCACTAACATGCTGGGTGACATCCAAGCCCCTTGTCTAATAAACTCTAATAAGAACTAAGATAAACATGGGCCATGCTCAGTCAGAGACCACAGGGATAAGCAGTCAAACCCAAGGGTGGTAGAGATTTACCAAGGCATGGGTTTGAGCCTGACACTTATCAAAATTAGTCATACATGATAAGCTTTAAAAAAAAAAAGAAGAGAAATTAATGACTAAAGGGTGAAATGTTAAAATGCCAAAGGAGTACTGGGATTGTTTAACCAGTGAAGAGCTGTTGTTCATCCTTTTTCAGGGCATGAGAATGTTTTTTCAAGCGTTCGTCACACACAGATATAACTTGGTTATGCTTATTTTAAAGCCTATAGGTTAGGTGAGGTTATGCTGGGTGGATGCATTAAAAGTTTCTCAGAATGAAGGCACTGCATTAATTCACTGTGCAATCCTGTATGAGAAAGCTGGGCGATGGCACTTCCCAGTGCGAGAAGATTGGGGAGGGCGGGGAGTGAGCACATGTTTCAGAGTGGTGTGTGTCTAGTGGTCAAGCCCTCCACTCCATGTTTGACTGAATCAAGCCTCAGACTGGTCCACTCAGGAATGCATGAGACTGTTTGTGTTGGAACCGCCTCTATGTGGTCTTAAACCATTTCCTTGTACTAGGCACAAAAGTTAACTCATATACAGAACAAAATGCCACTTCTTCTAGCACAACTGCTGTGGGGAGGGCTCGTAAAATACTATTCAAACACGTTGCTCCTAAAAAATAAAAAAAGAAGACTAGTTTTATTATTTTAACGAAAGTGCCACCCGAGTTAAAGGAAAACTCTATCTTTCAGGAGAAAATGTTAAATGAGACCTATTATGGGTTTGTATCTGAAAGCTCTCTTTTAGAGTTGATGTAAAAGACATATTTATCTTAATAATCTGACCAGAAGGAACACATCTCAGCCCAGTCTTTGCTTCTCTGCTCTTTTCTCTTTACTACCAGGGGGAGTTTATAGTGAGTTTACTGAAAGTGTGGTAGGTGGTGGTGTTGAGGTGGGACTTGGACTGTGTCAGTGGGCAAATTTGCAGCTCTGAGGAGGTGTTGGCTTTATTCATGTCAGCAAACAGTGCAGCAATCTCCCAGAGAAATAGGCTTTGTGTCTGCTATGGTCCCAACAGAGCAGGCCCACAGATCTCTCCAATCTAAAAGCCAAGCCTGTGAACAGAAAGCATACAGAACAACTCAGCCCTCACAACCCCCATCAGCCCCCACCTCCTTGAACATAGACACTGTTTTCTTTGGCAGGTCTAGCAAGAAACTTGTTATAAAGACACAAAGGGTATAAAAAAAGGAAAAGATTATAAGTCATGCTGTCAGTCAGACAGGTAAACCTTTTACAAAGAGAGCACAATTTTTTTATATATATATTTTTTACTATATGTTGTACTATATATATACACACAGTACTTGTCACGGTCTGTCGTGCCTGTGGTTCCGGCCGGGCACGACAGATGGCGGTCTGTTCTGACTGAGCACACCTGGAGTTGTTCAGACACAGGTGTGCTTCATTGGGGCTGCTATTTAAGCCCCAGTGAGTCAGAACAGAGCGCGGTTCATTAACAAGGCTACGCCTTACAGTTAATGGTGGCACTGTTGGTTTTTAATTTTAGTTTATGTTAATAAAGTTACGTTTTGGAACCCTGGCTCTGCGTTGGCGTCCTTCAAACTCCCCACCACTGTTACAGTACTGTGCAAAAATTGTAGGCAGGTGTGGAAAAAATGCTGTAAACAAAGAATGCTTTCAGAAATATAAATGATGATTGTTTATTTTTAGCAATTTACAAAATGCAAAGTGAGCGAACAAAAGAAAAATCTAAATCAAATCAATATTTGGTGTTACTACCTTTTGCCTTCAAACCAGCATCAATTCTTATAGGTACACTTGCACAAAGTCAGGGATTTTGTAGGATTATAGTCTGTGTTTGATCAACCAGTTTTACCAAACAGGTGCTGATGATCATCAATGTCACACGGAGGTTGAAACACAGTCATGTTTTGAACAACTTACCAGCCGAGTTCCTTCAAAAACTGTGTGCAAGTATACCTAGAAGAACTGATGCTGTTTTGAAGGCAAAGGGTGGTCACACCACATATTTATTTGATTTAGATTTCTCTTTTGTTCATTGACTGCATTTTGTTGATTGATGAAAATAAATGATTAATACTTCCATTTTTGAAAGCATTCTTTGTTTACAGCATTTTTTCACACCTGTCCTGGAGATATATATATATATATATATAGTACAACATATAAATATATATATATATATATATATATATATATATATATATATATGTAACTGTAAAACTAAAGAATGGAAGTGTTAATCATTTGTTTTCATCAATCTAAAAATGCAGTGAATAAAAAAAGGTAAATCAAATCATTGTTGATAACCACCTTTGCCTTCAAAACAGCATCAACTTTCTTCCTAGGTATGCTACGCACGATTTTGAAGGAACTCCTTTGTGGCTGTTCCAAACTCTTCTTTTGTTCCAGCCTATATGTGACATATGACATTGATGATCATGCTTTCCTGTTTGGTAAAATTGGTTGATCATACACCGACTATAATCTACAAAATCCCGGCTTTGTGCGAGAATTGATGCTGGTTGGCTTAAAAGTAGATTTTCTTTGTTACTTTTATTCTATTTACAATAGTACTAAAAATGAAAAATCATATATATTTCTGAAAGCATTCTTTGTTTACAGCATTTTTTCCCCACACCTGCATATATATATATGTTGTACTATATGTTGTACTATATATATATATATATATATATATATATATCCAGAAATTTGCTTTCATAGAGGAGAGTTAACATGATGACTCTGTGCAGGGAGCCTTGTTCACCTGTCTCAGGGGAAAGATCAAGATTGACATAAACGCCCTCTTTTCATCTGTACTGTCAAAAGCAAACAAAACTGTTTTACATCATGAGACTTCTAAAGGTGAAATACAGGGGAGTCATATTTGCTGAATCTGCTATAATCAAGTTTTTTTATTTATTCCTGATTTGCTTTAAGAATGGACTATTGTAGTACTAAATGATGAAGTGGGTAAATGCCTTTGCACAGCGTGTATTACAAGGAAGCAGTTTTGAACAAAGCCTAACGTCTTTTTGTTTAGCTATCAAGATCCTTCTCTTACATAACAGATACCACTCTGGAAGAGGAAATGCTACACACGAGGCTTACTGCCCAATTTTCCACAAATGGCCAGACATACAGCTATGATCAGTTAACATAACTGACAGATAGCCATCCTTCCCTCTCAGAAAATGAATAGTCATGACCATCTCTGGAAAAAATATGCAGACCTATGTAAAACTGGTTTTGAGAGGTAGAATGGCATGAGATTCAAGAGGTTTGATTTGGCAGACAAGAGAGAGAGAGAGAGAGAGAGAGAGAGAGACAGAAAGACAGAGAGAGAGAGAAAGAGAGAGAGAGAGAGAAAGAGAGAGAGAGAGAGAGAGAGAGAGAGACAGAAAGACAGAGAGAGAGAGAAAGAGAGAGAGAGAGAGAAAGAGAGAGAGAGAGAGAGACTTTCTCTCATTTGTGGCTTTCAGGCTGAGATGTCTTTCCATTCCACTTTTGTCCAACTCCTCCAGATCCTCCCACCACTTGAGGCATGCTGCTGCTGCTGACGCTAGGGAAGGTGCGCCAAGTGGGTTTCAATTCAAAATTACAGGCCTTTTTTCCATTTCACTTGTCACTGGAAAGAGCACAACATTCACCATGCCAGGCTCAGAAGAGAAGGATATGCAGGAAACAAAGACAAAATGTTCTTCATAGTGCATATAACCATGTAAAAATCATACAAAACAAACCTACAAAACCCCAATCAGCAAAAGAGATGGACTACAAGAATGTGGAAAAATCAGCACAAGCCCAAAACTGTGAACAATGTCAGTCACAGCATGGTTCATTGGGTTGTGCTGTCGCTTCACAGTGGGAAGGTCCTGGGCTCATTTCCCAGATGGGGTGGCTCAGGTCTTTTCTGTGTGGAGTCTGCATGTTCTCCCTGTGTGTACGTGGGTTTCTTTCCATCATCCAAAGACATGCCCGTCAGGCTGACTGGAGATGCTAAAATGCCTATTAATGTGAGTGTGTTTGTCTCTTTGGCCTGCAATGGACTAGCAACCTCTCCACCTTTCGCCCTATGAGAGCTTTAATAAGCACCACCTTGGATAGGCTGAAGCAGCTATTAAAAGAGTGAGAGAAGAAAATATCAGAAACAAATTGTGTACAGCAAAACTAAATAATTACAAATAAAGTACCCTCCAGGTATGATTCCATATAACAAAAGAATAAAGAACTAAGGAGAGACTATTCAAGTAACAAATTAACTGCAAAAGCTTTTAATACATTCACTTAAGAATAAATACACACTAAGCAAGTGTTCAGTGTTCTGTTGGCAAATTGATTCTAAACGTATTTAAACACCCCCATGACCTGAGCCAATGATCATGATTTATATCATTCATAAAGTACAGCACACTATACATGCCCATGCATGAACTGAATATAAATAAAACATACTGCTTGAGGTCAGTAAACAAGGGGAGGCTGTTCAAAACTGCTGACCAACATGTTTGTTAGGTTAACTGTGATTCATTAGAATTCAATATGTCATCAAAAAAGCTGGTGATCTCTTCTGACTGGATAGATGGATATAAATAATAGTGTCAGAGCCAGAAGTGAAAAAGTATCAAGTTTCAGATTTTTTTGTCGCTCACACGCTTCCCGCAATTGCCCAGGGGGGCAGTTCCTGTTTGTTGCTGGTTCCCAGAATGCACGGGGGATGGTTCCTGTTCGTGGCCGGTTCCTCTACGGCTCCTGCAACTGCCCAGGAAAGCGGCACGTCTTCACTGCTGACTCCTGGACCCTCATGGCTGCTGCTGGGCCTAGGACCCCGTTTTGTGATGCATCAGCCTTGGTAACAGGTCCAGTCATGTGCCCCTAATAGAGGGGCTGTTAGATGTTTGGGTGATATTTTGGGGGAGGGCTTCTGTCATGGTTTGCAGTTCTCTGCCCTGACTGGTCACACCTGGCGCCTGGTTAGGACGTCAGGTGTGCCTCATTGGCTCAAGGGTATAAAGACGCGAATGAGCCAGAACAGAGCGTTGGTCATTCTGGATTCAACGTTGGGTGACTGTGTGTAAGGAACACGTTGAGTTAAGTGTTTGTGTGAGTGTACATTTATATTCATGTTTAATAAAGCTCCGTTGCTGACTCCCAGCTCCACATTTATGCCTGGTCAATCCCACCTAGACATCACACCCAAAAAGACAAAATATCCACTGTTGTTTAGGACATTCCCTCTATTCACTCTTTCTCTATGAGGGGAGTAATTTGATAACTTAAAGGCACTTCCTCCTTTATCAGAGAACTCCCCTTCTCTCTTTTTTTAATGATCAGAAATTTGTTCCAGCTTAAATGGGATTTTCCATAAAAGCCACAGTAAACACATACTTCCCAGTCAAACGCTTCCTCCCCATAATTTCAGTCAGCTTTGCCTTTATAGCAGCCAGTGAAAAATAAAGTGAAAGGGGCAGCTGCATCAGATCCCAGTGTTAATTGTTCTCTTCTTTCACAGAGAAAGTTGAAGTTATTCTTCAACCAGGGTGTTCAAACCCCACTCTGGCTTCAGCTGTGGGTAATAGAAAGCTTGCTATACTGATGTTTTGAACTTTCATTAACTGTTTGTGTTTACTCTAAAAGCTGTTGGTGAAAAACAAAGAGCAGAACAATTTTGATTTGTTGAACTTGTTGAAGGTGGGATAGAATCAAAGGCTTCTCTGGGTAAGATCTGATAATGAAAGGCTTCTTTTTCTCCTTTGTGAAACCATAGCATATGAAATCATAAGGCGTAGCACACTGTTTCCTTTTATACACTGGGTGCATCTAAAGTTTGTGTGATTGCGTGGTAAATAAACGATAGAATTCATTCTCAGGAATGCTGGGTAAATACACGCTGACAGCCTCCACTGATGTGTTACATGTAATTCTTAGGGTAGGCTTTTGTGTTGTTGTGACAGTTTATCATTACATCTCAGACCTAAAGAACAGCATTTTGGTTCCCTGTAGAGGACCACCAGAGAGGCTTGCCAATCATCAAATGGCCCTTACCCACCCAGCACCCATGTTTGCACAAATGCCATGACCAGGTCGTAACACAAATATCTATTCAGAACTCTACAGACCTTAGCTAGGCAGCGGATATAACTCAAACTTCTGGTCTACTGTGGGAATATAGGAACACAATTCAAATGAAGGGCCACTCTCCTTTTTTATTCTCCCTTTCAAAGAATCCGATCGATCGAGCATGTACTGAGCACTGATCCCACAAAGGCCAAAATATATGTAAACTTTTGTTTTACATGCAGTGTCTTTGGAATCAACTTCAAATGGAAGGTACTTCAAACACTGCCCATCCACAAGACTTTGATCTGAGTGTGAATGCAATAAAGTTGTGTTGCATTAAATTTTAAAAAGTGGACTTTAAAAAACAGGAGACCAGCAAGAAACCTAGGCTGAAGTAAAGAGGAAAAAAAGAACTCTGGAAGTCAGGATGAGACTCATTAAAACACAATGTGTCTTTAGAAGTCAAACAATCGATTGCTGGCATAGACAGTATCTCTCCATGGATCTGACTGAGAATTAGAATAAATAGTATACAAATAGTAGAGGCCTTGAGGTTCAAAGAAAGCAATGCAATTCTAATAAATCAGGAATCAGAGGGAACTTCTGAGGAGCTTTCATAGAGGTAAGGCTGTGGGAAACAGTAAAAATATGTGCTGTAGAAAAAGTTTAGTACTATGACAAAATGGTCAGCTGATAAAGTTTTAGATGTAAACTTATTTAAAGTATTGCTCATGTGGCCATAGTTCAGAGAACAAATGGCCCCAAACGTACTTGGTCTAACTTTTATACATAAATTGAATTTGACAAGATATCCTATTATATCATGTAAACTGGTTAAAAGGACAAATGCATTTTAGATGCATTTCATTGAACATGATCAGGCAAATATATACAAAAAAGTAGTAATATGTGTATATTCTTGCAGCATTCTACCTTGTGAATAGGCACCATTAGACACTTCCAGTATTTAGTACTAATCACTTAAGCATGCATCTGCTGTTTCTGGCAGCACTATAAGAAAGAGCAAGCATTACTGCGAAATGGCAGTTGTTAACATATTAGGGAATAATTCAGCCTGGAGGTGGGTCTATATTTGGGAGGGGATCTTTTCCATTAGAGTGTGATTAAATAATGATAAGCTGGTGAATTTTTACTGTGGAATTACAGTGGTGAGAGCCCATGACCCACTTTAAGCCTTCACATCTGATAGAGATCTAGCCTTTGATAGTTCTTTCAGTGCAGACACTATCTGACAGTCACTTTTGGGTATTAAAATATGTCTCTCCATCACTTTTTCCCATTCGCAGAGTATGCACTTTCAAATGGAAGACATGCAGATCTGTGGGCTAAGGTAAATGTGACTGAGTGATGTCTCCTATAATCTGCTGGACATGTAATTCTAAAGGAGGATATTGAGGCTGCCCTCATGAAAGATTTATCTGGGAAGAGTGGCAGAGGAGAAAAGGAGCAAGAAGAGCAGAGAAAGAGAGAGAGAGAGAGAGAGAGAGAGAGAGAGAGAGAGAATTCACAAGCGGGACACTAACAAATGCCTGTCAGTCACACTACGTGTAAGCATTCAATTGCCACTGCATAAGAAATCATATAGATAGTATGTTTGCAATACCAAGAAAATAGATGAAAAATACACCGTAGATGAGATGTCAAACTGCTGTAATTGAGCAATCATTGATATTAAACTTGATAGGAATGTGTAAATCATCTCTTTATACAATACACTCTTCCCAGAATCCAAACACATGCACACACAAAAACAGACACTTCTGTGGTAGCAGAATGAGTCAAAATATCTCAGAAAGCTTAGAGAGGCTTTGTTGGTGCTAACTCTTAACTCTAAGCCCCTAGGCAGAGATCTAACACAAAGCCCATAATCTGCCAGTGTGTTCTGCATGTTCAACTCTGCACTCTGGAGATACTACCAGAGGAAAGACTCAGCCTTTCTCTGTCTCCACATCAATTTCTACTACAACCTTTAGACATATCAGTTAATACTGAGACATTCTATTCTCAGAGTCTCATCGGACATAAACAGCTTTAATAACATCAAGCAAGTTTGGCATGCTTTCATCTATAAAGCCTAAAGTTGGCCTTTGGAATGGCAAAAAATATATCTGTGAAATAATGTGCACCTAAACAGTGTCTCACAGGGTCCTTTGATCGATAGCAGAGAAGAACCATAACAACTCCCTAGAAAAAAATAAAAAGCCTAAATAACCTTTTAAAGCTAAAAAGTAAATTAAAATTTCTTGCTTACTTAAATGTGGTGGTGTATGTAGATTTCTCCTCAATGTTTCTTTTCAGGCACCTTTATTTTAAAAAGGGTATATGAAAGGTTCCTCAGTAAAAGCTTATATTAAAAGCAATGCCAATAAGCAGAAACATAATTTAATCATGGAATAAAAATACTGGCCAATTAAAGCCATACTGAATTGCTGACATTGCCAGAAGTCATGCTTATTAAAACTAAAGGGCAGTGACCAGAGGATGGGACCTTGTGTGATTTGTCCTCGCTTTCTTAGAGTCTAAAACAAGGTGCCTGGCAGAGCAAAATCTGCTTAGAATCTGCAATGTCCTCTCTGTATAAGAGCTGGTTGGTATACTCCCTACATTCACAGCAACAGCAGTTACACCCAATGAAGGCTAAATGGCACAAAGACATGAAATCAAGTAATAAGGTTAGAGAAAGGTTAGCATTTTAGAGGTCAGTTGTCTAATCCCATCCAATGAGCCTCATTTTCAAAATGGCTACTGCCGTTTAAAAGCTTAGAAAGCACTAGAAATATTGTATCTTGAATACAAGGGACTACCTCAACAATAAAGGTGAAGTTCGGGTCAGTCTTTGCTAAGTGAACACATAATAGATTTGGGTTCAAAGCTGACATCCATCTGAAAATAAATGGCCCCTTTGGAATCAACTGATAATGATGGCCATTTACTCCCTGTTACTTCTGCCATTTGAGTACAGATATGACCATTTCTAGACCCCTGAGAGTAGGAAAAAAGAAAAAAGGAAGAAATAAGGTTCAGGTTTAAATGCATGTGCTTCCAGACAACATTGCTAAAAAAGGAGGTGATGACTAACAACCATGAAGCTTTATGTTAATTTTAAGACAAAGAAAACTCCTATAATAAACATTTGTAGTCATGCAGTAACCATCTCAGGATATGATGACAGCCAGCTTTAATCTGCCACTTCCAATTGCAGTTGGATAAAAAGTCCAAATAAATTGTTCGCCCTGGTTAATTTCCAAGAACTAAGAAAAGATCATTTGATTTCTGATCTTTAGAATTGTGACAATATAGGTAATGAAAAGTACCAATTTTTCCATCAATCTGTCAGGCTATTCAACCCCTCTTTCTGACAATAGAAAATGGAACCCATTAAACTGCTTGTCTACTTTTCCAAAGGCATACCTCATCCTCACTTCTCTTCCTATGGGGTGCAAGTACACTGCATTTAAGCATCATTGTCTCTCTATTTCTTCCTCTTTCCTCCAGTCACTCCCTCTCTCTCAGCCCACACAGGGGTGATCAGCTGGAGGAAATCAAGCCCCACTCTACATTTCCTCTCAACTGATTAAGATAAACTGCTTTTCAGCCATGGTTACCCCCGACCAATCAATTAAAGCAATCAATTAAAGGCCTGCCGGCTGAGCCTTCAGTAATTCATGGCGGAATAAATATAGGCCTCTAGTGATGAACAATAAACCGATAACAAAACCGTGGCTATTAAAGATACTTGAAAAATATATTTTCTGTAATAGAATAAGCAGGCATTGTAAAACAAGAAGAGGGGTGTTATTAAAAAAAAAAAAAAGTAAGCCTCGATACTCCCGTTTGTGAAACCGCATGTTCCTTTTCACTGCAATTCAGCATGTTAAATATTCAAATAATTTAAACAGCCTTTTCCAGTTGGCTATAGGCACAATAATAAAAAATGCTTTTCATTTGAATATGTGCTGGGAGCCAGAAAGTTTTCCAGTGAAAATAGGGTTACAGGGCAGAATGAAGAGTTTTGATGGCCTGGTTGGGATGTGTGGCTGCAAGGATAGCAAGGGTACTGTTTAGCTAATTCAGTCACGACGTTTAGCCCATCTTGCTTTTTTCCATCTCAGCAGTATAGCCCAAAAGAATAAAAAAAAAAGTTCTTTTCTTTTTTCAAGCTAAATATTTTCCAATCTTGATGCATCAACAGGTAGGCTTGTCTGGGTAAAATATTTAGCAATTGCTTCACAATTAATTATGATGATGGTATCTGATCAAGTTACATGCTACATATACATTTAAGAGAATGTACCGAATATATTCAAGGAAAACAGTGCAAGTCAAATCCCTGTCTTTATTAGAGCTTTTTTGTATGGTTTTATATGGCTGCCATATAAAGTGAGGACTGTGCTTTCGGTTTAGATTATGAGGGTTTTGTTGAGGTTTGCTGATTGTAGCTCTTCTGGGTTTTCCAGGGTTATGGCAGGCAAATGCAAAAATATGAACTCAAACCCATCTCACTGTTCACACTGCCTACATTAAATGCCCCAGTAAGGTATTCAGTGTGAATTGGGGTTGGGTGTTGGGAGGGGGGGGGGTGTCAAATAAAAGACAGAAGGTAGCTAGATGGATTCTCGTTTAAACGTTTTAGATTTACATGACCCCTCTTCATCAGTAGGTCACCCATTTACAAGCCTGCACCGTCAGGGTGAGGATCTGAGGATTGGGCTCTACCAAAAGTCTGCTTCCGTGTTTTGATCACTCCCAGCAGGGGAGCCACATGGCGTGGAACATGAGAGGAAGATGTGCAGTGGGACAGGGAGTGCTGTTCCTTACTGAAAATGTGTGTGTTAACAAGACAGACAGAGTCACAAACTAACAGGAGAGAAAAATAAAGAGAGAACAGTTGGGTAAAATCATTGTGTCACAAGCTAGTTTCCACCTAGCCTACTCAGTTCTGACTTAATAGAAAAAAACACTCTCAAGGGGTCTTCAGCTACGCAGAATGGGCTAACGGCTGTAGCCTGCCCTGACTCATTATCTACCCTGTATATAACATCATCTAACATTTCCTTTGTGTTCAGGGACACTGCTGCAATTAGCTAACAAGTGGGTCATCTATTAAACAAGCCGCAGCCCTGGGAGAGCAGTAGGCCTCTGGGGCAACAACCCAAGCATTCAGGCTAGAAGAGCTGTTTAAAGAGAGAGAGGGGCGCCATTAGTAAACATTTACACAATAACACAAATCTTCCAGATAACATCAAAGATCATTTTACAATAAAAGCTCTAAGGTTTTGCTCATAAATATGCGTTATAATAAAACTGCTTCTCCTTCTGTTTCCTTCTCATTTAATTCCAGAGTTCATTTGTCATAGATTTCTTTGTTAGGCAATGATGACATCAAAGCAAAAAATTAAAGATAATATTGGATACAAAGCTGAGGCTTGACAGCTCAGAGATGACTATATCAATACAATATTAATCCTATCTATTCAGCTATAGTATGCGTAGGCATGTCAGAGGTCCTGTACACTAAGGGATATTCCAACAAAACCACATGTCCAAACACCATTTCACCATCGACGCCTCATTCTTCACCTCACCCCTGTTGTTGAGCTCCATAAATAATGAAGGCACGCTGCGCTCGCAGAGATTGAAGTCCGTAACCCACTGCTACAATCCCTTCTCCGTGTGAAGAATACCACTGGGGCCAGGCAAGCAGCACAGTCCATATTGACCCACGACCTCCACTGTGCTGCCACACACACAAACACACACACACACAAAGCGCAGGCCTTCTCTCTGGACACTTGGCTCTGAAAGAGTTTACTTCAACATAAATACTTAATGCAGAGCACCTTTTTTGATGAAATAATTCATTGACACACAGTAACATTTGTAATAACTAACTAGACGCTACGTTCAGAGAAAAACAGATTCAAGGCTGATCAATAGAGGCCTTGGGGGTTTATTTACTGTACCCTGATCAAGGCTGTGAGATTAGTATAGGTATAGTGCAAATAGGCCTGCGCACACATAAACATACACACTTGTGGGTGTACACTCACTCTTGCTCTCTCTCACTCTCTCTTTTGCTGTAGTGTGGGATGGAAAAGGTGATGTGCTCTCATTAATATAACTATGGAAAACAGCCTTCGGGCAGACAGAATGCAGAAGAGTCCTGCAGAGAGCTCTGCGGACGCTACAGCCCATCAGGACCCCCACACACAGCACAATGGTGAAACAGCTTTGAGTTCACCCCTGTTCCATGTCTATCCAGTTCTGTTAAAAGGAGTTTGGCTAAAAAAATCTATAATGCTAAGCAGAATACATCATGCCACACAATAACACACATGGCCCTATCTGAGAAAACTGCTGCCGTAAACATGAAAGTCAATTATAACTAATTTATTGATGCCCAAGGTTCCCTTTGTGAAATATTAAAAATGTGCAAGAGATTTTTTTAAAGAAGGTGCAAAGAGAGTTTTGATGTGGAGAACAGGTGCAAATCAATTATACTGGCGAGTAACAGCTTGCACTCTGGAGGTTACATTTTGAATCTGGGCAAGGGTTAGCATTCACAAAGAAATTAAAAAAAACACAATCTTTTCCTAAAAATGCAACAGCAACAACAAACAAATTGTTACCTTTCCGTAAATTACTATATATGATGATGTTGCAGAAAAATTGCCAAATAGAGAACTGCAAAGTTACACACCCACATTCTCTCCATTCATTTGCCTACTGCTCTAACAACCTATCATCTGCTATGGCTGTATCTCAGCTTTATCTAAATTATCATTTGCTGACCCTGGAGGGAGAAATATAAATTCCAGCAATGTTATTCAAGCTATTAAAAATGAAACCGGCTGGAAATAACAAACAGTATTTTCAAAGTGCATGAGGAGGACAGGCTCTTTCTTAAAGCTGTCACTGCGTGAGTAATTAGAATTGCCCTCTGTGTCAGATTGAGAGAAGGGTGCGTACACATTCACACTCAGAGATTCATTTTTTTCTGTGCAGCAGCAGTGATGGCAACATCTTTCTCTCCTGCTACATCTTGCACCAGATTTGCGCCTCCTCACGCAGAGAGGCAGACAAGGCAGACAAGGCAAGTGTTACAAATATGTGTTTTATATTCAGCAAGAAAAAAAATCTAAGTCAGGCAGAGAGGTCTTCCGGTCTAATGTGTATGGGGCATATGTGACAAAAGAATCACAACTGCAAAAAAAAAAAAAAAAAAAAAAAAGGGGGCTGAGTTGGACACATTAATTAGCTGATCGTGACATAATATGTCACACTTATCTTTAAGTTGTCCAATTATGCCAAATATTTCAATGAAATGCAAATGCATTTACCAAGCAAATATAGCTGGACAGGGTGTTATTCGCTGAGAGTAAATTATTTACAATAGTTGTGAATTTATGCAAGCCTAATTGCAGAAATGGTATTTGTGTCTAGTATGAAATTAGGATGAACAGTACACAAGGTCTAAACTCTTAAATAAGCGGCTTTTTAATATTCATAAAATAAAATCTTATTCTGAAATGTCAACACAACCAAACACATTGGTTGTATAAAAAAAATAAATTGCATTGATACCCATATATACCCATACATATCTTCAGCAAGACAAAATCACATAAAAGATTAGCTTTACATTATAGAAACTGAGCTTATATATTGTCTGTAGCTGACCAAATATCATTAAACAGAATGTAATGATAAAACAATGAGGCAATGAGTGACATGCCCCTGTTAACAAGCTTCTTCTAGAGTAGTTTGCAGATGATGTAGGACTTTTTCTTTCCAGTAGATGGCAATATACAGTGGTGCTGACTTTCATCAGATATCGAACATTGTGTGAAGTGTGTGTGATTTCACAGAACTTGTGTTGAGTTTTATAAGCTCAAAACATTTAAATTAATGGGCCTTATGTCAGTGTGACTTAAATACTACTGTCTTTTAATTCAAAAATACTGACTAAAAAGTTTTCAATAATCTAAAACTTTAGATTAGAATATTTCAGGTAGAAGTTTAAAGATTTATGCAAGCATGTTATAATTGTGCGAAATACAAATTTGATCAGCATCATATAGCTGGTGAGGTTATTGGTCTGCTGTTTAAAGAGTGTGGGGGTGGTGGGACACAGAGAGTGCAATGACAGTGGCACTCATGCTATCTTCCCGCAATAGTAGAGACAGCAGATAACAGTGGTGGAAGCATCTGTATCCTGGCCCTTGGGCCTTTGGGTGGGCCCAGACAGACTCCAAATGTAGCCTGATGTAGAATCTAGATTATTTCTGTCAAAAGTGTGAGCAACAATGTTGCCTGGTGCTTTGTTTCCCCCTTGCCGCTTTTTCAAAGGCGTTTGTTCTTTGATAAGGCCCCGGAAGCATGCTTGCGCCATGTTGGTGGGAACCTATGGAAAAGAATACACTTTTTATCAATTGTGTTGTGCTTATCCCCCAGAGCGGCATGCCTGGGTGTGGGAATAGCATGCATTCAGTGTGCTGCTGTGGATTGATAGCATTCACAGCTCAGGGCCGGAGAACAGAACGCATTCAGCCCAGGGAAGCACAGGCCCGGCACCAGGGCATTGTACACACGAATGCACAATATACACTATATTTGGTTTAGCCACAAAGAAACAAGAAGAGGCTCAATAGTGAGGGCTCTGGCAAGGAGGGTGTGCACAGTGTGTTTGAGTGCATGTGCATAGGCTTGTGTGTCTGTTTGTGTGTGTGTGTGTGTGTGTGTGTGTGTGTGTGTGTGTGTGTGTGTTTGTGTGTGTGTGTGTGTGTGTGTGTGCGTGCGCGTGCGCTTACATGTGTGTTTTGTGCAGGTGTAGGGTGTTATGTTTGCACTATAAATAAAAAATACATAGTTTTATATACAAAATGCTTTTTTGCAATTCAAACAAAAATCTGGTGTAAAAGTGTTATTAGCTTATTTTACCCCCAAACTCCCAAAGGTTAACATTGTGAAAGAAATAGTAAAATTCTATAGCCTGTGGTCACGCTGCTGGATCTCATACCATTTTATTGCATCATCACATTTCTATAAGCTAAGTAAAAAGAAAAGAATTACCATTTTTTAATTCAGATTGAACAGTCTAGAAATTCTATATATTCAGAAATGTTTAAATTTAAGTTTATAGTTTATTTTTAGAACAAACCGATTGTTTTCTTTTTCCCGTTTAGTCCTCGATGGCAAATCATATTTACATCTAATTATTTCCTAATATAATGTAACATCCCTTATAGTATATCAAAATCAACTGATGTGACATGATTAAAGACTTCTGTACTATTATTTTGACCATAATTATTTAGATTTGTTTTATGAATCCATTTTAAAGATCTAACCCTTGCAGAAAATTAATCTTTAATGACTACAACTGGACAGGGTACACAATAAAAAAATATGGTATGTCAGAAGGCAAATTTGCATTGCATCTAGCTTTAAGGCAACAAAGCATCGGTGGTAGTAGACAACCAGAGAGAAAGAGAAAAAAAGAAAGAGAGACAGAGAAAGAGAGAGAAAGAGAGAGAGAGAGAAAGAGAGAGAGAGAGAGAGAGAGAGAGAGAGGCGAGAGAGAGAGCGAGAGAGAGAGAGAGAGAGAGAGAGCGAGAGAGAGAGAGAGAGAGAGAGAGAGAGAGAGAGCATATTCAAACCACAGGGCATACATATTTGTGAAAATGTCCAGAAAGGATAGCCTTGCTTCAATAAAATACAGATTTTACAAGGTGGCTGCCACATCTCGACCCATCCCTATCCCATCCAGAGTCTTTTCCTTTTCATTGGACAGCTTTCTTTATTTACTGTCATTTCATATGTTATTTTCCATAAACTCTGCTACTGCTGAAAATAAAAAATACAAAAAAAGACTGGGTCAGCACAGGAAATACAGAAGATTATGATTATGATCACAGTAGCTCAAAGGTCCTATTGTCTAAGGAAGCAGTATGATTAAATGCATGATTTTCTGTATTGTGCAGTGTAACAGTAATTCTCACTTTTAAGAATGCCCTTTATATACATATTGACTTGTTACAATCCATGCTTTTAATAAACTTAGATTACAGCCTTCAGGCCCAGTCAAATAATCCCACATCAGACAATCATACAATGCACTCCAACACATGCGAAGTACTTAAGAACAACCAGCATTTCAGCTACAAAATGGCATTTAGAGCACTACAGCAATATGTTGGATTATGGATATTAAGACCATGCCATATAAATTTGCAAAAGGAGGAAAATGTTTAAAATCATGTGCCGAAGGATTAGGGCTGTGAAATTAGGGTTCAGAAACAATTAGAGCAGCTGTAAAGACTCTAAAAAAGCAATCTGTCCCCTTCATTCGATTTGGAAAAAATTGCATGGTGAACTGGGAGGAGCGCTCTGTCGGAGCAGGAAACTGAAGTGATTAGCAGCAGTAATTTGGCTCCGTAGTTGCCGCAGCACTCCGTGTCACATTGTCTCCAATGTATTAGAGTGACATGTCAGGCTGAGCACTTTTCATAAGGGGGGAGAAGGGGGAGAAAAAATAAAACTTGGAGCCACCACTGCCACCCACAGAGGCACCACAGTGCATTGGGTAAATTAGTATTATGATTTTAACGGATAAATACCCGTTCCACCTAATTAATCCTGCACATCACAGGGGGATATGACACCATGGGCCAAAGAGATCAAGGGGGACACATCAAAGCTGCCACTGCTGTGAGGGTTCTACAGAGGCACGAAAATCGTTTTCTTGTTTATTTTTATGTGCGGCTAGTCAATGAAGCAGTGGCAGAAGAATGCAGGGACAGGGACAGTTAATTCCTTGCTGTGGACTTAAAGGACAGTGCATCATCAGCAATGCCTCTAATTAGGCTCCATGTTTGGAAGGACTTCAGTGGAGGGATGGGATATGCCAGAGTGGTAAATCACTTGGACATACCACAAATGATTATTATGCATTTAATGGTAAAAAGAGACAAATGATGAGTTAAGATAAACCAGGCTGGCATTAATATATCTTGCAAATACAAATTTGGATGAAACTGTAAAAAAAAATTCTTTATCTAATGAGTTCTTCAGAATAAGATAAAAAATACACTAAACAAAATACATTATAGTCCATTAGGCTGAATGTTATGGAATCAGTATACAGTACTGGTTGAGTATTTACCTCACCATCACATACAGAAAGTTGGAAATAATATTCTCATAGTTGTCCAAATAAATCATTTCAGCATGCCATTTACCTTTTTTCATTATGAGCTGTAATCTGCCAGGGGGCCACGAGAAAACCCTACACAGAGGGGTGGAAGTAAAGGTTATCTCTGAATAAAAAGAGAATTTACACAGAATTATCCAGACAAATACATCCATGACATTAAAGTGAGAGATAACTTCCTCGAAAGTCACTGCACCCCCTCTTCAATGAATGAAAGAGAAATAAAGCAAACGCCCAAGACACCAGGACTACTGTAACAATATACATCCAGGTTTTAATTAGGGTTCACTGGGTACAAAAAAAAAAAAAAAATTCTCTTTACCATTCTCTTCTTATATGCTCCACTGCACAGTCACATTTCTCATGTATTTATAGCTGTAACATCTTTAAAATCATTACAGTCATGTAGTACAGTTCAATAAAAGCAGGGTAGGAAAAGATAAACTCAACAATGAACTGCCAGGTTTGTAGCAAGAAACAGCAAACAGCAGAGCTGGAATAAGCCATTATAAAATGAGAAAAGGGTGTCTGCTCTTACCAAAGGGAGAGGGAGAAGGGGGAACCATAGAGCCTGCCTTCTCTTTATTTGACACAAATTGTCTGTGCACTCTAAAGAAAATGCTGGGTCCTGCCAAGTTGACCACATATTTACTGTTTACTGCTGGCTGTTGCACATGTGGTTTCTGCATACGCTCTCCCCTCCTAGTTAAATCATCTGTGGTCCCTGGGCTTTCTTCTGACACACGCCGCCTTGGCCCGCCGCCGTGTCTTCAGTTTTTTTAAGTAAAGAAAGGCATTTGTATGAAATTATAATGATCATTTTTGTGGCTCAGACTTCTATTTTCTCTATCTTCTGCTATCTTATTATCTGGTCATTTTTAACATGCACACACATTTTCTCTTGATAACATTTGTTTTTATTAATAAAATGTAATGCATTACATCAATCTTGTTTAATTAATGTTATGCTGTAGTAGTAATAGTCAAATGGTTTAAGGCAGACAGGCTACAGGGACCAAACTGGGAATCCACTGGCTATTAATGAGGCTTTAACAAGTGCAAAATATCCAACTCAAACTACTTATTCAACTCTATTTCACCCTTATTATCTTTTGCAGCCTATATTAATGACTTGATCTTCGATCTTCGACTGATCTTTTTAATATATTAACTTCTACTCTATCCTCTTTTTATCTACTTAACCCAGCACTAGTCCAAATTCATGCACCTATTCAAACATCTCTGGATTGCACCTTGTGTTGGCAAGTTAAAACTTTTCAGGTGAGGATGCTGGAATGGTCTAAAGCTATTAAGTTTAGTGTGGTGTGGCTATTCCAACTCCCCTTTGCAGCACTGTGAAGCCTGTAGCTGTTGAGTCATAATGAACTGCTAGATACAATCATGCAGGCACTTCTGTTTTGAGCTTCGAGGCTAGCCCTAGCTAAAGCATGCAGGCTAGGACTGATGAGGAATTGCACCCTGGGGGAGTAATGAACTGCTTTGCTAATGAACACTTTTGGCAGGACATTTAAAATAGTGATAGATTATAATCATAATGATCTGAGCAAGAATAACAAGCTAATAGAAACTTTCATGCAGTATCACAATATTGATGCATTATGAATAAAATTTGAGATGATTGTGTGATGCTTATCTGATCATTTATTTGATCTTGTTTAATGGATTATGGGTACAGCTAAATGCATTATGAGGTCTACAAATAGTTAACATTGTTTATGTAGTTCAAATATTTTTACAAGTTAACATACTTTCAAGTGCTTGAGCTATACTTGACTCTAGACTCTAGAACATCTCATCTAAGTGAGATTTCCTGATGCTCTCATTAATTGCATTGGATGATTCAGTTTAGCGGATGAACTCTAGAGCTTCAGCAGCATGGAGAACAAAGTCAGCTGCCATGTACTTTGCCTGAGGGGGCAATGCTTTTGCTGGCAGTGTGTGTGAGAATGTTAGACAATGAGCAAGCAGTCAGCTGACAGACAAAACACAAGCACAAAGCTGCAGCGTCATTCTGCGTGACACCCCTGAGTCTGAGAAGACAAGGCTTTGTCTGGCGCTCACACACTCCCAAAGCCACATCCTCTCACCAGCATGACTACAGTGCATGCACTATGGTTAGGACAGTGGTACAATTACAAATAGCAAATATTTATACTTTTGGAGCTATGACCACTACTAAGGCGATTCACACAGACTTCTTTTATATTCCACAAAAAGCCTACAGGGCAACATGGGAAATAGGACAGAATGTATGAAGATACTAAGGCAGAAAGATCCCACACTTAAGTCCTCAGTGGCTACTGGTTGGGATGAACAAATCAAAGAAGAATGAAGTTACCATAAAGCTTCTGAACGAATGGCTCAGTGACAGCTGAGGCTCAAAGCTTCTTTAATGTTACCCTTAAGTACATGAGGACTGGCCTGCCCAAGCCTTTGTGTGCACAAATCCCAGTGTAGTGCAAAGGGTTTGTAATTAAAAGCCCTCATTAGACTGTCACTACAACAGGCGGTGGTGGGTGGGATCCTGGGACCCGCATGCTTTTGGCCCCTGGGAGACACTGCCTCGTTCTCATGCCAAACATGCTGCAGGGAGAACTTGGGCGTCGGTTGCTGCTGCTAACCAGAAGGGTTAAACAGTAGCAGATGCCCCGGCAGGCTTGTGGGTGTGTGTTTCAGTCATGGGAGTCTAAATAAGTGCTTGTGTCTCCTACGTGCTTGAATACTCGCCTCTCCACTAACCCCCAACCAATCCTGAATAACATGAGGAAAAATGCTGCAATTGACCCCTGCCACCCTATCGCAGATAATACTAAATCAAAATCATGCACGGGCACAAGTGTTTACATTTACAGCATTTAGCAGACGCTCTTTTCCAGAGCGATTTACATGTCCTAATTACAGGGACAGTCCCCCTGGAGCAACTCAGGGTTAAGGGTCTTGCTCAGGGACCCAGTGGTGGTAG
Source organism: Hepsetus odoe (assembly GCA_017165825.1). Classification (NCBI taxonomy): domain Eukaryota; kingdom Metazoa; phylum Chordata; class Actinopteri; order Characiformes; family Hepsetidae; genus Hepsetus; species Hepsetus odoe. The sequence continues at coordinate 9,502,266 of CM029380.1, read as the reverse complement.
TGCTAGAGGTGGGATTTGAACCGGGGACCTCTTGATCCAGAGGTCCATAGGCAAGTACCCTACCACTAGACCACCGCCACCCTATACTCAGGTTTACTCAGGTCTTATTTCTCCGTCCGTCTTGCTGCTGTAACCTCTTCCAGTTAATGTCTTATATGCTGTTACAGCATACTGACACTACTGAAAAACTAAAAATGAAAATGGGGTGATAGAGAGAACATTGATATTTAGCAATTAAGATCTAATCCACAATGCAGACATGAGGCAAGTCAGATAATGACTGAAGTGTCTAACAAGTACAAAGCACTGGGATGGGGTTGATTGTTTATTTTACCTGGGCCCTCTTGATCCTGATGCCACATAACGTTGTGCAGTTGTCTGCTACGATCAGGTCCCTGAGCCATCAGGGGAGGCTGCTTTTCCACATGTCTGTTCAGAGGAAGGGCCTGGCACTCAGGGACATATGGCCCAATAATTCTGCTTCTCTCTTTTTTGCTCACTCGCTCTCATGGCCAGGGCCGACACTTTTCTCATTAGCTTGGGCTGGGCCAGTGGATAGGGCATGTCAGGAGGCATGTCTGAGAGCCACTTGATATGACAAGGCGAAAGTGAGGGCCATGAAGCGACATGTGGCGCTGAGTGAAGTATGGAGACGTTTCATCTCCTTAATCAGACATATGCCAAGCCAGGCATGTTCTCTCTCCCAATGAAAAGCATCAGAAAAACAACATGAGGCTTTCAGTTTGAACTTCGCATGTAGACATAAAGTGCTTAAAGTAAAGAAACTAGTTAAAGAAGAGCTGAAGAACTTTGATGCACTAAATATGTCTTATACAAAACATTTAATGTACTATAAAATGTAGCAAAGGGAATAAAGCTGACCTTTTTAAAACTGAATTAGATCATTTTTTCTGCAAGGACAGCAACTTATAAAACAACAGTAAACATACAATGCAAATGCATTCTTACTATTTAAAAGCAATTACATTACTGACATAGAAATATTAAACAACTGTAATATAAAGATAAGAAAAGAAACAAATACAAAGACACAATAAAAAAGATTACACGCATTCTATTATATTTGTAGTAATTGTAATTCTATAATAAGCCAGATTTGCCTGCCTTTGGTACAGATGCTGTGCATAGCTTGAATTTCTGGCAAACAAGATTAGTGGAATTAATGATGGAAAAACACATTTCAATCCCACCCATGGGAACCCTGTCAAATCAAGACGGATTGGTGTGTGTGCTGAAAGGACAGAGAAAAAAATTTATATGTAAAAAATTATTAAAGTTTAATTTCATATTCATGATTATGGAAATATTCTTTTCCTCCCTCCTGCCACACACACACGAAGAAGGCAAGGCTCAAATTCCCATGCACGGCTCAGCCCATACCCCCCCTCAAAAACAAAACTTTGTGTGCCATGGTCTGTGGCAACATCTGGCTCCTTATGTAGGCATGTATTAGGATCAAATTAAGTAGAAATGAATGGGATGCTACATGACAGGCTGCAGATGTTCCAGACGCCAGTGTGAAAATCCACGAGCGCAAAGCAGCATAATGAATTCGGCCCCTTACAGCAGGGGTGCTGTGCTGGGTTCACAGGTAAAAAAAAAAAACACACACACCAAATTTAATTGAATCATGTATAACTGCATCAACACCAGCCAAACATTCTTTTTTACTTTTTTCTCTTAGATTAAAATGGGGTTTTCAAAGAAAAACTATGTTTTCATTTTTTCAAGTGTATGGGTTAATTGAGTACAAGACAGTACATGAAATAGTAGCACATACTCTGTGGCTCATTTGTGACACAAATAGCAGAAGCAAAATGAGAGCTGGGTTCTGTGTTTTTATCTTACATATAACAAAACAAAGCAACAAATCTAAATAGATTTACTACATAAATTATATAATTATATACAAGATTTTCTTATACAAACGACCTTATGTCTATATAAATACCAATGTAAGCTTTGTTTCCAGCACTTGCACTCCAGCTTTATGAACATATATAACATATTAAATTTAACAAACGGAGGTGGTAATCGTAACAGCTGCTGAAAAAACATAAATTAATACAAGCACAATTCTTATTCAAACCACAAAATTTCATTTACATGATGTCTGTAGTATGTTTTTGATGAACCTGTGCACAAATAAAAGAAAGATCCAAAAATAAATAGTTTTTCATTTATACTAGATGGAATGGAACCTTTCTTCTTGTTTATGTTGAGAGGTTTAGAACTAACCCCATGTGGAAGCTGTGCTTTAGCTTTGGCTAGCTGTCAGTTAGTTGTTGACAAACATCAAATGATGTTACATTGTGTTACTCTAATAAAACTTGCATAAATTGTGAGACATTAATAAAAAAATACTTGTTTAAAATTCTGAAATATGTTCCTTTCTTGAAATCTGTTCAATTCTTTTCAGATTCAGATTCTTTTTTTGGAAAGTCCTATCCTGAACTGCTCACTGCTGACTGCTGTTCAGACCCAGACCCAGGAAAATGATCTAGGTTGCCAGATTTAGTAGGGGTGGGTGATATAACAAAAATATATTATGATTAATTAATTTTGGAAAAAATGTATAAAAAAATAATGGATCACAATTAAAATTCTAACAAACTTGTGATTTACCAATAAAAACAAATATTTTCATTCAGCACGTTATACACCTCACTGCACTAATTAAACAAAACTAATAATGCTGTTTTGAAACATGCATTTAATGAAACATGCAGTTGCTTGCCATTCTTAAAACTGACATCAACAATAAGCTCAGAAAAGCAGGCTGTGAAAAATTTTACTCATTTTGATTACTTACTTTTTTTTTTTTTAACATAAATGTCATTGTACTTTCCAGTTCTACCTTAGTTTTACATAATTAAATGTATTTAATACATATCCATGTAGTATGGAACAATGTTAAAATAAGTAATTATAATATGGTACAAATCATAACAATGGTTAATAAAATGTATTTTAAATAATAAAATTAATAGTTGACAAGAAATAATAATAGTAAAAAGTTTTGGTTATCCAGGTCAAAGACAAATTCAAAACTCAAATTAACAGCATTTAACATATCTTAAACTTTTTTTAAGTAGTTTCAGAGATATGTATATTTTATCAAGATACAGGTTAGATTATTTAGTCAGGGTTCTGCAATTTGCTCAGTTCTACTAAAAACGAAGATACTAAAATGTATCTTATATACATCTCTGCAACAACTTATTGATTATGAGCATATTTCAAATCAAAATTATAGTTTGATTGAAAATGAATTAGCATGAATGAATATGAATTTGAGCAGTGCTGCCCTCCATCACTGCAGCTGTGCACTAAACTGCACATTAGGAGGCTGCGTGTAAATCTTCCTCACCACTACTCAATTCTATGCCTTGTTAAGTTACATTTATTTGGCCCACTAAATGAAGCCTTACACAATAGCTAATTCAGGGTCGACTAATAAACCTCTGCTGTGTATTTGGAGATGGTTTTGTAAGAAACCTAGCCCACAGCTGGGCTCTCCAGGCAGTCTGCCACATTGCCCCTGACGACCCAGTCAGCTACCACGACCACTCTCAGGTGAACACAACAGGTTGCTAAGGAGCAGGCTGCTAGACTTGCCATACAGAGATGTGATCACACTCCTTACTTCAACTCTAAGGCGGCGTTACTTCCAGCTAAATGACATGATCATGACTTCATTGTTGAATCACAATCCACTTAATTACAGCCTAGAGATCTATTATTTGCTTATATTTTCCTAGCGTGGCGAAGGGGGCTGCCTCACCTCTAAATCAGTTGATCTCGCACTGCTCGTTAATGTCAACCACTGGTACCTACAGTGTTACAAGTGGGCCACTGAGGGCCAGAGCTAATTTACACATTTGCACCAGTCGAATGTCTGAGAAACCCTTTCCCTGCTGAGTGGGCTACACTACAATGGAAACATAGTGAACGTTGCTCTGTGACATAGAAGCATAAGTTAAACATACCATGATGCAATTTAAAGCTGAGCACCATACACTACAGACCTGTATTTCTTATAGTGTATAAATAATGGTAGTAGTGTTTCTGCCAAGCAGGGCTCTGAGATGCTCTTAAAAAACTGGCACTCTTTAAAGGTTATTAAATAAGCTGAACAGATAATGTCAAAGTCACAATATCAAAGATTCACCTCAAAACCATATAATTTCTGAACACCCACTATGAACACCGCATGAAATATTTTTTTTCATTTTGAAAAATAGCTACGCACACTTCAAACAGCTTTATACAACAAAAATGCTTCAAAAAGCAGGAAATGTTTATCTTTTTGCTGCTCCAAATGTTCTGTGTTATTTTCTGCTTTCATTTTTAAATATAATAAAATGTTTTTGTAATAAACAAAAAAACTAAAATCAAAAGTTTTTTATTCCGAACAAATACAAAGCAAATTGTTTGCTCATAAGTTGGCCCACTTTTCATTATGGCACAAAAATTCCAAATGCATCAGCTTTACAAAGCTGTGGTGTGGTCTGGCATATAGTTGGGAAAATTTAAAAACTAATGTTACAAGGCCATAGATCCAATAAAACTTAAATACAGCAATGGACTGCACCATGGCAACAGCTGGGAATGCAATTTCTCATCTAAGAGTGACCAAGCTCAAAATGGCATTAGAAGTTAGCTTACATATACTATTATCTGAACAGAATAAATGCAGCTATCTGAGAAAAAGTCTTGTCTGGTAAGCTCATTATAGTTGAGGTAAAATATAAAGTACATTGGTTTGCTACTGCTGTAATAGCAGAATAAGCTGACAAGGCAAGGAAATGTAGCTCATCCAGAGACCAGTGCCATTATTATTACCCTCAAAAAGGAATTGCATATTGCTGTATACACAAGAAAAAAGAAAGAGATTGAAATTAATTAAACAACCTGCAAACACTGACAAAGTAATAGGGTAAAAATATACTTCTGTCTCTCTCCAACAAGACAGAGCTAGAAGAAAACAAAACTTTTCACTCTCAAGAAACTCAAGCTGAGGACAGGTAAGTTATTTCAGTGGAAGCACTTTGCACATTACCTTATTCATGGATCACCCAATAAAACATTTTGAGTGTAGGCCTGTTTTGCAGCACTACAGGGTGAAGCAGCACTGGTGCTATACATTCTTCAAGATACACAGCCATCTCTTTACTTGCCCCTGAGACATATCTGCCCCTATGTCAATGGCTGTTTACTGCTCTTCGCTGCAACATCTGGCAGGAAGGCATAAGGTCTTCTTGTTTAACGTATATTACAGCTGGTGATACAATGCTAATGTAAATATGTGAGAGGCCTGTATTTACAGACTGCTGACTGAAAAAGACATACTGCACAATATATGGGATAACTCCTTTATAAAAGTCAATTTTTTCCAAAAGTGTTATGAGCCTTGTTCAGGCCACTACCAAGACTGCACGTGCACTCACACACACACACACAGAGTGAAGGGAGGGGGAAAAAGAAGACACACTTCAGCCAATGTAGTCATTCTTTCTGGGCCGGCACGTCCAACAGGAAACTGACAGTATTATGTGACACCATGGAATGGTCTGGAGGTTCTGGCTGGCAAAGCTGACTTACATCCAGTAACAGTTCTTCCTTTTCTTTCGCTTTTCTTTAACTTTTGCCTACCATGTGCATTTCACATAGTTCTGAAAAAAATCAACAAAACCTAGGTTTTCTTTTTTGATTATGTTCAGAGTATTCTCCAAGTTGTGAGATTTCTTAATTTATTAAAAAGATGGAGAGATATGCAAAGGACACAAAATGATAAACACATATCTTTTTTAAATTTAATGTCAGTTACTGGTTTGAAACTTTACAGGGACATCATTAGAAAAAAAGATGTCTGAAAAACTACATTAAAGTAAAACCTATGCACTGTTACTTACTTTGAAGTATACTACTTTAAATGAAAATGAAAGAGTGAAAGTGACAACCCTTGTCATTGCGAGGTCACAGCACAGCACACAGTGAACCACAACAAAATTGGACCTCTGCATTTAACCCATGCAAACACCATGCAGCAGTGGGCAGCTATTGAAAGCGCCCGGGGAGCAGTGACGGGGACGGTACTTTGCTCAAGGGTACCTCAGGGCAACCTACTGGTGAGGGAGTCGAACCCATAATCTTCCGATCCTATGGCCAACTCCCTAACCACTAGCCCACGGTGCACAAATAACCACTCAAGTAACAGTAAAATGCTCAGAAAGCATCTATTTGCCTTTGTTTTTTAGATGTAAATGCTGTAGTTTCTTTGTTTACTTTATGAATCAAGGATCACCGTCTAGGTGATTTTTGGGACAACTGAAGAGAGGATGTGCTGATACATGAGATAATGACTACCATATGTAGCAGTGTTCTTAAACTCTAAAGGTACTGAACATAGTGTAAAGTAGAGAAAACCGGAATATAGAAGTTGAATATGTAAGGTATGTAATTGGAACCTGAACTCAAGTATAAGTTTTGTCATTTTTATCAAAAATAAATTAATTTAATTAATTTAATTTAATTAATTAATTTAAAAAATGTAACTAACTTCCAATCTTGGCCTATGCACTCTGTATGTACATAATAAAAGTAAATGAAGAAGTCAAAACACATATTAGGATAGAAAATTAATTGCTCTCTGTAAGGATACTGATTGAAGTTCACCCTCTATACACATATTTGTACACTTTTGGTTAAGTGATTTGGAAGCTTAGAAAGAGGGACTCAAAAAATTTGCCAAGTTTACGTTTCATCTGAAGATTTTTTTCAGTCTTCAGTCATATTGGTTTATTCCTAATGTGCCTTTATCACCAAGCACAAATAACTATGAGTGTCAGGTTTTGAGAGTGGTGCAGCTATGTTCTAAAGTTTAGACTAAATATTAGCCAAAGCCACATATCTCAGAGACACTTTAAAAGGAGATAAAATAAAAGGCCAATATTTCAAACTTGTGTCTGTATTTTGGTACAATTTAGAAATTCACTTCAGCAGAACCTGTTATCACAGCACTGCTAAATATGACAGCCAATTGTGGACATCACATCATACTCTTTTTGAGTGCAAGCATAGCCATGATAAGTGACAATTTTATTTCTACTTCTGCATCTGATTATATACAAAATATAGTTTGGCAAACTGAATCTAACTGAATCTCCAAACCATCTCACTATTCACCACTGTAACATCATTTCAATCTCTCATTAAGTAATGTTTTCAGAATGAGATCACAATACCAAAGATGTTGTGTTAACAATTTACTAAAATGACATCTTGCTGGAGTCTTTTTCCTTATTTCCCTTTTAGTTTCTTTGAGAAAAACACAGCAAGAGGATGGATTAATGATTAAGTTGTCTTTTCGAACTTGTCCTAATATGAGGGATTTGAGTCTTGTTTTGGCTGCACTGGGGCTTCAACTACACAGCAGGACAGAGATAAGAAAAGAAGAGCTTTGAGGAGAGAGAGAAAAAAAAATCACAGCGCATTAAAATCAAATCTACTGAGGGAGCCACCAGCTTAGCAGAGCCAAGACGATTAAAGGGTCATCGGTCCTCAGACAGGTGGTCTACCTTATGCCTCTCACCTTGGTTCCAAGGAAACTTCTCTACTAATAGAAAAAATGTCACACCTGTTAGTGAAGGGCACTGAATACAGCAATAACAACAATCAAGACTGATATTAAGCTGATCGGTGCAGCATCTTGAGCACATTTCAAATACCCTCTGACACTTTAAATCGGTTTACACAAGGCATTTCTTCAAACAGTATTACAGACTCACAACAGATTGAAAACTGCTATAAAATTGAACATTGTGCCCTACGACTCAAAACCCTCTGAGAAAGAGGGGCAGGGAGTTAAGTGTATGAAACAAGCAGAGAAAATGAGGATGAGCGCCTTGAACATGAAACAGCATCCCAGAGCAAAATGAGATAAAACCACCAAAGACCCAATTTCCTATAGATAGCTGTTGCCTGACTCTTACTGTAAGAGCACAGATAAGGTGCCCTGTAATCATATAAAACTGAAAAAGTTGGATATTGAGAAAGTGAATTATTTAGTTAAATTCAGGGGGTTAAAGTCATTTCTTGCTGTTTCCTTAGCAAACTGCTGGCATTGTAATTGAGGTGTGTAAAATCGCTACATCTTTTAATTATTTTATTTTATTTTAGTTTAAATAACAATTTGTCAACTTGTCATTTTCATCCAGGGCATTTTCAGGTTTGAGCAGTGCTTGTTGTTGTGATTAAAACAGAGCAGTAAAATGCCTGAAGAGTAGCCAAGAGGCATAAGGAAAGTCTTCCCTCAGCTTCTCTCCTTGCAAAGCAGTAAGCTCTCTGAGGTGGAATGTGACTACTGTCTAAATATCTTCTTTCATCAGTAACCATATCTTTCTTCACCCCCACCTCATGTCACAGGTAACACAGGGCAATCCCAAAAAACCAAGACTTTGCTTTATCAGCCAAGGGATTTAACAAGACAGGTTTTTTCATGCTCACTGGCTTCTTGAAGGGTAATGGATTTTCTCAATGACTTGCTCCTTTCTGTTCCACAGGTTTCACACTTTTTTCATAGGGCCCCTGGGCTCCTCTCCAGGCCAGATCCTCAACCATTGACTTTGATTTCCAGAGGTAAGTGATCCGTCGCTCCAGGCCCAATGAATGCTGCTTGAAATCTGGCCTCGCTTTGGCTCTCTGCGCCTGATATTGTACACTCTAATGCAAAGTGAAGTAGCACGTCTAAATAGCCTGTCAATTCTTCCCCCGTTCTCTCTGGGTTTCCAAAAATCCCCAGATGGGACTCATTTCCAGCATGCTCGAGAACGTAAACGATACAGAGATATTAAGGGGCATTAAACTACTTGATGACAATTTGGTCATGCTGATGAAGACTGGCACTCATTTTAAGAGGAGGACAGCCAGTAGACAGACATGTGATGTGATTTTTTTTTTCTTTTGCCACAGACGGACTTAAAGATCTTTAACATAAACTTTTTCCCAGCCTGTTCTCTCCAACAAACCACTTGCAGAGGACTCTATGTTTCTCAGAGAAGTCCATCTGCTATCTGCCCCAGACAAAGCCAAATACCCACGTCTCTCACTTCTCTCCTGGGCCTGAGCCACATTAAAAATCCAGCAGCTGATCCTAACCATGGCATTTATATTAACTGTTAATGACAAAGGCAACCTTCGCTCTGTGTGGTTTCCTGCCTGCAGTTTGGATCATTTACAACACCCCCCTCTTCTGCTGATCAGAAATGCAACCCAAGACGTGTGAAAACAGTGTACATATTGTAGTTGAAATATCCGTGTCTGCTGCTCATCCCTTGTACGTGTGCTGTAGGGTGTCTGTTCCACAACAGGAAAGAATAAACCCAGGCTCAAATCATAGGAAATTCATCAAATCTGGTTCATGGAGTCATGTCTTTCAAGCCGTTTCCTTGCCATATGATCTCTATAAACCAAATCACTGTTGGCTTCCTCACAGGCAAGCAGGCGCCTGGGGCAAGCACATAATCAAAGCCAAATGCCAATGACAATAGAAGGAGCACTGAGAAAGGATAGGAAACCTCAACTTGTTGGCTTTTTTTCTTCTCTCTGGCTGGACAGAAGGTTTTTTTGTTGTTGTTGTTGTTTTAATATTTCTCTCTAGATTTTTGAGCTGAAATATTTCCAGATATAAGATGTCTTCTTAACAGTTATTTGTAAATAATTTATTATTACTGAACATTCACATTAAAAATATGCAACTCAATAAAGTCATATAATGTGTCCATAAACAATACAGAGAGAAGAAGCTACTTTCATGTTACAGAAAAAAGTAATCAGGCGCCTAAACAGCAGTTCCTTTCAGTACTGTGAAAGCATATTGGTGCTCCATAGAGATCACCTATTGGTTCAATCATGTAATATTTGTTTGAGGGCATTGTTAGTTACAGATTAAATGCCAATTCATGAGATAGACTGAACGATTTTATTCCTACAAGTTTAAGAGCATTTCAAATTGAGATCATTAGTAGTTTCTTCCTCAGCTGTATCTGTCTACTATTCATGTGTCATTAATCAAACAAGTTATTAATAATGGCTATTATCAGATGAATGCATCCCTCACCATCTCCATGTGCAATGATGTCATGACAACAGCCCACGTTAGAGTTAATGAATGCCTTTTATAAATCAAAGTCTTCTTGTAAGGTTCAGAGGAAGAAGAAATTTGAATGCGCTGCCACCTAAGGCTTAAAAGACTCAAGTTATTTAGTTCTAATAGTTTTTATCTCTTTTGACATGGCACACAGGTGAGTCGCCCCTGAACAGTGGCAGTGAAGGCAAACTTCAAATAGTTGAAATACAGTACTTTACTCATCTCCATGCAAATATATGGGTGCAAACGCTGCCTGACTGGTTAATATTGGTGAGATGGAATAAATTTACTTTGTGACTCTACAGTAAGCATCTGAGTGACTGCCTTTTGATAGATAGAATAAGGATTGGGGTATCTAATCATACTGCTGTGCACTGCCACAATAAAGGGGAACTCTAAAGGGTGGTCTGAAGCCTTCAAATTTGAAAAGAGATCAGTTTCATGTTCACAATAAAATATAGGCTGACTTTTCCAGTTAAGCACTCCTTTTCTCTTTGAGGATACAGAAAGCAAGCTAAAAAGCAATCAGCTGGGGCTTGTGAAATGGATAATACTAACTAACAGCGCAGAGTATGGGTTGAAAATTTCAATAGCAAATATTGTTTAAGTAGAGAATTTTAATTTAATTTAGGGACCAATTTAGCTCAACAATGAGGAAACCACCATTTAATGAGCCTTGCAGCCTCCAGGTTTTGCAGGAATCTGAAAGTAATGCTTGATAATAAACTTCATAATACTCCAGCGATCATACGCTTCTGATTAATGAATTGGCAAAAGCATGCAAATGTTTTCAGCCACATTGAAGATCAGGATAAATCCATTTGGCAAATTGAAGCGATTCCCAGGCCAGCATCCTGTAATTGTTTCCTTATTTGACCAGGCAGCTTAGAGCCACAATAATAAAAAGCCATAATAAAATCCCAAGAAGATTATTTTCAGACAAATGTAACTTTAAACTCTATGGCCAAATAAATCTACTTGAGAGCCAACATGATTCAACTAAAGTTGGTAAAACACTCGTTATAAATTAAAGGTTTTATCTCATGAAAACCATGGCAAAGCAATACATTGCTTTATAACATAAATAAAGCCACAATTAACATTACCCTTCCTTCACTGACCATTTACTATGCGCTGACTGACAAAACGGATTATGAAAACACCATATCATCACAGCTACATTAAATTCAGTGACAAAGGCATATGTGCTATGAGCACATATAGTACTGTGTAAAAGAAAATTATGAAGAAATCTGTTTAAGCCAAAAGCGTATTATATGTTCCAAAAGATCTAGAGATCTAGATCCATTATTTGCCATTATTTGCAGTTAATCAGTATGTAGTCCAGCTAATAAGTTCTTCATTAAATTAATTAATCAGGTGTGCTGCTGATGGAATTTAACAAACCCATGTTGTGACTAAAGAGCACCAAATTCAAATCTAGTAATGTTATTCTTAAAATGTTTTATTGTAGTTATGTTGATTTTTATTACTTCGAAAGATAATTTATAAGAATTTTCTTCACTGTCTTAAACTTTGGGACAATGCTGTACATGAAAACAACCAAGTGTCAAGTAAAATGACAAAAAACTATATAGATATTTTGTTTAATTTCAAAGACAAAAAGTCTTTTTCCCCAGATATGTACAAATTCAGGGCATTTGTGTAAGCAAATCACTCAGTAGTGCAAATGCAGCATTTGGAGACAGTTGGCATTTATCATCTACTTAAGAAATTGTAATCCAGTGAACATGAACATGTCATGCAAAGAATATAAAAAAGGGAAAAAAACTGATAATGATGGCAAAGCACAGTATAGCTCCATATCCCATACACTTTAAACTTACAATAACTGTGCACATGCTAAAGGATGGCAAACCAAATCAGAATAAGCTCTGATGATGAGTGGTCTGATGGAGTGCTATCATAAATGACGTCCTCAGCACAGAGAGCCTTGAAGAGGGAAGCACTGGAAAAAATCACATTACAATTTAGTGGACTACTTGAAAGCTTTTAAACCCAGAGCCTTAATATGAAACAGATTGCAGTTTGCAAAGGCTCTAGGGGCAAAAGCAGATTTGACAACTCTGAATGCTTGACACCTAAGAAATTCAAAGTTCCAATTTTGCTAATCTACTGAATGCACTGAATTACCTGAGATGTTTTGAGATACCCAACATTTTTTGTTGTTGTTCCCACAGTGTGGTAATTTTTTATATGAAACATCAGATGGATTTTTCACAGCCATAGCCACTATTCAGCAAGTAAGCCACAAAAAAGTGCTCAATTTTTAAAAAATAAGTATTGCTGAACTGAAATGGTAATAAAGTTGCAAAAATATATATTTCTGATGTAAAGTGAAATTCACTTCACTTTTTATACACTGGTTCCCCTTGTCTACCTCCAACTGCATATCCAGTGTCAGAGCAGTATAATTTCAGAATGCCTATAATCATATACAAAATACAGTTGTAATAGGTCTTATTGCACTTTTTCTAAATGAAGAGGCAACACATATTATTATTATTATTGATCAAATTTTACAGGTAATTTCACCATACAGTCATCCACAATATATTTTGCTGCCTTTGATCCAGTAAATCCACAAAACCTAAATGACTACATAAAAACCTTAAGTATTTAAGAGAACTTAGTTATAACTTGCTAAATGCTACATATCAGACTATTAAAAGATAAGTTTATAAGTCAATGTGAAAAAAACTTTTTTTATCCCACTGGGTATCAGCTAGTGTTACCTAATAGTCTAAATTAAATCTCATTGGATTTGATTAGTACAAAAGCCATCATATTCAGTTTGTTGTAATATTTCCATTCAGTTTCTAGGTTCTCTAATAGCTCCAGCATCATTATTACTATAAGGAAATATACATCTTTATGTTATACTATCTCTTGAAAATTAATCAGTACGATGTGGGGGCGACATTAATGAGATGTATTAGAACGATGGTAGATATTCAAGAAGGCAAATCAAAAGCACTGACATGCTGGGTAGAGGGCAATTAAGCTGCCTGGCTCCTTTTCCTTTTCATCTTGCTAGCTGACCACATTAATTGACGTTGAGACACGTTTTGTTCTGTTGGTTAAGCTTTCGGCCTGTACAATGATGTGACAGAAACATATGACAGTTCACATTATATATATATATATATATATATATATATATACACACACACACACACACACACACACACACACACACACACACACACAGATATGACAAAGCCCATGCTTTTTCAGTAAACCCCACTCAGATAACTTCCTTGCTGAGCTTAACTATAAAAGCAAAAAATTGTGTTCTCTGACAGCAGTATTTATACCAGGTCATTATATGATAGCTAGTAGATTCATAAAATGTAATAGCCCTCAGAAAACTACTGCAGTCATTTGTAGCTGATGGGGATTGTGTTAAAATTATGCTTATGAGCTTCACTGTACACTGATATTTCCCACAGAGTGAATGCATTATTGTAGAGATTCTGTTAGAAAAAGCCTTTGGCACTTCCTGTGACAAGATTTTGATAGTGCACCTCCTCCTCCTGGCTGGAACAAAGGTTTTTAATAATCATACAGTCTTTTTTTATTTATTTAAAAGGAGTATGTTTGTGATATTAGCAAGCTCAAATACAGTGGATTAATGAATGAATGCACACCAGCATAGCCATCATCAGCCTGAGCTTTTCCCTTTGATGCCTCATCGCTCAGAAAGCTTTTTACAAAATGTTTGAAGTGTCTGCCTGTGTAATAATGATTTATAATTCTCTTGAACTAATGCAAAATTTGCTGGTAAAAATAATTTTTGAAATAAAAATAAATTGTGCCCGGAGGGTCAGGCTGGGTTTCAAAAGGAGATCACCCAGGAGCAGCAAATGATTTAATAAGCCACCAGCTCCAGAATGGCGAGATGGAGGAGAGCAGATCTAGGCATTTCAAAGTGTGTCTAATTAACATCAGTTTATTAGTGTGTCAATCTTTTCAGCCGCAATCGTTGAACCAAATGTGAGAACATAGGAAAAAAGGCATGAAGCTTACTTTTTGTTTTGGCATCACTCCTTAAATGAATTGTGCATAGCTAGTGTTTTCTTTTCTTCTTGTATAAAATAGCTTTCTTCTTATGATGCTGTCAACATACCACAACACCTCCATCCCCCCACCAAAAATATCCGCCTTGTAAAATATACAGATTTAAAAAAACAAAAGAAAGAAATATCTTTAAAACTCCAGTCCTTTTCTATAATTCCATTAGGAATAAGCAGATAGCTATTAAATAATACTTTTCACTAGTGAGTGATTGCACAGTAATTATGTGAATCCAACACATTACATTTTTCTAGGGAATGCATGTTAAAGTTGCAAGGAGGTAACCTGGGATCATATCTTGAATCGTGTTTTAATCAAATTGTAGAAAGTAATCAATTATAGGTTCTTGTTTACAGTGAGGGGTGAGGGGTGAGGCTTTAATAGGGTGAGCACCCATATGGAGCAGTATTTTAGCAGAGGGGGCCAGGTGATTCAAAACTGATGACAGTTCTTACCATAGCCCTCCATTTCCAACTAAAGTTAGGATGCGTTAAAAATTATCTGTACTAACAACTCTTTTCATCTTGGGTATTTTCAGCTATTTATATCTAAAGACAAGTTCTTATTCCAATCAATCATCAGAGATATCTGAAAATGACTGAAAAAGGCAAGTCATAACTAAAGTTCCCCTCCCATATTACTGTAAGAATACAATCTAAGCAAATAAACAAATGCAGTTGAAATCAGTACAGTAAAAACCTCATGCATACCCACCCCAGAATTCAAAATATACTGCATTTTATTTAAAGCCGATGTTCTTACGTTTCACTAGCATTGAAAGTGATCTAACATTATCATTACAGTACGCTTGTTTGTCTTCACCACCCCTTTCATATTAGCAACACCGCAGAAGTCCCTGGAGACAATCTCCTTGGAGTTGCTCATGTTTACAGCCAAGATATCCCACTGCCATTTACATAACTATATTCCTTAGCCAGTAGGGAGGTGGCAACAAAGTGGCTGCATCCAGGAGGTAGTAGACTGTAATCCCAAGAAAGGCAACATCCCCACGCACTTGTCTTCAGTTTCCACTTTCATGTTAAATTCATGCTCTTGAAATGTGCTGCTGCTAAGAACCTGCTGTGGTCTCCGAAAAAATCCAAATAGTTCTCTCATCCTTCTATACATGAAGTAAACAAAGCCATATATCAATTTACTCCTGTGTGAGTGATGCAGTCCCAAAAGTAAATAGTCTGTTTAATTTAAGTGATTATAAAATACAAATAAGATCAAGTGGGGTAGTATAATGAATATATTACAACCTAGGAGAACTAAAAAGACAGTGAAGGAAGAATGAATTGCTTAGTGGATTAACTGAATCTTGATGTTTTGAGCCATTAGGCACTGTAATATTAAAAGTCTCAATTGCACAAGTTGACCACTATTACATTTACATTTATATTTACAGCATTTATTTACTATTAGCCTAAGACGGACAGTAAGACTTAATGCAGGGTTTGTTTTTTCTTTTCTCGCATTCAGCACAGGGATGGGTACAGAAATAGCTAATTACCCGTATCTCCAAGCAGCATATCAGAGCACAGCCTTGAACTGACAACTGCAGAATTAAGACTAGAAAAAATTATTTGAAAGGCTTGAGCAAAGGAACAACAGTAGAAATCTGAAAACCAACAAATATACTTTGCTTTTAAGACAGCATAATTTTCAAAATAACCAATTTACTAAAAGAAACGGATATCTCAGATACAACAAAAGATTAGTCATCATCCACCATTGGAAACGTATCAGCTTCGTGAAAAATGCATGAATTACTAATTAATGAGGCATTCTGAGCAGATTTACATATTCATAAAGGTGTGGTTGAGTAATTGACGCATGCATGAGAGAGCGGAGTGATGGATTTGAGATAATAACACCGGCCTACATGGAACCTTTATTTTGCTAAATTCTTCCAAATGCTGAGGGAGTCAAGATGCTTTTAAATTTGCATTACGTATTCATTCTTCCCAAAAGAAATGCAGTCAAATGCTTTGAGAGATAAATACACTCAGGAAATGCAATGATGTGAAACAGTATGTAAAATTACATTTTGTGAAATATGGCTTGATGCAGATTCTTCAAAAGTTCATTTAGCAAACTCATATGCGCAACAACCATGCTTAGAAATTCTCAACATGTTGCTGGATCTTAGACAGAACATACAAATATGCCTTCGGTGACAGATGAAAAAAGAAAATCTAACTAAATATACATTGGAAGCTTAAATGTTCTCCTGAGATACAGTTTTACAAACTGCGCAAGACTTCACTACCAACACTGTGAAGCCTCAGTAAAAAGGGATAAGGCTTCACAGTGTTGGTAGTAAAGCCTTGCAATTTGTTTTGTCATATAAGCTTCAAATGTATATTTAGTTTTCTCTTTTCAGCTGTCACTGAAGGCAGATTTGTATGTTCTGTCTAAGATCCAGCAACATGTTGAGATTTTCTACATTTATACCCTGACAAAGAACACCTTCATATACGTCATGTTGCTTTGGGCTCCAAGGTGTCATCCACCTCTATATGTCATACATCTCTTGCCCATGACAGACCATTTCACATTTCCACCCGCTTTCTTTTAAGGGGCTGTTTACTGTGGAGAACTCTCTGATAGCTGTTGACAGGATCTGATTAATAGCATCCCATTGAGCCATGAGATGGGGCAGGTCCAAAAGGGTTTGGATCAAGCCAGTGTGTATGTCACTCGGAAAGAGTCCTTTCCATTGTTAGCCACTCCAACAAAAGCCATGTGAAAGCTGACCCAAATATGGTGCATTAGAAGAGCACAAATAACATTCAGATGGTTCCTAGGCTTTCTTTGCAGCTATGCACTGGCGAATGACAACTTCAACAAAAACATGTTGAGTTTTTCACCCAGGCTTATTGTGTTCCCACATTAACTCCAAGCTGGGCTCTTTGAGCTTGTCCAGAGTTGTGTCTGGACTCCATGGGCCTGCGATGGCTCTGTCAGCGGGCTTGGCCTACTCTGCACACCACGCCGTCTCCTTCACTGTTCTTTTTACTTGCCCCCCCTTTTTCCCCTCTCAGTGGCTTGGCTTCTACTCACGGTAAAGCAAGCGATTGATGGGGTGACGGAGAAGTTAAACAATTAAAGATGGCCTTCCGAGCCAACTGTTTTGTGCAGTCAGTTCCCTGCTGAGAAGAAGCTTTTGTGCTTGCAGTCATTGTTTGGACTGAAAATGAAAAACATCATCAAAACTCAGTGATTCAGAGTTCCCTTTCTCTAGGCCAGTTTTTTGAAGGCTACTGGACATAACAATCAAAAGAAAACATGACATAACCTATATGTCCACTGATTATAATGGTTACTGGAATGAACTAATCCAGAACACAGGCCACTACAAGTCAGTGAAATACAGACCCTAGACCAACAACAAAAGTGTAAGTGAAACCAACTGTCACATCTACACCAGTGAAAAGCACCCCCTTTTTAATTTTTTCAGTCATCCACTTGCTGATAATAGTCCCACACAGGGAGCTAGACAGTAGAGGTGAAGTATCACAAATTAGAAACTGTTTTAGAAAGGCAAAAGTTTGTGGTTAACCTTGCTGGACTTTTGGAAGGCACTTCCAAGTCTGTGAAGAAGAGTTTTGGCAAAGGAACAGGGAGCCTGGTGGGTCTGCTCATCTCCGAGTGCTGGTTCTCCACACTAATCTATTTTAAACCATCTGTGAAATTAGCAAGATTCCTTAAGTCCTTCACCTCCAAGGATTAAAAATGGCTCTGGGCCGGAGCCGTCTTTACATATGTATGCATGTCTGCTATCCAGAGGCTGCAACCTGTCCAAAGTTGTAGTGTTGCTCCGCTGAGAATGTACTAACATTTATTTCAGCTTATGATTGCAGCCATACAAAGCACTGCCACTTTGACAGCGTTACATTTATCAGTATTTTTCTCTAAGCCTTTTGTGCAACCCTTGAAATCTGTTCAGTCTCCATTGCAATACACTACATAAATGTGAGCATCATTCATCCTGCAAAGAACTGCACACTTCAAGGATGAATAGCAAATATGACGAACAGCCTTGCTGGAAAATTGTATTTCAATTACAAACTATTCTATCTCAAAAGGAGAAACGCATTTCAGGACTCATCACTTCTGAATCTGGGACGACAAATTTAAACCAAATACACGCCAAAGTTACCTGCAATGCCTGCGTCCATAAATGGCTAGAGAGCGCAATGCTCGCCACGTGAAGGCTCTGCCAAGGACTGTACAATAAAGTCATGAGTCAAGTCTAATGAGAAAATCAGATAAATAGCAGCTGGGCTTAGGGAGCCGGCATTCCCTGACTGATTCACTGGACTCAGT
Organism: Hepsetus odoe; assembly: GCA_017165825.1. NCBI lineage: Eukaryota > Metazoa > Chordata > Actinopteri > Characiformes > Hepsetidae > Hepsetus > Hepsetus odoe. The sequence continues at coordinate 9,483,665 of CM029380.1, read as the reverse complement.
GGCAATAGCATAGTTCTTGTGAGGAGAGACGGCAGCTCTGAAACAGTAAATTATTGTTCCAGACAAGACCCTCACCCCCATGTTTAGTCATCAGCGTCATGAAATAACAGGACTGTCGCCTCTGTAAAGCAACACAGAATTAATTATTATTTGATGCCCAAACACCTACGTCTTTGTACTAACACTGTGACAGTTCATCCAAACAAGCCACTTAATGGCTACAAAATTACTCTTCATACTTCTGCAAACCCCTATCGTTTCCCACTCCCTATCTACCCACAATCCCATTCACTTTTGGCCCTTCCAGAAAGCTATGAAGCATTGAAAGGGATTAAAAAGCAGGTCTGGGGGAAATGAGAATTATCGTCTCTTATATGAGATTAAAATGTCACCAGGCCAGCCTGCCCGTCTACATGTGCACACATGCAAGTGCAGAAAAACACAAGGACGCAAGCACAATGCCAAGGCTCCTCTCATGGCCAAAGATTTGTAATGCAAGCTTTGTGAATTACAATAAGATTTATTGTGCAGCAGTATATGTCTAATTTTCCTTTTACCATGGGGCGCTTCAGCTGCAGAAAGCTGACACAGGCGTCTATTATACACCACCACAGTTAAAATGTGGTTTTTACATATGCTCTTGGGAAAATGAGCTTACAGCACATTCTGGCGTAGGACAAAAAAATGATTGATGAAGACAACAAAAGGCACACATAAATGGTTTTCCAAAATGTTTTGAAATAAGTTCTATTCCAGAATCTTTCTTTTTTCTTTTTTCTTTTTTTTTTTTTTTGCTTGCACTGGCTAAAAGAAGTTAAACATAAGAAGAAATGTCTGCTTCCTTTTTGGAGTGTTACTGAGAATTATTTTCTTTGCCAAACCCGTAGAGTATATGTATGTATGCATATGTATATATATATATATATATATATATATATATATATATATATATATATATATATATATATATATACATATGCATATGCCATTAATTTGTCCTAGCAGTTTGTCCTAATGGCCATATTTACTGAATAATTGAATAATAATTACTGTCACAATGTTGACAGATTAAATAGCTTTGACTCATGTATTGCAGTATTATGTATTAAACAGTATTATAAATGTCTTAACAGGCTGCTAACAGTACGTTAGTTAACACTTATAATGTGGCCAGCAATAAATACTTATTGTATTGTATATTTTTTGCCGTTTGAAGTCATGCCATTTTGTCAAAATATGGGCAAAAAACTTTTGTAGAATTCTGTAGAGTTGTTTCATAAACCATTAATATTTTTTATTTATTTCAAAGCTTTTTTCATTGTTTAATAATCAATTTAATAATTAAAGGAAGGTATTCTTCTCTATAACAAATTACTGCACCTAATATTAGGGCAATTCACCTCCTGTAAAATAATAATATATTATAATTTTTCATACTTTTTCTTATAAATGTTACTTGATTTTTTTTTTATATCTCATAGGGATGTAATGTTTACTCTGTTAAACCAATTTTACACTCTCCATGAATCATCTTATTTCTCAAGAATTAAATTTGCTCAAATCCCTTTTTAAATTACTGCTGAAAAGAAGAAACTTAAGCCCAGGGTGCTTTTACTATAACCTCATAAGCTTTACGTCTGTGCTTGACCGTAGCATTCACATTCAATTTTTATATTTTATTAAGTTGTTAATATTCAGTATATTCATGTCAGTACTGTAATAGGTACCACAGATGAAATAAAGAAACATAGACATACTCTTCAGGTGTTTCAAATTCAGATGCATGTTAGAGGCATATCACCTTTACCATGATGTTAGTCAAACACTGTGTAGCTGATAAGATAGAAAGGGCTGTAGTAATATTTGAAATATTTATTTCTGAGTCAAGCAGCGTTTTCTTTCTTTTTTTAAAATCAGCATAGATCACCTGAACAAGTTAAACAACATGCTTGAGTATCAGATTCACCTTGACCAGTCATAATTAGCGTCTGCTAAAAGCTTCAGATGTTGTGTCTTTACACCAACCAATACAAATGTAAAAATGCAAAAAGCTTTGATATTTCAAGTGGGAAATAAATAAATAAATAAATAAATAAATCACCTATATTGGCGGCTCCCTTTGCAGTTGTGTAGCAGGTTGAAGTCAGCTAATAAGCTAGCTTGCTAAGTTTAGCTAAACAAACAAAAACAATATAAAAGAGATGTCTAACATATAACTTTTAAGTGAAAATATTACAATAAAACGTCTGAAATGCGTCAATTGTAAGATTTTTCAAAGAACGTTAGCTAGCTGGCTGCCTGTGAACTGCTTTTGTTCTCGTTAGCTGTTTAGCTAACGGTAACTCAAGCTTCGCACTGACACTTAGTGCCTACGGGCTCAATGAGAACTTCACCTGGATTAGTTACGTTTGGTTGAGATGAAACACTGTTACTGTTAGAAAACATTTTCCACAGGCTTAAAACCTAAACCGTATTCAGTGTTGCATTTGCTGTTGTTTTTCGGCGGGATACTTATATATATATACTTATATGGCACTTATATACACCATCTAATAACGGTTTATGCTTCTGCCAGACTGCATTTGTACTTCCAGAGTAAGAAAGTTATGGTCCAAACGCCGTATAATGTTTAAAGAATATTAACTAGGAGGTTTGATATTATGTTATTACGGGGGAATGTAAGGACAGAAACTTATGCCCGTGGAACGCTAACGTTTTAACGTTAACTCCCAAGGACAGCGTGAATGTTTGAGAAGAGCTGTGTTTTAACAGCACGGATTTTGAACAATAACTGTATCATTCCGCTGAGCACCGGTTGCTAAGTAACGGCTCGCTTTCCACTGCAGCTAACTAAGTTTGTACTTCGGCATGTACAAACAAGTCACAACAAGCACAGGCTGTGAAATGCTTTACAGAATGGCGGGAGCAAAACAATATTCAGGTAAATCTGAAAAAAAATGGAAAAGCTGAGCTGAACTTGATATTGCGATCGATTAATGACTGTATAAGAATCTGTAAGGCTCAATGCTCTAGTTTTTTTGGCGGAAGGAACTGAGCAGTGGACAAACATAAGTCAGGGTTTCTTTGTTTTACGTTTTCTTTATTTTGTAGAAACGCTGCTCTCGTGTTATATTATTATATTTTACTATATTATATTGACTGGGGAAGCACAGAACACATTTTAGGGTAAATTTATATCAAGATTATCCCTTTTTTAACTATCAAGGATATTTTGATGCTATGATTGTTATAAATAGCTCTGTGTGAATTGATTGCTATTAAGCATATGGGCAAACTACCTTCAGCCATTCTGTTAACTATTTTGTGACATTTATATTACTTAGAGGTTAGCGACTAGGCTTTAGGAACCGAAGGTCATTGGTTTGAATCCCAGATAAGTAGGTTGCCCTGAGTTACTCTTAAGCAAGGTACGGTCCACATCACTGCTCCCTGCACACTTTAAATAGCTGCCCACTGCTGCACAATGTGTATGGGTGAAATGCAGAGGAATCATTTTGTTGTCGCTCACTGCATGCTGTGCTGTGCTGTGCCGTGTTTCACAATGACAGTTAGTCATTTTCACTTCACATTTTTATTGGGTTTTAGCCCTTTTGTATGTCAGACATATTTATGTACTCAAAGCTTAATTAACACTGGTTAAATAATATGTGACATTGTTCTTATTTCTGAACCATTTCTGTGTCGGCTTTTTAAACAATAATGTTTTGGAACATATTCAGATTTTTCAAATCCCAATCATGTTTATTGTGTATTTGTTTTGTTTGAGACATATTTCAACACTTGTTTACAAGTGGTTCTTGAGAACAACATACAGTCCCTAATTTTGCATAAATTTTGCCTAAATTTGATGTAAGATCAGATGTAAGAGTTTCAGATGTATAAATAAAGACCACATCACGGATGGCAGCAGTGGCCTTTTTTTTTACTGCATTTACATTTGCGGCATTTAGCAGACGCTCTTGTCCAGAGCGACTTCCATGTCCTAATTACAGGGACAGTCCCCCTGGAGCCATTCAGGGGTAAGGGTCTTGCTCAAGGACCCAGTGGTGGTAGTGCCCTAGTCTGCATGCTATATGGTGATATTAGGATGTGTCCATTTTATTTCTATCATGATTCTATTTTTTTTTTTTTCTGTACAGGTGGGATTCAAACCTGGGACCTCTTGAGCCATAGGTCCATAGGCAAGTACCCTACCACTAGACCACCGCCACCCAGTCACTTGTTTCAGAGTCTAATAATAAAATTATACACTGGTACAATGGCAATAGTGCACTTGATGTGTTTGCAGGTGTAGTCTGATGCAAATATCATTGATATAAATAAAATAGATAAAGATCAGAATTTAAATAATGATAAAAGCTTTCACGGGTTTTTGTAAGAAACTGATTGCATAAAAATGTTATCCATAATTTATAAAATAGCCATAAAAATACAGCATTTTTTGCATCACATAGGTTTTTTTTTTTTTTTACAGGAACATACACTGCTCCAGCGGTGGCCTAGTGGTTAGGGTGTTGGCCGCGTGATCAGCGGATCGGGGGTTCGAACCCCTTCCCAGTGGGTTGCCCTGAGGTACCCTTGAGCAAGGTGCCGTCCACGTCCCGCTCCTCCCTGCGATGGGCTGGCGACCTGTCCAGGGTGCGTCCCCCGTCCTCGCCCTGTGTGCGCTGGCTTGGACACCAGCACTCCCCCGCGACCCCGTTTGGGACAAGCGGCAGATGATGGATGGATACACTGCTCAAAAAAAATAAAGGAACACTTTGAAAAAACATATCTCACATATGAAACATATAAAATCATATCTCAGTTGGAAAAGAAATTGTGCTGATATGGAATGGTTAATTTGATAGGAACAAAAGGATGCCACATCATTTGATGGAAATGAAAATTACCAACATATTGAGGGCTTTATTCAAAGTCACCAAGAAATTTAAACTGAAATACTGATGCGGCAGGCTGGTCCAATTTGTTGAAATGTCATTGCAGCAACTCAAAATGGTAGTTTTTATGGCCCCCACATGCTATAAGCTCCTTATGAGATGACAGATGGTGTCCTGGGGAATCTCCTCCCAGATCTTGACCAGGGCATCACTGAGCTCCTGGGCAGTCTGAGGTGCAACCTGGCGGCATCAGATGGACCTTAATATGATGTCCCAGAGATGTTCTATTGGATTTAGGTTAGGCAAGCGAGGCCAGTCAATGGTTTCAATTCCTTCATCCTCCAGGAACTGCCTGCATACTCTTGCCACATGAGGCCGGAGGAACCCAGGACCCACTGCACCAGTGAAGGGTCTAACAATGGGTCTAAGGATTTCATCCCGATACCTAATGGCAGTCATGGTGCCATCGTTTATCCTGTACAGGTCTATGCATCCTTCCATGAATATGCCTCCCCAGACCAACACTGACCCACCACCAAACCGATCATGCTGAACAATGTTGCAGGTAGCATAACATTCACCATGGCTTCTCCAGACCCTTTCATGTCTGTCACATGAGCTCAGAATGAACCTGCTCTCATCTGTGAATAGCACAGGGCTCCAGTGCCGGACTTGCCAGTTCTGTGGTTCGCTGGAAAATGCCAGTTGAGCTCCATGGTGCCGGGCACTGAGCACAGGGCCCACTAGAGGACGTCAGACTTTCAGGCCACCCTCATGGAGTCTTTTTCTAATGGTTTGGTCAGAGACATTCACACCAATGGGCAGCTGAAGGTCACTTTGTAGGGCTCTGGCAGTACTCATCCTGTTTCTTCTTGCACAAAAAAGCAGATACCAGTCCTGCTGATGACCTCTGACAGCCCTGTCCAGCTCTCCTAGAGCAACTGGCTGTCTCCTGGAATCTTCTCTATGCTCTTGAGACTGTGCTGGGAGACACAGTAAACCTTCTGGCAATGGCACATATTGATGTGCCATCCTGGTGGAGTTGGACTGCCTGTGCAATCTCTGTAGGGTCCAGGTATCCCATCATGCTACTTGGAGGGAAAAGGAAAAAAATTACTGTGGCCTCCACTTGCAAAACCAATCCTGTTTTGGGGTTGTCTCCTTGTTGCCCCATTTAGTGCACCTGTTGTTAATTTCATTTACACCAAAACAGCTTACACTGATTAACGACCCCCTCTGCTACTTAACTGACCAGATCAAAATCCCAGATGTTTAACTGACTTGATACTATACTGTGATTAAAAATTGTTCCTTTAATTTGTTTGAGCAGTGTATGTTGTAGTCAAATCAATACACATCTGCAAAAACCTCATCTAAATGAAGTGAAGTGAAAGCGACTATTTGTCACTGAGAGCATGGGGGGATGATACCTTGCTCAAGGGTACCTCAGGGAACCTCAGGGTTCCTTACTAGTGTGGAATTTGAACCCACAACTTTCTTAGTCCCTAATCACTTCGCCACCAGTGCCCAGAACAACAGTTCTTTGTAACCTATATTTGGCATGAATAAGTAAAACATAGATTTTGCCATGCCTAATCATGTACAGCCATGGCAACATTTTTTGAGATTGACACAAATATTCATTTTAACTAGGTTTGATGACAATTTGCATAAACTCCAGAATGTTATGAAGAGTGATCAGATGAACTGTAGCTTAATCCATAAAAACCCATTTCCACTGAATTACAGCACTGCCACAAAAGGATCATTTCAATGATCCTCTCTGAGCCATCAAGGTATAAACTCCAGAAGACCTTAAAGGATGTGCTGTGATATTTGGCAGCAAGTCTTTTGCAGTGGATCCTTTATGTCATAAATTGTAATCACATTAATTTGTCTAGCACTTCCTATAAATGATCAGAGATCTCGGATCATGTATAGAGAAACTACCTAATGACGACAATTAAATTGGTTCTGCTATATTTATTTAGATTTTAGATGTGTTTTGTACATTTTGGCAGAAATGAGTTTTGTCTTTTAAAGAGAGAATTTCTTAATTTATAACACATTCATAATATTTTTAAAATGTTACTTTTAGTGGTTAGGGCGTTAGATGCATGATCGGAGGATCTGGGGTTCAAACCCCTTCCCGATAGGTTGCCCTGAGGTACCCTTGAGCAAGGTGCCGTCCCCGTCACTGCTCCCCGGGCGCTTTCAATAGCTGCCCACTGCTGCACGGGTTTGAGTGTGCATGGGTTAAATGCAGAGGTCCAATTTCGTTGTGGTTCATGTGTGCTGTGCCGTGACCTCGCAATGACAAGGGTAGTCACTTTCACTTTCACTTTTTCACTTTTTTTATCCATTTCAATGTTTTTTACATGGTTGTTTTCATAGAGTTTGCATATTTGTGAGAAAACATTCTTGTCACACCAGCTGGCTTAAAAAATAAATGGTCTTAAAGGCCCAGCACTGTATTTTGACTCAAATTTATAATCAGCTAGCAATTTTGTAATTAATAACATTTATTTCACTGTGGAGCATGTTAACTGAAGTGTGCATAAATTCCATAAATGTTATTACATTCATTCATTATTTTGAATATTAATAAACTGTCACAATCAAGACTTTGGTTCACTCCACACTACTTGACAGTGTATGTTAAAGCTTTTGCTCAATTTTGGGGGCAAGAGGGAGATTTATTATTCAATTTTCAAACTTTGCAAAATCTCTGAAAGAACATTATTCCCTTGAGTGTTATAAGAATGTGCATCACTGTTCGCTTGTTGGAAAGGTGTTATTATTAATCAGTCAATTAATCCGATGACGTTTAGGGTAAATTTGAATGAATCAATTTTTGCATTCATCATACAGTACATGAGAAACTGTTTCGAAAAATGCTATTCATTTCCAGAGTTCCAGAAGTCTGCCTGTGGTGCAGTGTTAGGACAAAGTGCTGTTTTAGCAGTTTCCTGAAGCATACTTCTTAATGGAGCTGTAGATTGACATTTGACATTTGACATAGGATTATTTTTTTTTCTTTTTGTATTTTGTAGCCTTTTAGTGTGGCTTTTTGTAAACAATGCTGGGTATTTTGGATGAAGCCTGTTAGCTTGCCAAGCACATTCTTATACATTCTTATTCTTATACACATTCTTATCCTCTGCTGTATCTACCTTTCACTTTTGTTTGAAACTAAACCAGACTTTTATTTTAATACAGAGGCGGTCAGTCAATGGGCTGTCCAGAATGTGTAAAAAACACCCCTAAACAGCAATGAGGAAAGATCAAAGTGAACAGCATAAAACACCTGCATTTTTTTCATGGTGAAATAAAATGTTCAAATTTTTGTATAATTTTAAAAGTAACTATTGTGGTTCTTTACCTGTTGTGCTGACATAATTTAATTTTTTTTTTTAATGCAAACCAAGTATAGAATTCTGGAGTTTTTTTTTGTCCTTTATTATAATGTCAACTGAAAAGGCACAACCGCCAACCTTTTTTAAAAGGGTTTAGAAATCACACTCAATTTAAAAACCCTATTCAAACATAAATATATAAACTATATAGGTTTAACTTATGAACACTTTTGAAAAACACGTGAATAATAATATTATATAATAGAACTTTATTGTAATCTGACTTTGATTGTAACAATTTGGCTAAATTATATTCAGAAAGGTGTTTCATTATTGCAACAAAACATATATAAATTATTGTAATTATTTGAATGTGTGTATTAACTGATTGTAATTAGCTTATTTTTCACTCTACAATAATGTTAAGATTTGGTCATGGAGATCAAATTATACATCAGATTATTTACTTAGGATGCATGTTTGTTTATAAAGATCTGGTAAAATAAAAGCTTAAAAGATCAGTTTATACACATCTCATAGACAATGGATGGAGATTGCCAAACACATGGATGTTATTCTGTCTATGTGCATGAGGGCATATAACGAACTCTCAGTCATGTAAGCACACTCGAACTCGAACTGTATGTCTGGCATTTAAAAAGCCATGTATTTTAGTCTTCAGCTTGATCAGTAGTGAGTCTGAACTTGCAAGAACATAACTATACTTATAAATATATAAGAGAAGCCTACAAAACATCTGGTTCCTTTTTTGAATCAAATAATCACAGAGCGGAACCTTAAATGGCTGTCATTCAGGCTTTTCTCTGTGACTCTGGTAAATGGCAGAAGTCAGATTTAGTCTGCTTCATTTCACTTTATTTCAACTATCTAAGAGCTGGAGGTTCTCAAAATATTACAAGGTAACTTAGTGAAAGCCCAAAAATCAAAACTGCTGAATTGTAACACAATTTCTCTACATTTATGGCATTTAGCAGACACTCTTATCCAGAGCTACTTACAATTCCTGATTACAGGGGGAATGTCCCTGGAGCAGTTTGGGATTAAGTGTTTTGCTCAGGAACCCAATTATGGTAGTGTTGGAGGTGGAATTTGAACCTGCGACCTCTTGGTCTTTAGGTGAGTATCCTACCACTAGACCACCAGTTACCCAAACCAGTTCTCTCTCTATATATATATTTTTTTATTTATTTATCACTTAGAATGCAGTGTTTTGGATTGGGAAAAGAAAAGAATCAAATACACACCATTTAAAACAAAATGTCTCTTTAATTTGTAAGTGTCAACAGCAGTACAAAAGATGGAGTGATGGTGAGACGATATTCTTGTTTTGTGTGTTTCTGTTTTTTGTGTGTGAGAGTATGTGTTTGTGTGTGTGTCTGTGTATTTCAATTTTTATGGAAAAAGAGGAAACTCTTGAGGTAAATGAGCATTAACAGGCAGGAACTCCCTCTTCTGCCATTGTACATCAATGGGTTGAGTATACTGTAGAAATGGTGTTACATTACAATATGCCAAAATGCCTCCTGTGGGGAGAACAACCTAGATAATTGTACAATCCACTAAGGTGCCTAAATACACCAAAATGTGTCACTCATCTGGTATATTTTACTTATATTAATTAATACTACCATTACAGAAAAGACTCATCTCTGAACATACAACTGTAAAATTAATTTACCTTTAGTTTACCTCACGTCAATACTGCACATGGAAACCAAGAAACTGCTGGTTTACATACTGAAGCCAAGCAAAAAAAATATTTTTAGTACCTTTTTTGTCTTTTTTTTTTAAACAATAGTATCCTTAGCAAATAGCTGTCCTTTGTACTGTATAAAGAAGAATGTGAACACAAATGTGATGGCAACCTTTTTAAGTTCAATTAAAAACTTTACACTGGACTGTACAAGATATGATAAACTATTTACATTTTTAGACTTATTTTTTTCTTTTTCAAAGCAGCAACAGACACTATTTCTATATCTCTAACACCCGAACAATACCTGCCATGGGCCTAGGTACCTGCCGAGAAAACCGGTCTCTACGCCAAAAAAAAAAAGAAAAGAAAAAAAGATAACAAACAAAAATAAAATAAAATAAAATAAAAATAGGCTGCCAGCGGGATTCAAAATAAGAGCGGCCCTAGCGACAGAGGAGCCACACACAGTGTTGCTTAAGAGACTAAAAAATCTACAAAGCAAGAGTACCATTGACAACAAGATTATGTTGTCCCTGACAGCAAACTTTTACTCTTCTGAACAGCAGCTAGCATGTCAGTCCAGCATGTCAGTGAATTGTGCTGATTAAATTAACAAAGAACAATCCCACAATATACATCACAAAAGTCCAATGAAAGAAAAAAAAAGTACAGTATAATAAGTAGAAACACCATACACATACATTTTCTTCAGTTGTTACCTACTTCGCTTTAAAATGGCTGTGATATTGATGAACGTAACACAAATGAAATACGGACCACTGCTGTTGGCAGGAATTTCTGGACAGGATGTTTGTTTTTCCATTAGCACTAATAAGCAACATAGAGACTATATGAAAACCTCAAATGCACAGAATGGGCCTACATTATTTAACAATAAATATTTGTTCATCCATACAAACTAATCTCCCCAAGAACCTCACTTGTGAGTTCATTTGATGCTGGGTTTAAATCTATGGGTGCAGTTTAAATCAAATTTAGCATGTATCAATAACAAAATAACTGAAGTCAGTTGTCATGTGAAAAGCAACTAATTTATCAAAAAGAGCATTTGATTCTCTCTGTCATCATTTATTACTGAAAGCACCTAAATCGGGTGTGCCAGCCTACAATACAAGGGCTTTGACTGACTCATCACAGGGCGTCTTCACCGAAACACAGTGAGGTGCCTGGGGGTAAAAGCTGCATTCCACACTGATCAGTCAACAGAAACATCAGTTCAGCATCTACATGAGGTACAGTGACTTGTCAGTTTTGTTTTGCTTTTTTTTTCTTAAGAACAATGACCAACATACACAAACATGAAAGAAACCAACAACAGTCAAATACTTAAATTATACTTCAGTAAGTATCCATGAACAAAAATAGAATTCTATATTCCTATGTTACATTTACAATTAAAAAACTGATGAGATGGTGAATTGATCCAAAATGAAAAAGCATCATTAGAAACTTTTGTTTTAAGTTCCAATTCATGTTCAGATCTCACTGTTTTTTATTCTTTTTTCTCTGATTGTCCTTTTATCATGTTGTACTGACACTTTTAGAGCCAACAATGGCTAATAAATACAATAAAATGTCTATATGCACTATATAGTTTCAAATACAATATACAACACAAACATACATGACTGATATGATGCGCTATTGAAGTCCGGTGTGTCTCGGCTGACCAGTCTCTACGCAAGCCTTCTGTTGAGTATACTGCTCTTTTCTCCCTTAGGCAGCACTGGAGCTTAAACAAAGTGTTCATTCATCACGTGTCTTTGCATAAATAAACAAAATAAGTTGAGAGAAAAATGACTAAAATCTGGCAATCATGGGCCAGGCCCACGAGTCCAAACAGGTCACTTTTGTTTGTGTAGATTTTTTTTTCCTCTCGCACGACGGCTTCACATTAGTCAGAATTGATAAAAATACCATTTATATCCAGTGCTTGTAACACTTATGAAGCATTGTCTCTGTGTGAGATTGACATTGTCTTTTTGTCCCATTGTCTTTTTCCCCATTTTACAAGCGAAATCAAGTTTCAGTCCCAACAACAGTCCTTTTCAACTGCCAGCCTAAAAAATTGGTTTGGCATGGTCAAAAAAATGTACAAAACACGTCCAAGTCTACAGCAAACAGATATAACAGCTTTAATCAAGACATGTTGGCCTATTTAGAGAAACGAAAAAAAAAAAAACAAACAAAAAAAACAACAGCATACTGAGGGGAAACCCTACCAAGAATAGTACCTTATGAAAGAATCACGACAAGCACTAAAACAATATAAGGATGAGAAAATCAACTTAAGAAGTGCTTAAAACTTCTAAGACTTAAAGTAAATGCTTTTTGATTTCAGGGCTAATGCAATAGTCAATGCCTTAAAATGCTGGGAGCAATAAGCGCTTCAGGTACCTCTATGACCTTTCGAAGGCAATGCAGTGACCAGCAGCCCAAGCCCTGGTATTTGGGACTGATGTTGGCCATTTCCATCTACTCTAATCATTGGGTTACTGATGGGAAAAAAAGACAGGTTCAAGGGCATGGGGAAAATAGCAGGCATCATGCATTAATAATGCTGCGTTTCAGATGATACCGACTCGTCAGTCATTTTAATAATCCCCCACAGCTTGATCTACTTGTTCCATCTGCTCGCCAGCTCCTTGTGTCTGCTCCTGGCTGCAGCCTTTTTCTGCTGCACTTTGATGGAGAGAGCACAATAAACTGTCAAGGCCCCCCTTCCCCATTGTTTGGTCGCCTCTCCAGGGTTTGGACCTGTGGCGGAAGCCAGATGGCAGCCTCTGGAGGCAAGGCCACTACTGGGCAGAGGTGAGGTGAGGGCAGCAGAAAGATGGAGGTGGGCAGAGCCCCCCACTCCATAGGGGCTCTCCACTGGGCCACGGCCTCAAACAAGAGGTCCTGACCGCTGGCTGCCTCTTGGCCGTCCTTCTGCACAGGCAACAACACCAGCTCTGTTTTATAGATGGAACCATGATGTGCCTCACAGAGAGTGGAGAGTCATCTGCTTTAACAAAAAAAAAACATCAAAGTCTAGTTTTGAACCCTTGCTCTTGCAAAGCAGATCTTAGTAAAGATTCAGGTTCAGGATTTCTTTTTTCCTGACACAGGAAAAATATGAAAATATATTCTCCTAACATTACTGAAATTGTTAAGGATGTCAAAGAGGAAAAAAAGAGGGAAATTTTGTTTATTTTTGATACAGTCTCCTTTGTTTGCCCTCAGAAAACTGGCCTGAAACACCCAGATTAACAATTTAGTTTTTTTCTTAAGACTTATTTATGAATACATTGCACAAACTATGGCCTGATTTAAGACTTTCTTGTGTCAATTAATTTTTACAGTGTTCAAAAGACTAGCATCTTCAAGAACATTAAATGTTCTGCCCTGGAAAAAAGAAGCCTTAAGTTTCAAATAGAATGAGCCTGTACATTTTGTACAACAGCAATTTGTGATTGTAATGCCACCAAAGCTGCCTTTTGCTGCCTTTCCAATTTCACAGATTGGTTGCCTTTGGCCCCTTGGCATGCTGGCCAGATTACAATCACTCTGATTAAGAACTTAGTGGGTAAGACTGAACCAGAGGGCTAAGGGATGAGGGAGGCTGGGTGATCACTGCATTGGACCTCTGAGAGAAATGATGGAACTTGTGAGCAAGGTCTTAGAGATCTTCTCATTAAAGTCCAGCATCTAACACTGCCTCTAAATTCCTGAGTACTTCACCATGGTATTCAATGAAGAGGGAAAAGTGATTGGGTTTTTGAGTTTGATAAGATTGGAAAGGATTGTCTAAGACTCATGCAGTCTCTTCCTTAAGACTTTAAAATTTAAGATTACTGGGAAGCTTACAAAATGTTTGGCATGACTGGATGTTAAAAAAGTAGTAAAAAAAAAATAGCTATTAAAAATAATATAAGCGGGAGTTTGTGGACTTGACTAATTTATCTTACCAAATTTCAAAAGAAATGTTGTCATTTTTCTTTGTTGAAATAGTTTAAATGAAAAACATTCACAAGCTGTTGGCTGGCACAGCATACCTGAGAGAAATATAGAACCCCATCAAAAAAATGTATTCATAAGAAAAATGGAAAAACGTAAGACTGTGAGAGCTATAATTTCATTTGAAAGATTTAAATTTTCAAGTCCTGTCCTCCCTTACATTTTACAGGCAGTAATCATAATTTGTTAAATATCCATATTTAAAAATAAAAAAGATAAAATTAGAATACAAAAAGCCAAAATAAAACACAATCAAACTGCTTCACACTTGAAGAAACATTTAAGACCAAATAGCTGTTGAATCTGTTGAAGCCACATGTGCATGCAGGCTCCTAAAGGATATATTATCCGAAACAAGTTCTTCTCTCTCTCTCTCTCTCTCTCTTGCTGTAATTAGTTTTTTTTTTTTTTTTCCATTTATTAGTACTTGCTCGCTTTATTAAGAGGATGTTCTGCACTAGGAGGGGGAGCCTTAATTGGTGTTGACCGGCTCCTGCGTATCATTCTCGCTGCTGTAGTCCGATTTGGGCTCATCCTCAAAGTCCTCGTACATATCCATCTCATCCTCTCCATTGACAGGGTCGTTAGGCACCATTGTGCCGGGCTCCATCTTCATGCCAAAGGTGCTCTGAATAACTGGGATGGCAGGCTCGGGACTGGCCGAGTTACTGGAGCAGTCTGAGGTCATGTGGGGCGAGGGTGTGGTGGTTGCCATGGTTATGGCGCCAGGGTAGACCACACCTGCACTGGTGGTGATGGGGAGCTGAGCCTGTGGCTGCTGCCTAAGACAGAAGCAGAGCATGAAAGAAGAAACAAATTAGATAAAGATGTACAGTTACTGACTGCCATCTGAGATCTAGCCGCTGCTAATGATATATACTGAGCCTTAAGAGGTTTCAGCAGAAGGGTGACAAGGTTAACACCCATAAAGGAAAACAATTACAGTCTAAGGTTATTTGGAACTTTAAAGACTGTTCAGTTGCGCATGAAACCCAGGTCTCTTCTTTAACGTCTCAGCACTTTGTTTGAACACTCCGGTCTAACTGCTCCCTGCAGGGATACTTTTTGCAGCCAGCGGCTCTGCAAAAAGTTCTCCAATTAATTACGACTGAACATTTTTGGGAATAATTGCAAAAACGACACCCGTTCCATGTTGGGCGACAAAGGCAATTGGTGCTGGAGAGGTAGGCCCTGATCTAAAGCGGACTGATTGATACTCCGGTGTTCGTATTTCTCGTAAATGAAGTGGAAACACCAGGTGTGGGCTTCACTGTTGTTGACCACACTGTAGTAAATTACACAGCCAAGTCTCCAGATAGCTACCCTGCAGTTGTCTTCATGTTCATACTTAATTTTAATATACAGTTATTGTCTCAGTTTCACCAGTCAATACACTTAACAACTGAAATTTAATTTAATTTCTTAATCTGGTTTTGAAGGTCAAATTTATTATTTTTTCCTTATAGAGAGAGTGAAAAAATTCTACTGTTATCCAGTTGTGTAATCACTATTGCCTGTGTACACAACAGAAAAAGCCTGGTTGTTTGCTTTATAAGGTTGTTCATTAAAATTAAGTGCACAGGCCATATAACATAGCTGACATGGCTTAATGAGCTACACCAGTATATTACTCCAATCAAGCTGATTAGAGGGGTCATGGGCATAGTGCATAGAGCCAGCACAAAGCATACTGGCAGACCCTGACATTTTAGTTAATCTTCATACCTAGCTTACACTGAGTGTTTTATGCAGAGTATAGCTACCTAATATGTTTGAATGAGACTGGCCCTGCAATTTAGCCTTGGTGTTCTTCACTGTGCACCTACCCCACAGTAAAGAACTGCCGCATCTCCTGTCTCCGCGAGCGCATCATCTGCTTGTACTCGCCTATGCGCAGCTTTTTCCCATCAATGATGCAAGTGCGCTTGGGTCGTGGCTTGTATTTGTAGTTGGGGTACTTCTCAAGGTGGATTTTACTCAGGCGAGCCTGCTCCTCGTAGTAAGGCTGCTTCTCCTGGTTAGACATGGCTTTCCAGCGAGAGCCTGCACGCAGAGAAGGAAACAAATATTGAGGACAGAGTATTTGGCAATCCCAATTTAAATTACATTCAACACATATTCTTTTTTTATTGCGTGAAACATTAAGTATTTTTTTCAGATAGTTTGAAAATCAGTGCTCTGGTGCATTTCTTATAATAATAAGATATAATATTGTGGATAAGCAGGTCTAAAATACTAGCGTGAATATTCATGCTAATTCATTTGCTGATTCATGTTTTTAATTTGTTGACTTAAAATCATTGCACTGAGTTATCCTAGTATGACTGAATCTTTGTCTCAGGTTGCCGGTTGCTGCTGCATTGGCAGAAACAATGGGCCAGTAAATATCTCCAGGCTTCAGTGTGTTCGGGCTGACGGGACTTTTAGTAGCCGTGATCTATTGACTCTCAGCACTGTGGGACGAGACCCATTTAGCCCCGTCATTTTTCATGACAAACACTGGCCCATGTGACGGCTTCTATAAATCCTTGTGATTGAGCCACTCCAACAGCAGCAGCACTCCGCTGATTCTGACTGTATGTAGAGATGGATCAAAAAAACTGTTTAAAAGAGAGAAGTCAACATAGACATATTCACATATATAAAATGAGCACTTTAAAAGCATGTTTTAATATTTTGGGTCACTTGAAGAGAAGTTTGAGAAAAAGATTAAGCTTGAATGTAGGCTGTTTTTGTTTGCATGTCTTGTAAAGTGCCTGACATAATTGTGATTTTAGAGCTTCAGTTTGGCTAGATCAAAATTATGTTCTTGCTTTCTCTGTAAATAGTCAACAGTAATTAAGTTTGGCTTGCATCTTAAACAGTGACCTGTTTCAGGAGCTTGGTCTCAACAGTTGCTTCGTTTACTTTTACTAAGTTTCAGGGTTTATGAATGCTGTTCTGTGTCTTCTTGTAAGACAAGTATGTTAAATACTAGAAATGTATCACCTTTGCCAAATTTCAAACAGTATATAATGCTTAGGAATAGCTGAGAGCTATCACTTGTTAAAGAAAGTCATTTTTTTCTTGCACAGCACATATCCTTTTAATAAAAGACAAATAATACATTATTACACTATTAACAAATATTTATAATATACACCATCTGTAGCTCAGAAGATATTCCAAAGGATAAGAAAGTCAAGAATGCAGAATGGCATACATATCTAAATAACTATGCTAACAACACTTTGGAGAAAAATTGAGCCAATGAAAGCAAAGGCATTTTTGGACAATTTCTAACTCTGTCTACAATAGTTCCCTGGGCGCCGCTGTACAGACCCCCTGTTGTAGCTCAGTTATTCTTGTGAAACACGTTGTTATCCAAAGACCTAGTGGAGATGTATCCATGGCCTTTACTCTTGTTTGATTTAAAGGTCTTTTCAGACTTACCCAGGATTTTGCTGATGTTGGAGTTGTGCATGTCTGGGAAGGCCTGTAGGATTTTGCGACGCTCATCTTTGGCCCACACCATGAAAGCATTCATAGGCCGTTTGATGTGAGGTTCATTGGGGTTCCTACCACGGGATTCCCTGAAGACCCGGGCCTCAGTGGTGCTGGCGCCTCCTGTTGGCCAACAATAATACTGATGTTGTTTATCTGCAGAGCCATTCAGTTCCTTATTCCCTGGGAACACCAGAGCAAGAAGAAGAAGAGAGCGAGTGCAGACCATTAATCAATTTAGCGGGGCAAAAGAGTCATCAGCACATCACTGTGACTGGACCTGGGCCAGAGAGTGGGCACGTGGGGCACCAGGGGGGCATACTTTATCCCCTGCCCATTACTAGGCCAGACAAACCCATGTAATAAGTGAAAGTGAAAGAAAGTGACAACCCTTGTCATTGTGAAACGCAGCACAGCACAACACAACAAAATTCAACCTCTAAGTTTCACCTATACACACACAGGTGCAGCAGGGGGCAACTATTATAAGTGCCCGGGAAACAGTGACGGGGACGGTACCTTGCTCAAGGTCACCTCAGGGCAACCTACTGGTGAGGGAATCGAACCTTCAGTCTTCCGATCCAGGGACAACTCCCTAACCACTAGGCCACCACTGCCCACAATAAACAGCAGAGCAAGCAGGCATTGTGGGTCACATACCTGCTATAACTGACCCTAGTCTGGAGGAAATCCTTTAAATATCTGTTAAATAGTTTTTCTGTGTCTTAACATGATTGTCCATGTTGATATATTTAAACCTAATACGTTTGTGGTTTCTTCCACAGGTAATAAAGCCAGTCTAAATAATGAATATGGTGTGGTGTATAAATGTGGTGTAACTGGTGGTGGCATCTGGTGCCCAAATTCAAACAAAGTATACATCTTTAGAATGACCAGCAACATATTGCAATGCATGTCTTTGCAAGTGTGTGTGTGTAAAATGAAAGACTGACATACTGCAGTAGAGTATGCAGCCTCTCAATCAGGCCACTCACAATCAGCGTGCAAGCCCCCAGTTTATGTATTTCACTTACAGCAGAGCAAAGATGATTTTTGCTTGCATGCGCATTAGCTCTCTTTTATATGTAAGATGTGAAAGAATTAAATAAAAGCTGTATGAATATTTAAACAAACAAAAACATGTTGATAAACAAGGCCTGAAAAATAAAACAAACCAAAAAAGGCTTTCCATATGCTACGATACATCTTTAATGATCCAAAAACTGGAAAAGAAGGCTCGGATTGAGACATGAATATTTTATTATCCACATGTGATGTGTATTCATTAGTAGCTTGCATCTTTCGTGTCTTGGCACTCATCACCTGGTTCTGATTCCTATTCTTACTATAGTTGCTAAACAATCTCTTAATGAGTAATGGAGTGTGGCACAGTGAAGATATTAAAGTGTAACATTCTGTGCACTCTGAGACCAGTGCGATGCTAAAACAAGTAGTTAAAGGAGGGGCAGTAAAAGAGGCCACCGAGGAGGTTCCTTTTATCTGAAACTTGTTCCATGTATGAGGCACACATACACACACAAACACTGATAAGACAGGCTGGTAGTCTTGAGGAGGCTGAGGCTAGAGGCCTAAGCAGCCAGCAGGAGATTCTATTTCAGGCTAAGGTTTTTTTCAGGGTCTGCAGGGCTTGCAACTTACCAGTCAAACCTTCTTTCCAGTAAAAGATCCAGTTAAATGTTACCTATCTAATTCCCAGTATAATTCACTTCATACCCGGTCATGGTACATCAGTCAGGGGTCAGAGGCTTAGCATGCTGTCAGCTGCAGTCCTATCAGCCATCTGAGAAGCAACTCTTATCATCTTCAGCTGTGTACAGTATCCACTTCTCACTGAATTTCCTCTCTCACCTCTCTCTCTCTGATCCACTCTCATTAGTCATGACCAGAAGCAGTGTCGACACAGCCCCCTTACATCTGTCTGCCTGAAAACTACATTGTGCAAACATGATCTTACTTTGTAACACAATGTACACTACAACTACACTGACTGCCTCACTGACCGAAAAAAGGAAGAAATAAAGCCTGTGAGCTTCCCTTTTCTACAGGCCACAGGGATAATACAGTAGCTCCCCCACAGTACATTAATTTCATTTAGCATGCGCTCACTGTGCAAGATAAATTGATTTCACTTTGTATGGTTTTGACAGCCATGTTTATTGTGCAATGAAATGTAGTGTGGCGTGGGGCTGACAGTATCCATCAATGCGGGGCAATCTGCTGACTGCTGGGGCAAGATGAAGACATTCATTACCCTACCAGCTCTGCACACCAACCTCCCATCTTTCCCCTGGGTCTAGCTTTTTCACCATCTATTGGCAAGGGTGGAGTGGCAAGGAGGAGAGCTGGGGGGTTGGAGGGTGACGGCTACCTCTAATTTACGTTGTTGCCTGCCAGTGCCATTACTTTACCAATGACACTGATTCAGCAATTTATATACTGGTATGCATGTCGATATGAGCAGAGGTGAACAGCTTATGAGTGCCGGTGCTCATGCTGCAGAAAGGAGACAATATTGTACTACCGTGTAAAAGAAAAAACAAAGCACTCTGCTGCTGTTTAAAAAAAAGTAGCCATCAGCTCCGTATCATGATGCAATGTAAAACAGCAGATGAAAAAAATAAATATATATATATATATATATATATATATATAGGAGTTGACAGGAGGTCAACATCCCAAACTTCCTTGACCTGTCACACTCAAAAATGCGCCTTAATCAAAGCATCTCAGGAGCTGGCAACCAAGTTAAAGAGAAACTGTATCGGCAACATGCAGTTTACTGTTGCCTGCAGTTGTTTGCTGGTATTATTATTTGATAAAAAAAGAAGCGGCATGCCTTTGACATTCACAAATTAGCATTAATTGATTTTTCTTCCCGGTCGACATTTTAAAGAATTACCTAGTTAGGTGCATGATTGTGTAAATAAATACAGATGTTCAGAGATGCCGTGGGGAGAACCCCTGGGGTGTGCAGGGAGCAGACGAGCCGTGAGGGGGAGAGAGGGGCTTCTAATAGGCTTTACTTTAATTTATGTATCATTCTGTTCAAGTAGCGGAGTGATAACAGAATTTTTTTTTTTGTGTGTCTGCTCGTGTAAACACGGAAAAAGTAAGTGGGGTTGGTGGGAACTGCACTTGGAGAGAGAGAAGGGAGGAAAGAGAAAGAGAGTGAAAGAGAGCAGAAGAAAGAGAAGAGCCCAGCGGCTCAGCACACCTGTCTACAGCAGGCCTGAACCTGACAGAGTGTGGAACAAAGCCAACAGGTTCATTCACTCATTGAGGACTGTTCTTTTGTTCAGAAGCACGCACACACGCGCGCACACACACATACACACACACACACACATACACACACACATTATGGAAGAAGAATCCGCTCCTGTGATCCCACTCCTCTCTGCTGAACGAGCAACAATCACGCAAACCTGCCAGGCCCTCTGTGCTGGATCCAATCAGAAAAGCAACACCTCCCTATAAAGATATTTGAACAGCCACAATGGCACTGGTGGCTCAGTAGCAGCTTAATGCGCACAGCCAGACAGGGTACAATGCACATCTCCCTATTCACAGCACTGCTCATATTCTGTTAATTAAACCATTACAAAATATATGTGATCTAAGCCCCTCACTTCAACATGTCTCTTCTCTTTGGTTTCTT
The DNA here is from genome assembly GCA_017165825.1 of Hepsetus odoe. Lineage (NCBI taxonomy): Eukaryota > Metazoa > Chordata > Actinopteri > Characiformes > Hepsetidae > Hepsetus > Hepsetus odoe. The sequence goes on along the minus strand of CM029380.1, from coordinate 9,462,509 downwards.
TCTTTTTAATTTTTTTTCTTCGAGCTAGATGCCTGGAATTCTGCAGTGCGTGTGCATGTAAGAGCGAGTGCATGGGGACAAATGCTTAGCGTGTTACAACTTGCTTCTCACCTTGGATGTCATCTTGGTTTTGTTTAAGTAGGGGAAATGCTAAATTCCTTTTCGCATCTCACCATTTCATGGACAATCAATAAAAAGAGACCTGGCGTGACTTGTGGCTTCATCTTAAGTGAAAACTCAGAGAGCAAAATAAATTTTTATGATAAAAGTCAAGCTTTTGATCCTTTTCATATCTGTCGTCTCACCACATTATTTTTTTTCCTGTATTCCCAATATTATTTTTGTTGAACAACATGAACACAAAAAGAAAAGCTCAACAAATAAAAGACAATTATACACTACCACACTCTAAGGAAGTAAACAACAAAAAGGACAATGCCATTTTAATTGACTGAATGTTACAGAATCAGCTGGCAATTTTTGCTTTTCCAGTCTGTCTCTGTTTTCAGTTTGGCTGATAATGTCATGAAAGTCGGATTTGACTACACTGGTTTCCTGCCCATAGGAATCCCTGATCGTGCCTTTTGGCCTGCCAAGACCCCCATCTAACAGAAGAGGCCTGAACAACAGTGAAACCCAGTGCAGCGAGTCCACATGTGAACAAAAGATGCATATTGAAGCCTGTTGCGGTATTTGTTAATGTTTTTCATCTGAGCTTAAAAAGACCTAATGACTTTGTGGTAAGATGATGCATGTGGCTCAGGGCTTATTTGTGAAATTAAGGAAATTCTATCTATTTCCATATCCTGGCTGCTATTTTTTCAGTGTTTCGCTTCTCGTTAGAGATTTGCCAGCTGTTAATTGGGTTGCCGGCATGCTTCACAAATATTAGTTTAAGGAACCTAAAGATTTCTTTTTTTTTACATTGACAACAGAGGGCTGCTTTACACCCCAGGTCCTCTTTTCAATGCTGTGCTTCTTTCTTGCCGGCCAGGCTTCAGCACAACGAAGCACTCTGCTGTTATTAGTGCAGTGAGATTTGCTCAGTAATTTTCCTCTGGTAAGAAAGGCAGTAGCTGTACATTCCTCCTAGCTATGTTGTGTCTCACCAAAGTGGACTGAAATGAAATCAAATTCTCTAATAGTCTTTGGCTTGCCACTTGATAAACCGTTCTAAATCCACAGCTCTTACCAGAAGATGCCTGGTCATGAGTCCTGCCACTGTTCCCAACACTTCTAAATAAGGCAAATTAATTAACTGATAATAATAACAGTCCCAAATTCCCTTCTATTTATCCCCTGCTAAGGGCAAGACTGAGCTTACATTCTTTTAGGCATCTTTTAGGCATTTTTTAGGCCACTCTTTTAGGAGTGGAATTTGTTTGCATTGGTTCATCAGAAAGGTTCCAAACACACAAACACCAAAGTAAACAAACTTCATCTTTCCCGGCTTATAAATTGTTTTTGGTAGTAAAAAGAGACTTTTTAATGTGGGGTGCTTCACCATAAAGTGCCATTCGCATCTCTTTGTGTGTTTTGGCTAGCAGGGACTGAGCAAGGAGATGAAATGGGGAGCGTCCTGGTGAGCTTGGAGTGCTAGTCCTGGCGGCCATCCACCCACTCCCCTTGGGAACAGGAACCCTCTGTGGCCTCTGTCTGCCTGTCCCTAATCCTGTCCCTGCTGGGAACTTGCTGTGGAGAGACGCCCGTCTTTGCCTTTCCCTCATCCCTTCATCCACATTAAAAGCTCACTGCCTGCCGTGCTCCCTCAAATCTGTTCCTGACTCCATCTGAACCCACAAACGAAGAGTTCCTGGGAACCCATGAAAGGATCTGTGGACCTTGATACCCAGTGTTATGAGAATAGGGTGGGTCAGTCCAACTAATACTGGGAAAATCCCAGCAGAAAATTATTTATTTGTTTGCCATTTTAGCTTGCAATTTAAGTTGCTGGAAATTGCTTACTTGCTTACTTTAAAAAGTTATTTTTTAAATCCTTAGTTATTGTCCTTTATGCTAAATATATATAGTAACAAAATTTGAAAATTAACTGAAAAACATTTGCTTTTGATCTAGATTACATTCAGACATTTCAGTGCCATAATAAAATGTAAAATATTTTCAATAAACGAAGATCAATAACTTTGTTGTTTATAAAAGTAAATGCACCACTGATTTATTTTAGTTTTTGCCAGAGATAACCTAAATAAATAAATACATGCACACTTACATATTTTCCTATTTTCCCACTTTCCTGTTTCCAGGCTATCATAAAAAGATTGAGAAATATTAATTTAATCAGAATGAAAATTCAGAGTCTTAGCTGTTAAGTGTCATGGTAACTGTTAAAAATATTTACACTGCTCAAACACTGGTGCACATGAGCGCTCCTCACTGCTTTTGACTCAGGGCCACATAGGGGGATGACGCTTTGTCAGTCAAGTGCTATCAGAAGTTACACCTCCTCAGGCCCTGAACAACCAAACAGAGCCTGTGGCAGCAGAAAAAGGATAGCTTTGACCTCCAGCCTGTCCTCTACTCACCTAACTGTGAACACCTCCATAGTAGTTTATCTCTTTCTCTCTCTAGCACACTAACACAACCATACACATACTTTTTATAGAGGCCAATATGTACATACCCCCTCCCATATGCATCAAGGGAGTATCCACTGTTTAACCCAGTAAGCTTGAGAAATGAGACACCAACCCAACCCTTCCTGGCTTTTTTATTCACACTCACTCTGTAATTTTGATGGAAATGAAAGCTTAGAAAAAAAATAAATGTACAGGGTGAGAGCAACTGAAAGCCATGGGTGGTTGGATCTGACTCAAAACATACACCGCATCTGATAGCTTTGATAAGGTTTTTCCAAAATATAGAAATAAACTGCACGCGTACATGTGCATCTTTAAAGGCATGGGAAAATAACTTACCATCAAGATCCTCTGGCCTGGTCAAATCAATGACTCTTTGCCCAATCTTTCCATCCTCAGCCAGCTTGCCAAGATGGTGGCCCAAACTTTCAAAATGAGATCTCTCCTGCACACAGAAAGGAAAAAAGGTATTTAATCACAGAAAATAGATCTTACTGCTGCTATATTAAAGCTTTATGACTCCATAAAATTAAGTTTTTTTGTTTTCCTGTCATTTGTGTCATATTTTGATGAATGGACTGATTGAAATTGTAGTAATTTATATTATAATAGTAATATCGCGTAATATTACACCTTAACTTTTTTATCCTGTTTTGTGAAGTTCCATATCCATTCAATTTATTTTTAGGATTTATCTCTGAGTATAATCGAATTCAAGCAATCTTCACACAATATATATGTTACATGAGTATTCTATCTGTGGATTCTGACTTGCTCAAATTATTCCTCTTTATTATTCTAGTACGCTTTCATTCACCTCCTTTTTCTGTAGTCAAACACTACAAGCTCGCACTGTTAAAAATTGTTTTAAAACAACATGGCAAAGGATGCTTTGAACACAATGGGGCTTGGGACCTCTAGAAAACCACTCAAGCCCTTTAGACTTTTTTCTTCCCCTTTTCCGTGTAATCTTTGCCATGTGCTTGTGCCTGTCTCGGGTGTTCTCAGCTCCCTGCCTATCATTTATTCAGAGAGTGTGCTTTAAAGAACACACTGTGTTTTCCCCTTTGTCATGTTGCTTTCTGCTCACATTAAACTTGGTGTCATGTCATACTTGACGCACAATGAAACCCTGTCATTCATGCACTGAGGCAACAATATTAAATGTCATGTCCATGCACACTGACAGAATAAAATAAGGGTTTTAGGGGATCCCTTAAGAATAGCCACCACACATTACACATAATATATTATGCAGAGGAAGAGGGGCCGACTGCTCTACTGGGCCATTGTTAAATGACCTAGTTTTGCCAAGACTCCACCAGGGCATTAGGAGAGCTGTCACTTCTTCTATAAAGTCTATAGAGGAGATGGACACTTCCACTCGTCATTATACAAATAATCTTTCCCACTCCAGGGCTCAAAGGTGGTTTATGCTTCAGCTAAAGAGCATTCTCCTAGGGAGAATCCACTCAGTTCTTGACCAGAAAGGTGCGATGACCCCCTACTCTCCTGAGAACAACTATCATACACATACTGAATGGACACCTAGGTGGGCTCTCAGCACAATACTAACTGCCTTTCAAACTCACACAGGAAGCACAGGAAAAAGAGACACCAATGTGGGCATTAATCTTTCATCTGCCAGGACTCAACTGTTGTTCTCTTGTAGGCTTACATCTTTTTTGGTGTAGAGAACTTTTGGGAGGACCGGTGGGGGGGTGGGAGGGGGTGGGGTTCACAGAGGTGTTCTTTGCAAGAAACATTTTCCCCAGTACACCAAGCTTTGATATCAAAATGAAATGAAGACATCAAATAAAGACATTTCTTTTTCATGCACTCCATGCATCCTATGTTTCCATTTTTATTTATTCTGAAAGTATAATGACAAAAGGGAGCAAGAATGAGTGATAGAGAGAGAAAGAAAGAGAGGGTAGAGCAATTTCCTATGGCACTTGAAGGAACAATCATTATTTATGGCCCTCTGAGTGATTCTGATGTACAATTAACCATTACCTGCTTATAGGTTGTCATTAAGAACTGCCTGTCTTGACTGTGCTTTGCTTACTTAAGTGTTTTCTAATTATGATATACGTGGCAGTCCCTGCTGGCCCTGGGCAGCTTTGTAAAGACAAGATGGAGCGCCGCGCTCTGCTTGCAGTGCCTTGCTCTGTGTGAAGCCTCCTACGCCACTGTATTCATCACCAGACCACATTATTGCACTTAATGAAAGGAGCACACAGCCCCCGATGACAAATTGACGAATGTGCGATTAGTCTGACGAGAAACGGGCGATGCACCATGGATGCTCTGAGAGTATGTGTGACGGGGAGTTTGTGTTGTGTGTATGTATGCGTTGTGGGGGGATGGGGGGTCTGTAATAAATTAGCTGCTTCTTCCCTCCCAGCGCTCAGCTGGCCCTCTCTGATCAATCAAGCCCTTTTATAAACTCATGATCATTAAGCATCATGTAGGACCTGAGATGGAAAAAGAACAAGAGCTATCCATCACAGAGTTTCATTAATAACCGCCTGAATGCTCAACTTTCCCTGCTGCATACAGAAATAATTAAAGAACAAGTCAACAGGGAGTAATTGTACACAAAAAATGAAACCATCTTTTATTCCACACCTCCTCAGTCTATTTAGCCAAATCACTGTGTTAGTTGAAGTTAAAACTTTTAGGCTATAATAGCAACTCTAGTGTTCAGCCTGGGCAGGATGCATTAAACAGAATGCAATCACTGAGTATTCTGGTACATTACAAACGAACTTTAAATTAAATGTGCATTGCTTGAGCAAACTGTATTTCCATAAAATTTTACACACTATGTTTTATATACTTATTGGTTATAGCTAGCATAATTTATGTTGCAGCATTAGTATTATAGTAAAAATTGCACCAATAATTTATATGCATAACATCAGGCTTTTTGTTTGAAAGCCAAAAAAACCTGAACTATCATAACTTTACTACTGGCTGCATCAAGCAATGTGATAAATTAATGGCATTTTTATTATTTTATAGTGTCATTAAATTTTTACTGATCACTCTGCCACAGAAGAGCAATAAAGGACATGCAGTATCCTGGGACGGGGCTGTCCACCCAGGCAGATAGTCAAGTCCACAGCTCTGTAACCAGCATGCTATAAAGTATATTTATAATGCACATTACACCAGCAAGATGGCAGAAACTGCACCTCTCCACAAATGAAAAAAGTTAAGAAACAGAGGACGAATAGAAGAAAGAAACTAGCTAAGAAAAATGTGAAAAACCTTGAAATGAGAAAAAAAAAGAGAACAGGAGAAAAAAAACAATAGACAGAGAGAAATAGAGGCAAAAAAAAAGAAAGGAAAGATGTTGTGGCACACTGTGCACCCCTCCCATCCTAACCACGACCTCTCTGGCACACTGCTAGCTCTTCCCTCAAATGCGTTCAGCATGCGTCCCTTCCACCCCACATCTAAAATTATAGGCACACACTCCAATGCTGAAGTGGAAAAAGGACACCCACAATTAACCCCCCCACCACCTCACCACCACCACCTCCACTACCATCCCTCCACCCTCCCTCAAATTTGGTTACTGAACACGTTTTGTCTCAACAGTAAAATGGTTGCATAGTGAAGTAATGACATAGAATGGCAAGGCCGCTGGAACTTCTGAACGGCTGGACAGGGGCCAGCACAAGGAGTCTGTGTCAGCGCTGCAGCATGAGCTTTAATCAGGGCGACCACAGAACATGTGCCGGTGGACTTGCAACAGCCTGGGGCTGGAAAGCATTGTGCCAGTGGCTAGTCTTTACTTATCTGCCACACACACACATATATATATATTTATATGCACAGTACATATAGATACTGTCCTACCACACCATGAGCCTCACCTTTCTACAGTATAAATAGGCCTAGTCTATCCATATGGTCTTTCCTCCCTCCAGCTGAGTCAGGCCCATTCCCTTATTTATTAGCCAGACTCAAGCTCCAAATAATCCCAATTGTGACTAATTTTAGGTCTCACATCAGGTCAACATGGACACCCATTTCAATTTCTGTCTTTAAATGACAAAGTACAGAAAATACAGATTTAATTTATTTCTCTGGTATCTAAAGTAACCAGAGAATAGGAGCAGAAGTGTCTGTAAGTTTGAGTGGAATAAACGAATGACCTTGGCAGGTGCAAAGGAGTGAATTTAGTCATTTGCTTTATTATTTCCCAGGTTCATGAGGCTAATATAATGACAGGGAGAATAAAAAAGACACAAACAAGCCCAGAGGAAAGCTGTTCATGACATATCCTTGCCTTCATGCTGAAAGCAGTGAATG
>CM029380.1:9403086-9450586 GCA_017165825.1 Hepsetus odoe | reverse complement strand
GGCCTGAGGAGGCCGCCTGTCTGTTTTAATTGGGCTCCGACATCACAGTTCAAACCCACTTAGGGCAGCACCGGAGTACCAGCAAACAGCCCTCATACACATATACACATGCTCATGTGCACTAATATGCACATGTTGTATTGACCATGCCAATGTCAATCAAGTATACCTCTCTGGACCTCCATCAAAGACAAATTAGTTTTGTTTTTTTTTATATCACAGTGGACAGAGGAGAACTTGCCCTCTAGAGTTAGGTTTTCATTCTGCTTTAAATAAAACAATGAAGTAGCCCTTTTTCCAACATAAAGCAATGGTGTACTCAAAAACAGACGTATTTAAAAAGTAGATACTATAGTAGATACATATTTGAAGGAGGCTTACCTTGTCAGTCCTGCAGTTGTTGAGTCCCAGGCCGGAAAGGGCTGAGAGTTTGGCCTCCATGCCCTGCTGGTGGTGCTGCAGTTGCTCCCGCTGGATCTGTTCCCTCATTTTCCTTGCCTCCTGAATGGCCTTCATCACAGCATCTTGATCTCCAAACAGCGCTGTGGAGTTCAGGTTGGAAAGGATGTCTAGAAGAGCACCAAAACATATGAACAAGTCAGTAGAGATACAATCACTTACATTTACATTTGCGGCATTTAGCAGACGCTCTTATCCAGAGCAACTTCCATGCCCTAATTACAAGGACAGTCCCCCCTGGAGCAACTCAGGGTTAAGGGTCTTGCTCATGGACCCAGTGGTGGTAGTACCAGAGGTGGGATTCAAGCCTGGGACCTCTTGAGCCATAGGTCCATAGGTAAGCATCCTACCACTATACCACCACCACCCATCACAGAGTTCACAAAGTTTGCAACATATTTAGTGAAAGACACACAACATACATACACCATGTGTGCATGTGTGGGGGCTCATGGAAAATAAGGCTGCAATTTGGTGTGTGTGACGCCTTTCTGTAATTAGTGGATCAAAGCGAGGTGAGGATGGGTGGCAGTTAAAACTCGGAAATAGAACAGAAAAAACAAACACCAAGTCTGCATTCAAAGGCCAAACCCAAGAGGAGAAGGGAAATGAATCTTGTTCAGCTACATGGTCCTGGTTTAATGTTTTTAGCAACAGTTATTTGTAACTTCCAAAAATGGCTTGATATGTGAGATGAAGTTTAGAGCTTTGAAAACAAATCTTTAAAACGAGCATCTGTCATACTTTACTAGGCTAACTGAAATGGCAAGGTTTTACTGAGAATAAGAGGTGTGCTTGGCTATACAGCCAAATTTGACCTTTTTACAGTTGTGTATATAAGAAAGGAGCCAGGCCATGTAATATAATTTCATAATAAATTATTATTATTATTTCCAATTAATAATCAATACTGCCCATTCAATAAATGCTTGTTATTTATTTAGAATACATTTATTTTAAAAAATAATAATATTTTTAAATATTTTGTTATTTCAAAGAGCAAGAAAATGTAGAAACCAATATAAATCTGTTTTCGTTAAACAGTACTCTAAATTTCATATTATGCCAATTATGGTAAATCAGTGTATATCAGTGTATAAAAAATTGCAATACAAACACACAAGGCATCTTCACATATACCAGTACCTACACAGAAAGGATAAGGATCTTACCTAAGGATGAGCCACGGGACAGGCCACTAAGGGGGCTAGGGATGCCTCCACTCTTGGGCAAACTGTTGGGGCTGCTCTTGCTGCCAAGGAACAGGCTGTGTGTTGGGGACGATGGGGATTTGATCGGCTCAGCTGTTTTGGGTCGGGCGGAGAGGTTAAGGGGCTGAGTTCCCTCCTCCTGTAGATATTAAACACAGCTTAAAAGGAAGAATGCCCAGCAGAGGGATATCCACAACCTTAGCTACACAAAATTATGCTTCTGATCTAATACTGCAGATTAATTAGCCTAACTCCTCCAAGAGAAGGACTGTGTATTCCTCGCCAGGTGTTGCACCATGCTAAAGCTCTTCTGTATAGCAAGGTCAGGTTTTGTTCAGCCTAATTAAAGCACAGTGTAACTCTCTCTGTACATCCCCTAATCTGCTCTCAACCAGAAAGAATATCACAAATCGGTAATGCGTCTCATTGCAAACAAACCTTTGAAGCAATAAATGTTAAAGACACTTATTATCAGTGAATGATAATAATGTATGGTAGTAATACCGGACTGCAAACGGTGTGGGTCTTCCATGAGTGTTTGATCACAAGGCTGAATTAGGACCAAGATTTAGTAAATTCAAGCTTAACATCCACTATGTAAAAGAAGTGAGGCAAATATTGTTTGGCTATAATTTCATAAATGATTGGAGTCTGACACGCCCTACCACAACTACCACAAAAATGATGGTTTGGAAGTTTATTGAGAATCTTCACAAATAATTTTATGTGTCATTTTGTGTTATGAACTGACTGGGCCTCAACACATGCTGTCCAAGCAGATGGGCCACTTACATACACTGCCGCAAGCTCTTGAAAATCTGACTGCCAACAGTTTGTCATTCAATTACCGTTTAAGTAGACAAACAAAACAGATTGCCAGCTAATTAAGCACAACATATGTGCATATGGAGCTAACGGGCAAAAAGAGTAGTGTAATGTTAATCAATGTTGTGATTAAAAAAATTACATGGTTCATATAATGAGTGTTACTTAAACAAATGAAATCAAGTGAAGATAAACAAAGTGAAGCTGCTTGTTTTAAAAAAGGCTGTGTTGATGTCTTTGAGGTGGTGCACATGCTAGAAACCTTTACAAACAATGGTGTTTTACACTTGTCTTGGTAAAGCTGTGAGCTGTCTTAGATGTGCAGGCATGTCCTGCTGGGGCCATCCATTCAAGTAAGCCTGCTGAAGAGCCTTATACGGAGTACTGCTACTCTTGCTGATTTATCCCAGTGCTCTTTTGTGATATTATACTAAACCTTTCCAAGTGTGCATATGTTTTAGATTACAGCCACAAAGAGAAAAAAGATGATTTATATGGCTTCTAGTCAACACTGAAAGTTGGTGGCCTCATTCCATGTACTGTGGCAGCCATGATGATTCTCATCAAAAAAGAAAAGCAAAAGAAAGACCAAATGTAACAACTACACATATATATATATATATATATATATATATATATATATATATATATATACTGTCTCTTATACACATCTTAGGAAGACAAGCACTGACGACATGATCACCAAGGATCGCCATAGTCCATGCTATGTACTTTGTGCCATGATGATTCAAACTAAATTCCTAAATTTGAACTACAATATATATACTTTCATATATATATATATATATATATATATATATATAATATATATATATATATATATATATATATATATATATATATATGCTTATTATTTGTCTTTGACATTGTTTGACTTGGCTTTGTCCAAACTGGGCATGTACAGAGGGTGCAAAAGGCAGTCCAACCACGTGGTCCTAAAAATTATTCTCTGAGTGCACATGGAGCCATGGCAACCCTGTCCACAGAGTTTTGCGAGAGGGAGCGAAGGCCTTGTAAAAGCCAGCCCAGATTGATGTCTCTGTGGCAAGTCAGCTTGGCTGTAGAAGCTAAGGTAATGCTACCATGTCTGATTTAGTGAAGCTGAAAGCTGGAGAGGATTGGGTCAAGCACCACTCCAGTGGGGTCCATACCTTGACTTGAGCGAGGGGGCTGGAGGATCTCTTCTCGCTTTTGAGGCCAGGCGAAAGGGGCCCGGCTGAGTTGGGGGGCTGTGGCAGTGGCGGCATCTTGGCTCCTGGAGAGAGCTGCATGCTGGCCAGCTGGGCGGCGTACAGTTGCTGCAAGGAGGGAGAAATAAGCCACAAGGCATTAACATCCTAAGCCAGCTGCCATTCTTTTTTCCCTCTCCCTCTTCCTCTCTGTCTGTCCTTCACGTCTTCCTCTCTTTCCATCTTGGCATAGAAGCTCCATCAAAGATCTTAACTGTATATCAAAGCATAAGCCCCAATCCAGAGAGAGAGACAGAAGCCCTGAAAACCGCATTGCTGTGGCAAGCATACAAGACCAAGAGTCACTTCCTGCCTCCTTTTTTCCACTCATCAGAAAACTTTGCAGACTGAAGGCAAGTCTGTACTGAGATCTGATTTCCCTTTTTCTTCACCGGCCTCTTTGTTTGGTCTGCCCAATTTTGAGTCGGCCATTGCTCAGACACCTGAGCAGAGCTGCCCTACTACCAGAAAGTGCACGTACCATTGCCCAAAGTTATACCACTTCAGCCCAATGGAGTATCCATGGAACACATTATCAAAGTATTCATTAAGACAGAAAGCCAGACAAAGAAAATTTATGTTACTTTGCTTATTTTCATTGCTTATGACTCCTAGGCCTTGTCTAGCAACAGTAATATTTCAGATGTACAAATTAAGCAAGCTGCAAAACCTCCCAACGTCAATCACTTAACAGTACAGTGTTGGGAATGTGCATCTGAGCGTTTTATATTTCAGCTAGGCTGATTGCCTGTCATATCCTATTGGATAGGATTTTTATTTCACCAGTCCAATATTAGCCACACATCAGGCAAGGGAAACTAGCAGCATAATTGAAAATCAAACCAGTTCTGGAGAAAAAAGAAGTTTGAAGTATCGAGGCAAACAATAACCAATGCATTTAGACAAAATTGTCCTTTGTATGTCTTGCAGCACTAGCAAAGTGTTTGCTTTGTTTTCAAGCTCTAAATGAGAGAAAGGCTGGATGCACTTCTGTTAGCCCAGAGGCTATTATTGATTAGCTAGAAGCTAAATGGTTAATTTGGCTTATGTCTCCTGCAGAAAGTAACAGGGGTTGAACTACACAGACCATACCATGTTCTGCTGTTGTAGAAGAGCAATTTCCAGTTGCTATAGTAAACTCTTCTGCCATCAATGTTTTAGGACTTTTTTTACTTTTATGTTGTTTTATACAGTAAAACCATCCTTTGTTAGACTAGACAATTGTCTGGAGGGTGAATTGGACAGATGGATAGGGCAGTCTGGGTAAGGAATTATTTGAGAAAGAAGGAGAGAAACATAAGATATAAGCTATAGGTTATGCTGTATAATTCATCGTCTCTCAGCCAGTTTTTATTATTAAAGAATGTCAAAAGACACTTTTTATTATTATTTTTTTTTTTCTAGTTTTAAAAACTAGTATAGCTAAGCACATCTGCTCTCTCTACATAATGCTTCAGTTTATCTGAAATGGAAAAAGTGGCATGCAGCACTAGTGGCTGTGCCCCACCTTAACCAGTGATACAGAAAAACCTGGGCTAAAGACAAAGCTCTTTGTGTCCCCTGTGTATCAGAAGATATAAACACGAAAACACTTTCCACCGCTGATGTTAAATGCTTGCACATTAGCAACCCACAAAAGGGTCATTCTTCTAGGAGGGAGAGGGGCAAGCGACGGCACATGGGCGGCGGAAATGGCAGCCTGATTAGGTTCACTCAGTGATAGCAGAGACTCACCATGTCTGGCAAACAGAACAGTCTTTGTCTACTAAAATCACAACTACAATTACTTTTTTTTAAACATTTAAAACAAAAAGATAAACTCAAGTTTAAATAAAAAATATACCGCCTTACTTTATTTACATAATGTGTGACAGCTTAAGATTTAAGATTATGTGCTTGTGTGTACAGTTTGCTGGACAGATGTTTGTGAAAAGTGTGGCTTCTGCAGTTGGGCAAAAGGACCCTGGTCTTGCATGGGAAAACTAAATTGTTCCGGAAAAGCAGTATAATTGGCATTTGCCTCAAATTAGAGCCAGTCAGGCTGTTTTTGTGTGCAATGGGTAAGCTCATGGCACTTAGGACTAGTCAAGACACACACGTTCAGTCTGAAGGCACATTTACATTGTGTTCCTTTGCAAAATAACAAAGAAATGGTACAGTTTTGTGCTGTGTTGCATGGTACTTTTATTGGCTCTGCACTTTTTATTGTCTGTGCCATAAAACCGCTCATTCTTGCAATTTCCATTGAATTTACTAATTTTGCTAAAAAATATGTGACTAAAAGCAAGCACAACTGGGCTTTCAAAAAAGAGGATGACAATGGCAGAGTAGATTTGAGGGCAAGACAGCAAATGGAGCATGTTGTCGGCCTGAATGGTGTGCAGAGGACACATGCCCTCCTCCCTGGCTAGAGGGTAGTCACAGGGCAGGGGCAGCCCCTGGTGGAGCCACCATCCACTGAGAGCTTCCATGGCAGAAGGGTCTGGCGTTAATGAGGGTCATGCTGAAAGTCAATGGCCAGATAGGGAGTGGGCAGCTGGGAGGCTCTGGCTTCATGCCCTGGGCACCTCAACATGGTTGCAATGAGCAGGATCAATTGTACAGCCCCTTATATATTTTCCTACAGAAAGGCTCTGAACCTCTTTCTCCACCTTCTACAACAATCTTATATATATATCTAACCAAGTCAACAATGTCCCTCACACTGGAAGTGGTTTTGTTTTTGCTTTTTTGATATTGCTGTAAGGCCATGGGTTGTGAGAAAATAATGCTTTCAGTGTTACATTCTGAAAAATGAAAGATATAAGATCCCAGATTAAGCAGATGTAACTTTATAAAAGCGCATCTTGTTAATAATGCCATAGAGCTAAACATGGGGCATGTTCTACTGTCGAACTGAATGCCTGGATAAAAATTTCCTTTCACTTCTTTTCCACTGCTTTTCAAAGGCTGCTTTTTTGGGCTCTCCCTTTTCCGGGAGCTGAATTAGTTCAGGGGTCCAGCCCTGTTACTTCTCTGGAGGATCCTGTTTTGTCTACCTACTTTCTTGAGACATTTACAAAAGACATGCACTGAATGTTCCTGTAGCAGCAATGCTGATACCTTTAGTACCTCAGCTCACGCACACACACTGGAATGTAAGAGAAACAGTCATACACCACACAGTAGTGAGCTATTATACTGTGCTAAAAGCTGTTAACTCAAGAGAAACAGAAGCCAGTAGGGACAGAAGCAGAAAGATTGGTGTGTGTGTGTATGAAGAGAGAAAGAGAGCGAGAGAGAGAGGGAGATGCTGAGCTGCTTGCACAGAAAGACCTCGATCCACCCCAGTGGCTCAGGTAATACCTTTGTCCACTTGAGCATTAAATGACTCTCTGCTCAACAGCTTAGTTAGAGAGAGAAGGGCTTGGTTTGAGAAATAGGGCTTTTCAATTCGCTTGCCTCACCTGCAGCCCTTACAGCCCCAGCAATACACAGCGACCCCCCATCTCACTTTCAACCTGGCAACCGTTTTCCCATATAAGCAGCAACCACCCTCTAGAGAGGAAAGAGGTTAAACGAGCAGCTGCACTCTCGCTGCTCTGCCACTCCAGACCTTCACAATCTCAGGTGACTCTACTGTACATATCAGCATACTGCTCAAACACCAAAGCCATTTCTACTTTCAGTCCTCACAGGAATTTGCTTTAATCTACAGCCTCTCAGGAAAAAAGTAAGCAAAAATCCAGTAACCTGCACTTTGTGTATGTCTTGAAACACCTCTAAAAGTCTTACATAATCAGCAGCTGGGCAGTTTTTGAATATCTGAATTTGTAAAAGGCATATCTGAAAAAGTTACTATGTAGTGACATTGACTATGTGATCACATATGGAGGGCAAATAAGCCATCAGAAAAAGCAGATGCGGGTTTGTTCTTAAAGAGAAGGACAGACTGCCCTGTGGCAGATGTTTGGAAGTACAGTGGCAGATTTAGCAAAGCCCAGTGCTCCAAGCCATAATGGTGCATTACCCTCTCTCTCTCTCTTTCTCTCTCTCTCTCTCTCTCTCTCTCTCTCTCTCTCTCTCTCTCTCAAACATAGAGCACACACACACACACACACACACACACACACACACACACACACAAATAAAGAACTCTAAATTAAAAGTCCTCTTAAGACCACAGCCAAACTTAAGGAGCAACTTACATGAAAAACATCATCTAAGTTCATATGTATGTGTATGTAAGCCTTCCATATGAATGCAGAGTGTTTTCAAGAGTTACGATTGCATGGTTAGTTGTTCCATCAGGCCAGCAGTAGGGCGGCGGCTGCCCTGGTGCCCGTTTGCCACGCAGCTTGTCCAGGCTGAGTGCCCAGGGCAGCCAGGCTGACCCGAGCTGGCCCAGATGTCGGGAGAAGAGGCGGCGCGCTCTGCTGCACTGCACCAATGATTTCCAGTATGGCCAAACATCTGTTCCATCTGCTGGCACCCAACCTGCTCCCCATCTCCCCTCCCTTGCTGTCTTCTCTTCATTCTGCTCTCTTGCTCAGCTTCTTGCATTTTTTCTTGTCTTCCTCTTGCTGTAACACTAGGCAACTATGGCAGATTCCACTCAACAAATGCCTATTCCTATTTTAATTACACTTTTAATCCCTCTTTTATTTCATACACTATCCCAATTTAATAAATGCTGTTGGTGTCATAACGGCAGATTTTTGATATGGCAAGTTTTTTTTAACTTGTTTTGTATTTTCAACTATACACTTATTTATCATTTCAGATTTGTACATTTGTTAATAGTCTAACCTTTAAGGGTTTTTCATAAAAGCAAAGAACAATTTGAATGCATAACAATTCTCTTTTATAGTAAACCCATTATATATGCTTCTTTAAATAATAATAAATCTTTTGTAAAGTGTTAAATATGTTTCTATTTTTGGGTGTTATGTAGGACACATAATACCCTAAAAATATATATACAACACGTTTTGCTAAGAGTGTAATTATTAGTTATTATTTAATGTGTGCACTCACTAAATATAGTATATGTGTAATATAACAAGAGAAATATACTAACTAATTCCAAATCACTTGCCTCAATTTCGCCCTCTATATTTCCCTTGTTTATCCGTCTATGTATCCATCTGTCCCTCGTTTCAATAAGCCCATCCATCCAGATGCCCATCCTTCCTTCTCATTACTGCCTCAGCACTGGGCTCCTAGAACCTTGCTGCTACTGGCTATCTCTCTGGAGCCAGAAACTCTTACAGTTCTTCACTCCTCTCCTCTCTTCTCCTCCTCAATCACCCCGACAGCTGTTCGCCATCATTTCTACGGCTCAAAGTCAACAGTGCTTCCACTTGTAGGCCATGGCAGCCAGCCCCTGCTCTCTCCTCACGTCCGGAACACAGAGACATCCGCATCCAAACAAAAGATAACACCCATTTCCTCTCTTGCTCTACAGCCTGTGGAATATCTACCTTGTCTCTCTGCTCATTGCAGCTAACAGGAACATTCGATCCCTCTTTTCCAGACTGAAGAGCAGTCCTAGGTATTTCAGACTTTGTATTAGTGTGTTTTGAGTTGAATGAGTGTTAGGGGCTGAAACAGCTCTACCCTAAGCAACAAGAGATGCTGCTACTGCAGAACTGCTCTTGGCAATCAAAGCATAACAGCACCACTAAATCATATGAACATCCAAAAACACTATATACAGAAAAACAGCCTAAAAATCCGGACAAGCTTTATAATGTGGAGGAGAAAAGCAAGAGAGAGAAAGCGAGAGAGAAACAGGGAGAGGGAGAGGGAGAGGGAGAAGCCAGTAGATTCATGTGTTTGTGCCCTCTGTTATGCACTACAGGGAGGACCCAGATGTTCTGCCTTATCCAATGATGCTTGCTTTAAAACTCCTTAAACCCAGAAGTCTGTTTTCAATGATAAAAACCAGGCCTTTTGCAAAGTTCACTTTTGATTTGTTTGGAGCCCCTCCTCCAGTAAACCTGGAAAAGCAAATACAGAGAATGGCTTTCAAGAAATTGTTTTTTCCCCTTAAGCAATTGAAGCAAGGTGATCTTGTGTGCCAGCAGATTAAATGCCAATCCAAAGAGACAAAAAATAAAATGGAATTCTTTTGTGGAATTAGGAAAATTCCTTTTAGGTGGACACAGCTGAGGGCTAGAATCTAGGCACAATTTGCAGCTAGAGGTGAGAGGTGTCAGTTTTAATAAGGTGGGGACAGCCTGGGATGGACCCATTGTTTCCCCACTTGGAGCCACCTCGTCCGGAGACCTGAATGATCCTTAATGAAGAAAGGCATCCGGCCTGGAGAAGTGGCTAGAGCTGTTTTTCTCCAGTGACTTGCAGACAAGGAGCAATCTGTCAGGGAAGCACTGAGTGAAATTACTCACTGTGTAGGGATGCGCTGTGACAGGGGCTTGTGTTTGTGAAAGCGACCAATGGAAGTGTATTGACAAGCAAATTACACTGAGGCTGCCGAGCCACTCATTTCCCCCTCCAAGGAACCAAGCCTTTTGTTAGCAATTTTGGAGGAAAGATACAAATAGATATACAAATATACATATAAATATAATTCTCTCTCTCTCTCTCTGTGTGTGTGTGTGTGTGTGTGTGTGTGTGTGTGTGTGTGTGTGTGTGTGTGTTTGTGTGTGTGTACAGAGAGAGAAAGGGAGTAAAACAGAGAAAGATCTTCAAGTCTCTCCCAGTTATGACATAGTAATGACATGTTATAACATGTAAGAAGAAGCTGAGCATACATTAAGACTGCCAGAGCAGTCCTTATCCTGGATGACTGAGCACATTACCCCCATAGCTTTATAGGAATTAATTACATTTCTGATTAGGGTGTGTTTTTAGGGTTCATATATTTCCCCCAATCTACACTGAGCAATTTGTAGAAAATGATACCTTGTCAGAAGCAGATATTGTGATTAAACTGAACACACTGAACCAATCCTCCAATGGGTAGGTGTGTCTCCTAGCACAGGAAATGAGATGCCTACATGTGAGGTCACACACACTAAACAGATCAGTCAGGCATGAGACCTGAATGTTCATTGATACTGCCATTACAAACAATTAATCACACGCAATACACACACACACACACACACACACACACACACACACACACACACAGCTCATCAACACAGCACTGGAGCAGGAAAGTATGTACCTGACATGATTTAGACAGAAAGAACAATATGCCATTGTTATTTTAATTGAAGAGGATTAATTCTTCTCTCTCATTAATGAACCACAAGATAGTTGCACCTTACAGCTGGACAAGTTCCTTTCCCTTACCTGGAAAATTATGTTCTCTGTCCTTTCAAATGCATGTTTGTCTCCCTCTTTTCTTCAAACAAACATATAAGGCCACATTTTCTCACATGCTGTTTTTGCTCTCAGACATGCTTGTTTTTAAGGTAGGTTCAAAGAGAAGAGTGGTAACATAAATACTCACCACAATGAGCATAAATGTAATCCTATGTATCCCTCTCCATGTCTGACCATGTTTTAATAATTGCCCTCATGTGACCACACAATCTCCCTTAAAAGAGTAGGTGGGGTAAGCTTCTAAGAAAATAAATAGCAAACTGATTCAGGCTGCATCTACAGACTTCAATTAAAGGGAATGCACCTCTTTTTTTCTTATTTGTTCTCTATGTTGTCTATAGGTCAGTGGAGTCATGGACTTGCAGCACAGGGTTTCAGTCCATTCCCAGGGTTAAATCCATTATCTGAATGAATAGCTGGAGGCCTTCGGTCCTGTAGATATATGACTATCTCAGCCTCTAGCTGACCCATCAGAATACTATAAATAGACAGCATAGACCCCAGCTATACCATTGCTGCCTGCTCTGGACTGAGACTGGCAGAGAAAAATAAACATGCAAGCACATACACACACTGATCCCTGTCATAATCTCTCTTTAATACTCTTCTCTCTTGTTCTTTCAACATCCAAACTCACTGTACCCAACACCCACACACACACACACCCACACACACACCACAACACCACAACATGAATAGACTCATTCCACACCTTCCATGCACTTGATTGTTCTTCCCATAGTGCGAGCAGAGGCCTTTCCAGCCCCAGCTGCTTGCATTGTTCTGACTTGCCAAGGCTCATTAATGCTGAGAGCGATAAGCTTCGAAGGACAAATTGTGCTCATGCAGCACCAAGAAGAAAAGGTATGAGACACTCTCCTCGCCCTCCAGTTCACCCCCCCTCAATTTTCATCTTTGTTTTGCAACAATTCTCATTATAAGAAAGCATGATGTCTAATTGCTATCAACAGCTTATCATCGTTGTTGACAAAACAACAACAGGCTGTCTACCAAAAAAAAAAAAAAACTCAACAAGCTTGTTTGCTCAATTGCACTTTTTTTACACTTGCATTTTTGCTTGCTTACTTTTCAGTTGGTCTTTGTTTCAAAGAACTCAAAGAAACTTTGTAATTTACTCAAGCGCTTTCTTCAAGTTTCCAAGTAGCTGAAATGTTTATAAATGCTGTTTCAAAGAACAACACCCATCTCTATTCCTCACATGACCACTTTGGTAATTCCTCAGAGCAAGCAAGAACTAATGGCATTAGTGCAAATGAACAGAGGGTGCATCCCCATTGTACAACCCAAAAAACTTGTTCTATACACAAGCAGCTTGTTTGTGAGAAACAACAAAAACAAAAAAGCTCACTCATCTTGAGAGGCTGCTAATTATTACAGTAATGGTTTGAATGAAGTATCTATTTAAATGCTTGCTTAAAGTTAGCCTCCAGCTTGAGTTCATGAGCAAAGATTTCTTGTTTTGGAGTAGTTTAGAATGCATTTGAAAGCTGCCAGCATTCTGTATGCCTCTTAGAATCAGGCTTTTCACTCAACTTCTTCTAATCCTTGGGTTTTTTCAATGGTGAAAACCCTCATTGAGCTTTACAGGTCAAACATCAAGCATTAGTACAAGTAATATGACACATAAAGCACTATCTATAAACATAACAGCCCAGTGTCAGTTGATCCTATAGTGATGTGACTACCCAGCTCTTCAGTATGTGGTCTTGCCAGAAGGCAATTATGGTGTAGGAGGACTCCTGTTTTCCTGAAATACTCATTATCATCCTAACTCCCTAGGAAGCATAGGCCTGGAAAGCTCCTTCATAAAAGTTTGTGAACTGCAGATGGAAGGTGTTAAGCTGGTAGGGGTGGACCAGTTCGTGAGTGATTTAGCGCAGGCTTGTTACTTAGCATACAGCTGGTTTCTCAAACTGCTAGTGCTGAGGGCTTGGCCCACTGCCACTACATTCTTTTGTGGCTGTACATACCTGGAGCTGAAGAGGGTTGAGTCCTGACGCCGCCGCAGCTGCCATTGTGGAAGGAATGAACTGCACCGGGTAGTTATCACCTGTCAAAGGAGAAGGTGGGGGAGGTGGGTGTGGGGGGAACAATACGCACAGGTTAAGACAATGCACAGCCCAACGGCAGCCCAGGCAAGTGCCAACACAGTTCCTGTGGGCCTGCCTGCACCTAGCCTCGGCACTCAGCCCAAACATCTGCACTCACAAAAGAGTCAGCTGGCCACAGCCACATGGGATTTACCAGAGAATGTCTTTCTTTTCCACTTTTCCCTTCTTTTGGGCTTTCTTTCTTTTTTTCTTGAAATCCTTCTCTCTCTCTCTCTCTCTCTCTCTCTCTCTCTCTCTCTCTCTCTCTCTCTCTTTATCTCTATCTCTGTCTCTCACTCTCTCTCTCCTTTATCTTCTTCTCCTTCTTTCATGTTCTCAGTAACATAAGGTGTTTATTCTGTAATGCTTTTTTTCTGTGTTTCGCTGTTTCTGAATATCTGTGGTATTTTTGTTGGTATCCATGTACAGTATATCATTTACTCAAGGACTTGACATGGCTCTAGGCATGTCTCAGTATTGTTCTACAAGCTACTGTGTGTTTAACAGTGTGAGTTCTGGCACAGTGAACAAAAATAGAGAGAACCTGCAGAGTACAAGTTTGTCTGGTTACAACAAGAACTGTGTCTCACTGTAAATAAAACACGAAGGACATTTTCATTCATCGGTTAAATTTAAGTAAAAAGTAAAACAAAGTAGCAGAGAACAGAATAAAATAGAACAGAACACAATAAATTACAATAAATGATAAAATCCACCTTCACACTGCTGCTCTAGTACACTTTGTTACACTGCCCAACAACTTGTGCTGCTTTGTTCCATGAACACTGCAACCCTCTGACGGATGAATGTTCTGTCTGTTGTACTGTCTGTTATTGTCTGTCTGCTGTCTGCACTTGTTTGCCTTGTCTTGTGTCTTATGCTGTGTCTGATGTCGTCCTATGTGTAGCACCAGGGTCCACATGTACTGTGTATATGGTTGAAATGACAATAAAAACCTATTTGACTTGATCTTTAACCACTGACTCAAACTTTGGTTCTTAAAAATATTTGCCTAATAAACCAAAACTGATAACTGAGTTTAGGAAACTGAGTGAGTACTAAGGGTGCAAAATCCGTTTTGCTTTGTGGTTGGTATACATAACCTTGTTTCTGGCTTGAGTCATTGGGGCTGACGGAATGAAGGCTGCTGAAGGTTTGATAGAAGTGTGCCTATAGAAGGAAATTGGCCCTGTGTCAGACAACACTTCTTCCTATCACTTCTCCTCACTAACATATGGAGCCATTAAGCCAATATTTATTATCTTGTTTCCTCTCTCACTTTTTCTGCCTTGCTTACTTTGTGATCTTCTCCACCATAGCATATTGTGATACAGCCAGGAAATTCAATCCCAGCCTGTAGTGGAGGAGAATAAAGCACACACCTGAAGTGATTTTAAATAGCGCAATAAGAGACTGAAAGTAGGGGTCATTACTATCCAACACTACTTGCAGTAGCACTTTCTATCTTGCTCTCTCCCTCACTTTCCCTGGATGGATGTCAAATGGCTGGGATGCCATGTGATCTCTGGGCAGGTCAGGTGCCAGCCGAGGACAAGGAGCCAGAATTGGGTGCTGGGAGATATGGAGTTTTTTTTTTGGAGGGCAGCATCTCAAGTTGCCTGGGCTGGCTGCCAGCATGCTGTCTGTGTTTCTGTGAAAAAAAAAATATTTGAAAGGCCACTCTCCTCCGGTCTCCAGCATGGGTGCTCTCAGACCCTGGTCTGGACATGGGGTGCCAAGAAAAAATCCAGTGACGCTGTAGCCAGAACAAAGCTGTTTTCCTACATGTACATAGAAGAGGGTCCAGGGGCTCATTATCACACCCTGGAGGCTTTATTAGACCCTTTACCTACTCCAACTAAGAGGAGCTGTATGGCCTGCTGAGTCAGCAGCCTTTAGAAGAGGTCAGTAATAACGCAGATCTCTAGTACACACCAAGGCATGTCAGATCTTCTGTCACCAAGAAAAAAAACAGAACAGTCCATCTAAGGACTAACTTTCCACATCACAAGCCAGGAAGCAGTGTTGCTTTGTAATTTCCAACTGATAGCATCTTTTTATTAGTGAAAAGTCTTATCAAATCAAGTTCCCTGCAAAGATGTCAAGCAAAAAGGGCAAACTGCTGCTGCTCTGATCACAATACGCCATTGTCTTCTTTTTTATAAAGAAAAGCCTGTTGAAAATGTGTAAAAACTCATTCTCATTAAATAATTGCTGAAAAGCTTTTTAATGGATTCTGTTTCAACCAGGTATCATGCTGCAAATTGAGGCCAATTTGCATTGCCAGCTTGGCATGTGGCCTTTTTACATGTTTGGCCTCAAGAGTCTTGCACAAGCCATATACCAGAGTGTTCCAGGAGAAGCAATGGTGGCCAAGCTAATGAAAAAGTTGATGGGAGTGGGGACAAACAACTGTCAGAGTCCTCCTTTAGCATCCTCTTCCTTTATCCTTCAAATGATACAAAATAACAGTCCTGTGAAACATTCTGCCCGAACTAATAAACTTACTATAAAAAAAAGTTTTTTATTTATCATCCATGTTCTTTTGGATCAGACAAAATGTTGTATTTATTAAAATATAAACAGCGAACAATGAGATCTGCTGGTCATTTATTGACAGGTTTAGAGCACAAATTGCTAAATTTCTGTTATTTACATGCATACTTGATGGACACTTATAGACATGAGTAGACCCTCTAAGCTAAGCTATTGACAAAATCCATAGCCAAATAACAGCACTGTCAGCTGGGTCTCTATGGTCCATTGTGCCCTCAACACATCTTAAAGAATTCAATTCTACATCTCCACTACCAGTAATCGCTCTATCTTTATGTCCAAACACAGTGGTGCCTCCCCTTTCCTCCACATGTCTATTTGAGTAAAGGATGACTGCAAGTGTTCAGGCCGTTAGGCACAGTGTGAAACAAAGGAGAGCACTGAAGTTTCACAGCAGGATTGGGGTCATCAGCACTGGGCCTTTTCTGACTGCGCTGAACCCGACCAGTTTCTCCTCACATGGGGCATCAGAAACAGCAGTTGCTGCTTCGCATTAGTTTCATCTGATCACATTATCACATTCATTGCCAAGAATAATGGACTTGTGCTCCAGCAGTGTGAATCGCTTCCAGGACGTCTCTACCCTCCACTGCTTTACAAATTTACAAATAATGCAGGCGCCCTACACTTGTAGTGTATTTCATTTTAGCTCCTGTTATTTGTACTAAAATACTTGCAGTGTCAAACATATTTTGTGAGAAAAGAATTCCTTTAGGCTCTTTGTTCAGCCTGTCATACAGTTCCAAAATAGCTGGCTTTCTTTTTCATTGCTCACCTTTATAGCTAATTTATTAGCTCCTTCACCCCCACCCTACAACTCTCTCTCTCTTTTATTTTGTCTCACCCTTTGCCTTTTCTGCCATTTCACTTTTGGAGAGGTGCTGATAACCAGTGTTTTACAAAGCATCCAATCAACACACAAGAAGGCCAGAGCTGTTCTCTGTTAAACTGCACTGATATAAGTTTCTATTTTCTGATTTCTCTCTGTTCTCCTTTGTCTAATAATTTGTTGTTCTTTCACTGTTTAATAACAAATAATTTCCCAGAGATCTGCTCATAAGGGGAACCCTTTCTTTGCCTTAACAATTTTTTATTCTTCCTACCCTTGTAGTCAGTACACAGGAGTGAGGGAAAAATAAACGTGTGAGCCAATGTAGGGCCTTTGTTCCTCAGTACTGAATACATCCATGTCATGATTTTTTTCTTCCAAATTTGTAATTACAAAAAGGGGCACACCTTAGAACAATGAGAGGTTGGGTGCAAGTTGGAGGGTTAGTAGTCTGGCAAGGAGTCAGTGTGCATGTTTTAGCAATTTACAGCAAATTTGTTTTTTGGATTTAGAATGCTTGCGTGAGGAGCAATTTTCTTATTCACAAAAGGAGACAGGGAACGTGCTGAGACAGGTAAAAGAAGCAGAGCTCCCAGAGGCTGTTCACCTTGCAGGAGGCACTGTACACTTGAGAGCAGGTCCCCTTTCTCCATGTAATATCCTACATCAATAGAGAGCAATCCTCAGGGTCAGAGCTATTGGTCCACATGCATGACCTAGAGTGTAGTAACTGAGAAGTAAGAAAGTGAAAAATGTCTCCCATCTGTCACCTCCAATGTAAAAAATTAAATCTCAAGGCTGTTCCTGGATCAGTCCCAGAAGAGGTTAAGATGAGGTATTATATTATGAACATTCCTTTAGCGCATTCCTGACTAGTAAAGTTGAGTCCAACTATCTACATTTCGGCACTCATATCAAGCATTGTATTTTTCTGCAAGCTTGCAAGGCTTGCACTTGAACACTAAATTGACCAAATGACACATTTTGTAATGCTCTGAATAAACTGCTCCCACAGGAAGAACTCACTGTTGTGTGTTTTGACCAGATGTGGAATGAGGGTTTGTTTTGATCAAATTCTGAAAATGTACAAAAGAGAGTCTTGAGGAATATGAGAAGATAAACAATGAATTAAGATGGCTATGAAATAGCCAATTCAGTTCATAAATGGCACAAAGACTTTGGGACTAGCCATCCTGATTATTCCAAAGTGGGTAAGTAACAGAAGAACTGGATCTGAGGCCAAATATTTCTGCATGTGTCTATATCCTCACCTAAATACTCTTGAACATGTCAGAAAGAGACAGAGAGGAGAAGGAGAAGGAGAAATTAAGAAACACACAGAGAAAGCAAGAATCACATACATGAGGACAGAAATTAAAAAATGCACAATAGTTCCCTTTTAACAATGATGAAAAGCTACAGTAATTGAGATATTCAGAAAATAACAAAACAGAGTCAGAAACAAAGAGACATAGGAAGCTAGTACCTGGTTTGTAGGACATGCCTGGGGGGAAGAGGAAGCCCTGCTGGGCAGCAGCGGCAGCAGCGAGAGTGCGTTGGTCGTGTGGAAAAATGGGGATCATGAGCGGAGGCATGTGACCCTGGACCTGCTGAACACAGAAAGAAAGGAGATCACACACAAGCCTAACATAGCTTGACAGCACCCAGCCCTCATGTTCAGCCTCCAACTTCAGTTCCCCCTCATCTGCCTTGTACACTCTCATACAATATCTTTGTCTAATCCCTTCAAAGACCAACACGTGTATGCAGAGGAGTGCACACAAAAAATAGAGATATTCAAAGAAATACAAGTTTGACCATTTGCTTTAAACTAATGGTTTGGGGCTATTATACTTTTGGGCTATGTGCTAGCCAGTGGCAAAGAAATATGGGTTAGGAAAAAAGGAAGTTTCTACCACATATTAACATATCTTAAAAGGTAAAGTTCCATTTAATAATATAAAACCTATTAACAGTATTTGTAGTTGTTAAGTCCTGCACCCTACAAATATTATTCAGATTTTTTTATTAGATGTTTAAATATTTGCTGCATGCAAGACAACCTCGGACTATTTCTGAACAAGAAGCAAACAATTCAGTTTTGTTTAATTGATGTGTTAAATAAGTGTTAAATAAACAACAAAATGTGTAATTTGTTCATGGGTGTCCAAAAAACTTTGATTGTGAACAAGGGAAACAATGCTCATAAAATTAGGATTACACCTCTTAATGGAGGAAGACTTAACCATGAAAAGTGTCCAGAATTAAATAGCACAAACCAAACTTAAATCTCTTGCTGTCCATGAACCAATAGGTAAGATTCTCCTCAGTAATCTGCTTAAAGTTTATTAAGCGCCGCTAGTTAGAACAGCATGCACTCAGAAGCAAATGATCACACGCATGCATGCCAACAGCAGTGACTGACAGGAAAAGACCCTTGCAGATATACAGCATCTGTCTCATAATTTTGGAAGATCCTTTATACAGATAATAAAAGTGCAGACAGAACCATAATTTGCAGCAGCTGCTTTCAATACTGAAAAGGGTGGAAGGAGCCCAAAAGCTCTTGTCCATTGACATATTTCATTTTTAATGCTGGGACCCAGTGCAGCACATGCTCCCTTTCTAACTCAAGAAACGTCTGTGTTCTGTTATTAACCTTCAATATCCCCATTCCTAACTCATAAATTGCTGTCACATACTACATCAGGACACACTGACAGTGATCACTGTGAGTGTGCATTAATTCTCCTAGAGAGAAAAAAAAATGAAAGCAAAGACAGACAAAGTAAAAGAGCAAGAACGCGTGTTTCGGTAACTAGCCACAGTAGCTTTGAAACTCATATGTTTCAAGCACATTAGCCGAGCCCAATCTAGCTGTCATTGCCTGCTTCCTGGACATGCGTGATAGGCTGCAGTTCTGCTACCGTGGACCTGGAAGACTTAATGGCATGGCAGGCCTGCTCACCTCTGGGGGATCTGAATGGAAAACCAGGTTAATAAAGGTCGGCCCCCCAAAATAAACATGTTACAGAGTAATTCACAATTCAAGCCCCTTTAAAATCAACTTGCAATAAAAACGGGTCTGGGTGCAATTACTGCCGTGGCATTGGGGCATGAAATCAACCTGCTCCGCGTCACCTTTTTTTTGCCTCCACATTCTTGCTGAGGTTTGTGTACAATCTCTACTTTACCCCTATCGCTTTCCTCCTCATCATCATCTAGTGCCAAAGCTTGGTTCAGCAGGCCTGTTCCCTTGGTGCTTAACAACTGTTCAGGTACACTTTATTGATCTTGGAAATCTCAAGTTTTTCTATGGAAAAAAAACATTTTGACACTTTTCTGTTTATGGGGCTTTAAAATTCAGCAATTTAACATTGTGCCAGAGTGAAAGACCTGCAGGTAAAGTGGTTTTCAGATTCCTCAGTAGATGTGAAAAGTACACTTTAAAGGTGGTGAATCAGAAAGAGAGTTAGGTTCTTGTAAATTACCTCAAGAATCAGTCTGAATAACACTATCCACACTGCAAATCAGAAATGACTTTTTAGTTAATTTATGTATTTTTACGTTCATAATGAAATTAAATTAAATGACTGAAATGGAATTCCATTAAAAATGTGCTAAAAGTAAAACTCATAAGGGTTTTTATTTTAAGATATAAAAGGAGCTCATCCTTTCCATAATTCTGAGCAAGTAAATCAGCACTGTATCTAAATTTATTAGGCAAGTCGGACACACAGCTAGTATTAATCCTATTCTCATTGCCCCTGCAAAATAAATGGATTCTAAGTTCCAGTGATACACAAAACAGCTATTCTCAAAGTGTAATAAAAAAAAACACAGCTACTGTAATGTGTCATGCCATTTCTCTTCAATAGCTGTAAAATTAAACTCATGTCTCATGTCATGCTATCAAGTCAACACTTGGTCCCTGAAACTATCAAATATTATTTCCTTTAATTAATTGATTGCAAAATCACTTTTGTCATGTTCAATCTGAACATATGAAGAAACAGTAATCCCTAAATAAAAATGGGGATTACTATCAAATTATCATAAATTTGAAAGGAAACAACAGTTTCAGAAAGAAATAACAAGGAGGAAAAGAAGGGCAGAAAGGGGTGAAAATGAATAGACGAATTGCCCTCAGTTTGAGCACTTGTGATTTGCAGTAATGAGGTCTTTACATTAAACTTTAATTTACACACACCACGTCAGTGAGTGGCAAATCAAATCACGGGGCTTCAAAGTGGGGACTAATAGAGGAGGTTGGCTTTCAAGCCTGTCAATTAATGAATGCTGCGCGAGCTGAGCAGACAATGCCAGTATAGATTTAAAGATTATCACAGGCAATTTGCTATGACTGCTGATAGACAGAGAATGGAATTAAGTGCCTGCACTTAGACAGGCAGATTTTGATAAATTACATATCACACAGCATATAAAGAGTTGCTTATTATATCTATCAGAATTTTTCTTTATCACAGTCTCTTTCTGTGTGTTTTCCATCTCCTCTCCTGGCTGCATCCTCTCCTCTGTGCCTCTTGTACAGCTCATCTCTCCACTGGGTCTGCCAAGTGGCTTGGTACCCAGAACATTAGCATTGCTAGTGTGATCTTCAGGAGTGCAGAAGAATGGGCTGGAACAGATGTGAACAGCAAGCACTTGGCACCTTTGCCCCTGCCCATCTCATAAACGTGGTCCCATTGTAACCCTAGGCTAGCTTGGCTCTTTGTTGGATGCTGCAGTTTTTTGCCATCTGCCCCCAATGCTTCATTAAAGATACATGAAGGACCCCCCCCCTCCCAGTGGCCTTATGAAGAACAGGTGCTATTGTTTGTCCCTGAAGACCTGCTGTAGAGGATATAATTCACAGTACTTGAGGAACAGCATCTGTAGCAATCAGTCAGACTGAAGAGCCAGGATGGCCCTCACTTCCGTCACTGCCCATGTAAAGGGCTGGAAGAACAGATTGACATAGTGAGGGTGAGAGAAAGAGAGAGAGATGGAGAAATGGTACATATGTATACACACACACAGATATAATTGGTTCATGGCAGCTGATAAAGTTCACAGCAGTACAAGCTAAAATCTGGCTCCTTTTTTTGCTGTTCTGGGAACAGGACTTGCAGCTTGAAGTCCATTAAGTCAGAATCGGTTGAGGATGTTTACCACCCAGCATGTACTGTAGGTTGAATGACCGAAAAAGAGGATTGTGGGGGAGGGAGAGGTCCTTGAGTAAATAGGGAGCTATGGATTAATCAATGTTGTTAGTGGAACTGTTGACATCAGCACTTAGATTCAGTAATGGTTTACAACAGCAGCTAATCCTAAGGTCAGACAGCACTCTCAGGGAACATGGGCCAGTCAGGGATTACTACTAGACCCACCAGAATGTGCATATGTGGGTAAATGAATGTGGGGGTTATTCATTGCATATATATACATACATACATATATATATATATATATATATATATATATATATATATATATATATATATATATATATATATGTATGTATCTTCAGGACATATATATATATGTATTGTCTGTGTCATAAAAAAGGTGTTTAATCCCTTATAAAAATTCCTGCTGCTCTTGAAGGACATTTCAGGATGAATTTTGCTACATTGATATGCATTTTACATAAAATAGTATTTTTTCGCTTTTAAGCTACCATTTGGAAGATACAAAGTTTTCTTGTGGCATTGACAGTGATTTGCATTTCTACATGTGTGTGTGGGGTGTGTGTGTGTGTGTGTGCATGTGTGCGTATGCATACGCGCGTGCGTGTGTGTGTTTGTCTTTAGAGTTTCTCTTGGCCATCACATTCATGGATGGGAAATGGAGATGTACAAGCCATTACTGCACTCAATAGGACCCCTGTCAGCACCCATGCTCCTCACTGTCTTTTAAGAGGGTCAGCTGGACACAGGAGACATTTTCGCTCCACCAGTAACCCAGCACCGTGTAACATGAAAACAGTTTGATCTGTGGCAAACATCTCTTCAGGACATAAGGCTCACTCTTTTTAAAACCAAGAAGGGAAGTGGGGATGCATTGGGGAGGTTTGGAGTGTGTGTGCGTGTGTTTGATGTTTTAACATGTCCAAAATGCCTTTCAATGTTGACAAGATGGGTTGGAGAGCAAGACCTTTTTTCTACCCTTACACTTTTCCTTTGAGTTGTAGGTGGTGAAAATGATGCGCGCACACACATGCTCCTGTGCCGCAGGTTAAACATGTGCCACTCAACATTTTGAAAGGAGCGCTACCAACAAACCTGAAGAGAGGGGTGCCATGACTCCCAGTGCACTGCATTGTTGTTCACATTTCTTGCCATTTCTATTGATATCTAAGGTTTGAAGTACAAAGTAGCACTTAAATGCCTATTTCTTTTCTTGCGTTTTGTTAAGGTATTACTATGAGTGCACAGCTCTAACAGGGCTCTAATATTAACCTAAAAGAAAAGCCTTTCACTGCTACTGTAAGCACAGATACTTCACACACCCCCTCCCCATCTCCTGGCTACCCCAGTCTGAAAGGTTGTGAATGAAAAATCCCTTTAGGGGATCCATTTTAAGGCTGAGCGGTTCCAGAGGAACTGGCAACCGAGCTCATACAGCAGGTGTCAATGGCATTTAGTCTATACACGTTACTGTACGAACTTTCTGGCTCCTAACCAGTAAAGAAAGAGTAAGAGGGAGGGAGATATAGATAGTTAAACAGAGAAAGCCTTCCTCATGAATTCAATTACTTCTTAGCTAGATTAATAAAAAAATAAAAATAAATCCCAGATATCCCTGAACACACATTAACTCAAATCACAGGTTATTATCAATTTACCAGTACTGCTTCATAAAGCTGCTCTAATTCTAAAACCCATCACAACAGATATGCTCACATTAACACTAACATTTAAAATATTAGTCTTAAAATGTGTAAAATATTACATATAAAAAGTATTCTCTAAGCTTACCCTTTTAACTTTAAAATCATTAACAAAAAGTTAACTTTTCTGCCCTGTTTTCCTGAATTGTCCTGAAAATGTGCAAAACTAAGCATGCACACACACACACACACACACACACACACACCCACACACACACACAAATTGCAGTTGGGATTTTATCAATGTGACAGATATTATGTTGGGCCGCTGGCTGCTGTTTCAGGACTTGATGGCAATCAGGCCGCGTGGATCGATAGGGCTGAGTGAGACTTTGATCCCCTCTGCTTTCCATCTGCACAGGGCCGGAATTAAGCTCAGGCCCCCTCCTCCTCCCATTTGCAGACTAAACGTATTGTTCTCTTCTCCTGAAGTCTGCAGGAGAGGCTTGATACAGGAGGCCCCCCCCCCGTCTATGTCGAAGCTCTGGATCAGTCACAAAAGGGCTTTGTGCAGATCCTCTTCCTCATGCCCACCGGCCCACACAAACGCATGGGCTTATCAGTCTTAGGAGATGAATAGGTATTTTGGAGTGATAGGTAAAAGATTAACATCTATTGCTGAGCTCTTCTTAGTTTTAAACAGCTTGCATTTAGCAAGCAAGACAGAAGTAACTGAATTGCAGACAGAAGAAATTAATTGAGTGTTAGTGTTCAGGTATGTGTCATGCAACTGGACAAAAGCTTGAAATGACATAGACTAAAGTGCCTGGTGGTCAATTTGTGTGTTCATGTGGGTGTGCCTGTGCCTTTGTGAAACAGGAGAAAGGTGCAAAAGCACCAGACATTGCATTACTCATGGTCAGCCTGTAGGAATAACTTATAGATGACTTCTTGATTCACTAATTCGTTACACAGTAAAACAAGAGACTCTGGAAAAGTGCCACTCCAATATGTCTATATTATGTCTGGAGCTGTTAAAAAGCAGGACAGCCCAACCCCCAATGCCTCCCCCACTATCCTAACTCACACACACACTCAGTCTGCCCAACAGCGCTCGGGTGCGAACAACCTTATAATACTCACAGAAGTGAGCTTTTTATACCACAAGTTCTTATGACCAAAGCCAATATTGTCCTGACACTGCTAATGTTATGTTTTTTTAATCAAAATACATTCAGCAAATATAAGAATGATTAAATGAAGATGTGTATCTGAAAGAATATTAAGATATAAAGTAGTTTCTACTTGGTGATGTTGAGAAATTAGTAAATTAGTAAAGTACAAAGGCGTGAGGGGGCGGGTTATTCCCAAAAGAGGAGCAATGAAATGTGATCAGTGTATGTTCAACAGAAATGTGTACTTAAGGCAAATTCTTGTACCAGCCTCAAAGAAACTGAAATGTAATTTAAGTTTGTAAATATTTCAGGCAATTAGGTTTGTATTGCATATAAAATATCAAAGACAAGCCTAAGGCTCCACGCTCTTTGGAGCTTCTTGCTACTATTGCGCACTAAAATGTGCAACACACCATGCTTTCTGATCAATCCTATTAACCTGTACCATAAAAAGAATAGGTATTATAACTTTAAGTAATCTGGGTTCCTTTAATATTCTGAGTTAACCAAACTTCCAAAAGTATGCTAACATATAAATTCTGTTTTACATTCTGTTAACTTATTATTTGATTCCTTGAGCTTAAATTTTATAGCAGCTCAGCAACTTATTTTAAAACACATTTTTTATACACTATACCCTCTACTCACATTGCCTGTCTGCATTATTTTAACCCTCACATAATAAATTTGCCAGAATGCTGGTTTTGTCCCAGAAGTCTGTACTCAGGAGCACAAAAACTGTAGATGTGTGAGGCATTTTATTATAGCAAAAAGACATAAACAAAGCTCCTCATGAGTCTGGGATCAACATCATTTCACCAGAAGGTAACATTGCAAAAGGCTTCCAGGGAAAATATGCTTCAGATCCATTGGAATGAAAATGTGGGGCTAGCAGGCTTTACTCAAGACTTTTTATCTAGACATGAATTTGAATTTGAAATGCTGTTGCTATTGTTCTTTATTAATAATCATTACAGTGAATTAAAGAGGGAGAAAGGAATAGGAAGAAGCAAGAAGGCAGATGCAGAATAAATTAAACTGGTAGTAATTTATTATTTACCAAATTAATTCATTCTTTAAAGGCAAGATTTAGTGCTTTTCATACTTCATACCTTCACACTTCAAGATACTTACTGTGGAATTAACAGTTCAGGCTAGCTTTAACATTGTTGAACTTCTACTTATTTGAAATATTCCACTTGTAACAGAACATGTAAATATGTTTATGACACTTAACTTGACAATCATTTACTTATCATACCAACTATTGCTTTACTCCTGCTTTAGTGAGTTACAGGAGCAATTTGTCAAGAGAAAAATCACTGTCCTCTTTTCCTTCATCCTCTGCTTTTTACATCTCTGAAAACATGCATCAATCTGTCCTTCTAAACATTGTTCAGGCGGTCTCAGAGCCTTCAGGATCATAATGAAGAAATGTTCTGGGTCTAATGCGGGAGCAGGGGGAAGAACTGGAGACAGGCCACCCCCCCACACCCAATCTAATAATGGAGCTACACAGACAGGGGCTCACAGAGGACTGTTTCCTCTTCTTCCTGTGGTCCAAGCAAAGACTGAGCCAGTGTGTCTTCACAATTGCCTCCCAGCAGCTGGGGCCAGGGGAGAACAACAGAGGCCACTATGTTGTCCAGCAGAAAGCTGAGATTGTTATGTTGGGGACTTTATTACAGGCACATGAGCACAGTTGAGACTCAAAAACGCACTCAAATGTCATGTGCACACCCAATGACGGGCCAGAATATTTATAAAAAAGAAGGACGAAAGAAAGAGAAGGGGTTGAGTAGAGGGAGAGAGTGAGAGAGAGAGAGAGAGAGAGAGAGAGAGAGGGAGAAAGAGATCGAGAGCAAGAGAGAGAGAGAGAAAGACAACAACAATTCAGTGTCTATGAAGAACGAACGAAGGACAAAACGGCCCATTCATTGTGTTCCGCAGGGAATGCTTGGACTCTCCTCCGCCCCGTCCAAAAAACAAAGCGGCCTTTTTTTTGTGCCGCGAGGCACAGGGGCTGAATGCTTTGCTTTGCCACCCTAGCCCTAAGAAAACACGGGCCCCCTTTCTAAACTGCTGGCTGGCCGCACACAGTAGAGGCTATTAATGCCTCAACCCCTCCACCACAGTGTGTGTGTGTGTGTGTATGTGTGTGTGTGTGTGTGTGTGTGTGTGTGTGCCCACTGCAGAGGCTAAGGGCCATGTTAAAAAGCCAATGCAAAGACAAAACAGTTTGCTCAACATTAACAGGGAAAACACTAGCCTAAGCAGGAGGGGAGAGGAAACTAAGTCCACAACAACACTAGAGGATGTGTTCTCCGCCAACTGATATTTTTCCCCATCGTAAGACTGGGCTGGCCACAATGAAAGCCAAGCATAGTGCCCTGACCCACAGCTTTGTCTGGTCAAAGAAGAGAGCACGCAAATGGAATGGTCCAGACAGGTGCCTTGTGATGAGATTCAGGGAGTGATGAAGCCCAGACAAGCTCCTGCTTTATGCAACAGCAGACAGGCTTCACTCAATTACAATGCCCTACTGATTGCTGCAAGTTGCCCAGTCAAAATCACTGAAGGCTTACTTGACGTCTAATTAAGTTTTCGTTCTCATACAGAATTGAAAATGGTCTTTTCAAGTATTCTGATGAAATGAGCGCATCTATGCCTACAGAAACAAATGCGAACCATGAGGGCAAAATATCCTATCTGATCTTAAAACTAAGAATTTTAAGAAATTAAAGAAATATCATTGCCTTGCAATATGAATGTAGCCAATGGAGCAAAGGAGCAATGGACTTACTGATGACATTGCCTCAGTAATTAGTATTACCACCTGGCATATGAGCTTTGTGATTTTGCAGCATACATTACCAGCTCCCTAAGCTTGATCAAAAAAAACCCCTCAGGTAACTAATCTGAGCCACACCCAGGTGTGACTTTCGCATGTCTAGACTGTTCATGTGACAGCCATGGCCCTGCGTGTAGAGTGCCTTCATTAGCGCAGCATTGCCACCAAGGTGTTGAAACACAATGCTTTCCTGTTAATTACCAGGATGTGCAACGTTTTGTATAAAAAAAGTGGTCGTCAACCTGCCTTTATCTACTTATGAGTGGGGTCCTCATGCTGCCAATGGACAGCCTGCACTGGAATGTCTTTGTATAAGGTTTAACTGATTTTTTGGCTATAGTCACACATAGCAGCACAGAATTTGGACTACTAAAAGAGCACAACCTCAGTTCAGTTCATTGTTTTTGGAGTCATATAAAGGAACTGAACCATTCTTTATACAAGCACATCTTTCTGAGCTGAGGCAATAACAAAGCCTAAAGGAAAATGAGTGTCCTGTGGCCATTTGGAAAAAACCACTAAGAGTCACTACCTGCCTTTCCTCAGTGCTAAACTAACCGAGACAAGCTACTGTTTATGTTCTTAAAGTCCAAATTTGTTTGAACAGATCGACAACATTAACCGTTCCGCCTCCATCCACTTAGCTTAATTTCAAAACCATCACAACCCTTTGCTGAGGTTGTAGCTATTAGGCCCATTTTTGTGCATCATTAAGTTTTAACACAGGGGTCTGCGAAAGCTTTATTGTTCAAATTGCACATGACTTTATTTAACGTCAGCATTTATTCTGCTTCCTGACAAGAAGTCACATTTCATAACTAATTAAATTGATCCCCCACCCCCTCAATCCCCCCACCTCCTCTACGCAACTCTCCAACCAGGCACACTAAATGGAATTATTTGTAACCAAGTGTCAATATATTAAATCAAAGGGGGCTAATGAGTCGGGTCACTGCTTTCTTTTATCTCAGCTCTCCCATGTTGGGATCTTCATCAGCTAAAGTCTCTCACTAAATGGAGGATGAGTGTGGCTCTGGCTCTGCTGTACTGGGCCCAAGCCAAGTGCATTTGATGAGCATGTTATGGCCTTAATCCTACAAGCAAGAAAGCTGCATTCTCTAAAAAGCAAGGCAAAAGTACTCACATCCCCACACAGATGCACACGCACACACATGCACAGACACACACACACACACACACACACACACACACACACACACACACACACACACAGACACAGATTTTCTTCCTTATTGCACTTTATTTGCCTGGAAGACAATGCTAATTGGCAACACATTCTTTTTAGTGTGACTTGTTTTCTCCATTGTCAATGCATGAATGAGGCTTTAGCATAACAGATCACAGGGTGCTGGGAGACAACAGAAAACATCTAACAAGAGGCAAATTAGGAGCGTTATCTTTGTTCAATTAGCTACCCCTATATTTATCTCAAAATCCTGGCTAAATAATTCACCATTATATTGCGCCTAGTGAATTTGAGGGAGCTTAATGAAATATTGGATTTAATCGTTGTTCACTGAATTAAAAAGACAAACCAAATTGCCCAGGGCTAAAGACAAAGCTGTGGTAATTAGCTTCATCTGGAGGGGCTGAATAACAAAACTGTGATATGATTGTAAAGTGAAGAAACTGCTACAAGGAGGGCTCTGGTGTGCAAAGGAGCTTCAGTGGTGCTTGTTTTGCCAGCCATTTCTAAACTGTTGAATAAAGAGCAAACAACATTCAGAACAAATGCTGCTCACCCGAACAATGTCACATAAATGGAGGTCTTTTAGGCAGCTCAGTTTGAGCAAGTGAAGAAACATGGGAAGAAAAGCAGAACTATCCTTTTCTCTCAGGAGAAGGTACACATGAAAGCCACAAAGGCTTGTGTGTTTAATTATGCACCTCTTTTGGGCAGAAGCAGACAGGGCTTCTCTTTATTGAACTTCCCCTGTGAATTCTGTCACTGGGCTGTAACACTGGGCTAGGGAGGCAGTACGCCATTACGCAATGACTGCAACATACTCCTGTTATTCCTACCCTGGGGATTGTGAACTACAGCATTTACCAACAAAATGATCTTCAGAATAATTAACAAAATTGTTCATTTTTCTCTTTATAGAACTGATCTCAACACTAAAATGTTTGGAACAGACTATTTCAGTACTTCACGTTAGAATATGTTAAAAACTGAATGAAATTTTTGTATCCAATTCAATTAACACACTTCTGAAACCATGTGAGGAAAGTGAGACAATGATATTTGAGTCTGATGTGAACTTCTACGTAATTTTTGACATGTTGTATCGTTTGTTTATGACTACTAGCCCAGGCTGAACTGAGGGCATTATATTTCTCAGCTAGTTGTGTGTGAGCATGTAGAGCTGGCTCTGATTAACCCTTTAGCCTGGCCCCTACTCACACAGGCTTCCTGTCCCTCTCTTGCTGCTAAACAGTGCTCTGAGGGCAGCCTCCCGGTGGGCCTAGGGAAATGGCACACATATGAGAGAGATCAAGCATGCGCACACACACACATACACACACAGACTCATACACACATAGCCACATACACAAGCAATTTAACACAGAGACATATGCCTGTCAGATCACAGGAACAAAGGCTTGTCCCAGAGGCCCCCTCTGTCGACTGGCCCCTCAGTCTGTTAACAATACATATATACAGACAGAGACAAACACTCGCACACATGCATGTACACACACACACAAACACACACATCACACATCTCTCTCACACAGACACACACACACACACACACGGTGTCTCTCAGGTCTGCTTAAGTTCTCTTTATTACTGTCTGTCTGCCACTGCTATAGAGGTGGTTAGTTCTGTATAATTAAAATGAATCTTTTATCTGGGGGGCCTGTGAGCAGCTATTATCACTTAACCCTTGGAAGCCCCCTGCTGCTCCCCCACACCATTTAAAACCACATGAGAGGAAACCTTTTCTGCTTTGAAGTAAGCACTGACAACAATTTCTGCTTTAACTGCACAAACAGTACTCCTAACCAAGGCAGGAATGCGGACATCATTGAGAGAGAGAGAAACAGAAACAGAGAGAGAGGGCAAGAGAGACATAGATAGAGAGAGAGACCTAAAGAAAAAAAAGATGGTCACTCTTCCACTGTTATTAACTCTAGGAAAAGTATTGCAGGTGATAAAAGCAAAGTTTGGTACATGGCCACTCCATGAAACAAATACATGTCAGATACACAATTCTGCATTGAACTTTCAATCTCAATTATCATGAAATTATGTGAAATTATATTTTAATAGTATAGAAAATGGCTGTGAACAAATCAGGATTTATAAGTGATTATTTTTAAGGTGTTATGATCTAATAATGAACAACAATAAACAAATATAATGCCATTAAAAAAATTGAAAGTTGTTTAATTGTGAAACCAGATCAAATTCTATTTATATGCCAGAGGCCTAATGCTTAAACAAATTGCACAGAATTGTAGGCCTGTAATAGAGCTTGATATATAGTTGGAGAGAAGAAGGTAAAGTGAGGGGGGACCAGGAATAGGGAGGCGGAAGTCAT
This sequence comes from Hepsetus odoe, assembly GCA_017165825.1. NCBI lineage: Eukaryota > Metazoa > Chordata > Actinopteri > Characiformes > Hepsetidae > Hepsetus > Hepsetus odoe. Next base: position 9,419,583 of record CM029380.1, on the reverse strand, counting down.
GCAATCTAGACGATGCTGGCAGGAGGACAGAAGAACCACAGCAGAGGAGAGCAGAGAAAGAGCAGGTGGGTGGGTGGGTTGAGGACAACGGAGGCCGTCTACATGGAGCCCTCTGTTGGATGAGAGCAGGGAGGAAGTGGGGCCCCCATGGTTGAGATATGCAGAAGCAGGCCTCCACAATGGCACTGTGTGTAAAAGCACCAAACCCTTCTAAACGCAGGAGCATCAGTGGGGAGACAACAATGGTCTCTGCATGGGACAAAAAACAGCTCTGACTGATAACCAATTCAGCTCAGTGTGAAAGTGACTTGCCGTCTGTGGTACTGTCATGGTAGGATTTGTGTTTGTGAGTGTGTGTGGTAGGGGACTTAATAACCCTCTGTGAAATGAGACACATGCCAGGTGTCATAGTGGAATTCTTTTCTCAAACATGTCCAAGGCTTCAACTTATTCTTTGATGAATGAAGATAAAGTTCACGCTGACCTTTGGGGGAGTCATTCTCTGCTCCTGATATGAGAAGTGTGTGCATGTGCCAGTGGTGATTCTGTGTACGTGTGTGTGTGTGTGTGTGTGTGTGTGTGTGTATGTGTGTGTGTGTGTGTGTGTGTGTGTGTGTGTGTGTGTGTGTGTGTGTGTGTGTGTGTGTATAAGATGAGGCCTCCACCTGTGTTTGTTCTTCTGTATGTCACCTTGTCTTATGCTGTACCAGCCTTAAGCACAGAGGAATTCTTGGCACCATGGCAGCTGTAGGCTCTCTTTAGGCAGCCTGAATTTAAAATCTAAATCACTCTGAGAATAACCCAGCTGGGCTGAGCAGTAGCCTCCTGCTGTGTTTTTTACACCCAGGACCAAAAAAAGAGAAAAAGACACTCTTCCAATATCTACACACTCCTAGACATATATGTGTACACAGTACTGTGCAAAAGTTTTAGGCAGGTGTGAAAAAATGCTGTAAACAAAGAATGCTTTCAAAAATGGAAGTGTTAATCATTTATTTTCATCAATCAACAAAATTCAGTGAATGAACAAAAGAGAAATCTAAATCAAATCAATATTTGGTGTGACCACCCTTTCCCTTCAAAACAGCATCGATTCTTCTAGGTACACTTGCACACAGTTTTTGAAGGAACTCGGCTGGTAGGTTGTTCCAAACATGACTGTGTTTCAACCTACGTGGGATGTTGATCATCAGCACCTGTTTGGTAAAATTGGTTGATCATACACCGACCATAATCCTACAAAATCCCTGACTTTGTGCAAGTGTACCTATAAGAATTGATGCTGGTTTGAAGGCAAAAGATAGTAACACCAAATATTGATTTGATTTAGATTTTTCTTTTGTTTGCTCACTTTGCATTTTGTAAATTGATAAAAATAAACAATCATTATTTATATTTCTGAAGCATTCGTTTACAGCATTTTACCTGGCTAAAACTTTTGCACAGTACTGTATGCAAGCCGGCATTCATATAGACACACACACCCACATAAGGCCCTGAAACTTATCATACCATATTAGATGCTATTTCTAAGATGCTATATTTGTGTTATTAATATATATTTTAACATCTATTTTTAACATCTTTTTCATATTTTTTTTACTTTTCTGGCTGAAAATATGCCTATGTTAATGCTGAAGATTTTTTTTAATTTACAATCTAACATTGCAAAAGTTTATTAAACAAAATATTTGCTTTATTTTTTCAATCTAACACTCAGTTATAACCTTATATATATCAGTTTAAAATATCAGTCTCACTAGTGCCAAACTAACATGCTAGTCCCAATACAATAAATCATTTTCAGAATAGTTACACTGGCTACATACATTACCCCGACTTCAGTCTATTCAGTCTTGTTCTAGAAGCACAAACGTGTATGTGAAATAAACTGTGGTGAAATTTAGTAGCGTTTGTCTAGAATCATAACCATTATTAAACCATCATTAGGACATAACTGCATTTTACTGGTTCTGAATATACTCAGATACACTTCACTATTAGTTATTCTATGAGGCAAGGGATAACAGTACAAGCATGAACACAAACATACACATGCTGTGCCATACCCATATTTGGCATCTTTATCACAACATATAGTTTACATTTCTGCCTTTTTGGTATATAATGAAGTAAAAAAATGTTTCCCCAAATAGAACCCCATTAGAAAACAATAAACCTATTTTTTTAAAGTAAAAAGTGGTTTATTTTACTACAAAAATCATATATAATAGCTGTATAAATACATTTTATAGTGCAAAAAAACTGCTTTCTTTTTAGAATTTTTTATAAACACTGGACATTAAATAAAAAGAATATTAGTAGTGCTTACAGTTCAGTTTCAACCTTTCAAAAGCTTTACCGTATTAAATCGAAACTGAGGATGAAGATCTAAAACTATTTTTAAAGACAACCCATAGTCTCTGAAACTACTTATAGACAGAGTACAAGGTGCCTCGTTACTGTTTTACAGACCCCACTGGTTGACAACCTCATGTTTGAGGGGTCAATTTTGTGTGGGAGTGAGATCATTCTAAACAACAACAAGTATTTGGTCTGCAACTTTCAGTAGTTTTATTAACTCATGTCATAAACTGCTGCTCAAGTTTGTACCGTATGCCATTAATATGCCTCATTCAGCTATGATTAAAACAGCTACATGACAGTGTCCACTTCTTCTAGGGCTCCAAAATAAGCTGTACATGCCAGTATTCAGAGAAACGAAATAAAATAAGTGCAACTGTCATGCAGATCATCTTTTTTGTACTGCACTGGAACCCAGTCTTTTGGTTTAGACTAATTCTAAAGCTGAATGGCTAAGAACTGCTGAGCTTTGCTTTAGTGTCTTTTTTTGGTCTTTTTTGAAAGCAAATGACTTTGTGTAGTTTCAATTGTCCAGCTTTTCTAGTCTTACATAAGTAACACATTTGGACTCTGAGGTTAAGATTTGACTTTGACATTTGTTTTTAATTGTCCTAAAGTCTATACTTCAATCCCCAGCAGTATGTTTCAGTTTATACTCAAATTGCATTGTGGTAATCCACTCACTGGATGGAATTAGTTGCCGAATGATTTTTAAACAAGAGGCTTAGACTAAGCGAATAAAGAAAAGAATGTGAGAGAGGGAGAAAAAGAGGCAAAACCTTGGGTTTGAAGCTCCGATAAGCCCATATCACTGTAATCTAAACATCTGCTATCTTAAAACAAGTGACATTGTAATCCCAAAGGACAAAGACTCAATCTAACTCATGTTGTCCGCATTCATTGTATGAACTGTGGAAAGATAGAGCAGAAAGAAGGCAATTTAAAAGTAGCTTACCCAAAGAACTCACCACTTTCTTTCTCTCCTCACTGTTGCTGTTTTTTCTCATAAAATCACAACATGTATTGTCAGTAATGGACTGGGATACATCCTTTTTATATTTATTTGGTTTAATAAATCTGTGATCAGTTACACCATTGATAATAGTGTGAAAACAAAGTACTCTTAAATGCCAGTTTCCATGATCTCTTTAAAAATGTAGTGTGAACTCTGGGGTAAACTGATCCATTTTACCACCATCACCTTTAACTGCTACTCAACCAAGACTGGAGAGCTTGTTAGGAGCACTAATTAACTCAAAGCTGTTGTGTATTAAGCACACTGAGCTTTTTAAAAGAGCCTTCTCTAATGAAAACAGAGTGCCAATGGACTTAATTTGTGAAACTTCTCCTCCTCTTCCTCAATCATACCTTGTCTTCCCGTCTGCCAACCACCCCCACCCCCACCCCCCTTTTTTTACAACCATCTATTGCCACTGGAGATAGAAATGAAAGTGGTTCTGGAGGGGAAGTGGACCAGAATGACCTGCAGAAAAAGAGCAATCAGGAAAAAGTAGATATATGTTCTAAATCCAACTCATCTTGGTAGCGCCTAGAAATTGTATCAGTCGTTTCTCTTTATTTTAATTATGGACTGACTGTATGGTTAGGGTGTGGCATTGAAGAACCATTAAACAACGGCTTGGGATGGAGATAGATGGATTCTCATGCTAGGGTTGTTGCTCTGGAGGAGGAAAGGCAGAAGAAAAGAAAGACACCAAAGAGCTTCCATACAGATAACAATACACAAGTTTCACTTTCACTCATGTTTCCTGAATCAGTATACAGAGGAGAATGCCCTTCCAAGAGTGCAGAGAATGATACTTCATACACATGGAGCAGTGAAGAGCAGCTGGAAGACAGCAGGGAGTGAAGGGCCATGCAGCAGTAGGGGCCAGTTGTAAAAAGCCCTTTCTCTAGGGAAGTGCACTTGAAAGAGGTTTTACTGTCATGCTTTAAATCCTGCTGTTGTGCTCCAGGTCATGTAAATCAAACAGGGGTTTGCTTCACCTCAATACATCTTAGTAGGAAGTGGGTGGAGAATGGTGGGAGGTGGGAGGAGATCTAAAGTACTGCATGGACTGTTCGAGAATTCTCCAAAGCCCTTCAAGGTTAGGGCAAGTTCTTCAATGTGCTAGGGGGGAATGCCTCTGGCTTTCATTTGAAAGGCCCCAAGCCTTTCAAGCTTTGAAGTACAAGTCAAACGCAAAGAGAGATATAACCAAAACTACCTTAACCAATCTTGACCTCCGTCTAGAAGCCTTGTCGCAGAAGAAAATTAAGAGTGAAATGTGAGGGATGAGTCTGTAAGCAGAAGGGACGAATAGGTACAAGGACTTAGAGTGAGAGAGAGCTTCTTCTGACATGGCTAAAACCCAGCACCCTTGGCTTTCATGTGTACAGTGTGCATGAAGACCTTGACTGCTGCCATCGCCCAGCTTGTGCATGTCTAGACTGGGTGGTCTGTTAACCTTGCTCAACGAAACACCACGTACCACATACAACACAACCCATTATGCACACCAGCACACTGGCACCCTCATTCTTTTTCTTCATCTCAATACCATGCTGCTGCAGCTTTCCTTTTTTGCTATTAATAACATTAATATGTTATTTTTATTCATACAGCCCATGTAAATTTTCTCTTCCTTTGCTATTCATGTGTGAGTATTACTACTCTAACACTATTCTTAATCTGCAAATTTCTAATTCCATAATTAGTGTATATATATATATATATATATATATATATATATATATGAAACAACCCAATTTCAGGCAAAAATACACTCAAATGTCCACTGTATGTACTTTGAAACTAATCCAGATCAGTATTTTTTTTTGGTCCAGGGCAAACTCTAGATGAACCTATAGCTTTAAAGTGAAATCTGCAAAAGATCACTCAAGCTGACTTTAGGTAAGCAGTAAATATTTAGGAAAGGAGTAATGTGTGTCAACATGAGGGTTTTTCTCAAACAGTCCACAGTCCTAGAGTTAACATTCAAGCGTTGTGGATCCTGTATGATTTTTCCAGTAACAAACAATGGCCACAGAGGTTAGCACTAGCAGGGAGGTACTTTTGGTGCCTAATGCCAAGTCACTGGCTTGGGCCTAGTTTATGAGCATAGGTGTATAACAGTGGCCTTACAAACAACTAAATGTTCTTTCCCACTCTGTCTCTGGCATTTTGATTAATCAGAAAATGTTCATTATTCTCCTCCATAGTCCCTTCCTAGTTGTCTGTGGCCAATTACCAAGAAATCTAAATAATGAAGAAAAAAGACAATCACATCAGCATCTTCACCCATGAACATACAAAAAATCAAGATGAATAAGCACTGACCTGAATCTGCTGTTGAAGGAGATTGATTTTGTGCTGCTGCTGAAGTAGTTGCTGCTGCTGTCTGGCGATCTGTGAGTGGGGATGGGGGGACAAAATAATTAACTATTTAGAATATTTGTCTTGATGGTGTGGTCTTCTTCAAGAAATGTGACAACATATGCATTTGTATAGGAAGACATGATGAGTTTTTAATGTGTGATATGCAACCTCTCCCTAATAAAACCTTGCCTTGATAAGGACCCCATACAAAAGCCCAGAGCATCAAATACAGTTTATCTGGTTGTAGAGGTCTGGCAAGGAGATGCTTGGTGAATTCAAGCAATGAAGGAGTAGTTGGCTCAGCCCTGTTGCTGGGAGGGGCCTGTCAGTGTAACATCCTCTCTCTTCTCTCCTTGTCTCCATTCCGCTTTCTACCACTTTAAATTTCCTGTGAGCGTCTGTGCATCAGTGAGCCTGACAGCCTAGTTTTAAGTGTCATTTAATTTTCATTTTCAAATATAATTACAAAGTGTTCACTGTAAGATATCACTCGTCTGCAAATGTGTCAGGATTAATTTGTGCCAGCTCCTTCAAGAGTGTCAACAGTTAATTACTGTGTCGTGTCTGAATGGCTAAATGACATTCTAACTTCGGGCGGGTAGCCTCCTTCCCCCCTCTCTCCTTACTAGTCTCCTCATTCCTATGCCCCAAACATCTATTTCTTTGTCATTATGGAAAAGATTCCTATACTAGCTAGTCTTTAATAATACTAAAATTATCTAAGAATGCATATAAAAACCTCTACTTCTACTTCTTGTGCATATCTCAGACACTGATACAATATATATCTCAAATTAAGGCTGTCAATTTAAGATGCCAAAATTCAAAATGTCAAACTGTTTGACATTAAGATAAGCTTATTAATCTACAAAATGTATTGAATAGCATTTCTGCGGGTTAATAATAATAACTCTAAAAATGGATGAACCCAACACTTGATGCTCCCTGTCATTAAAGCAGTTCATGAGCTGTGTTAATCTGCTGATTTCTTTAATATGCCTCATTTGCCTGATTTGTGCCTACGATTTCATGCTAAGATTGATCTCACAGGGACACCTTACAGCTTCCACATTTTATGAAACAAACAGCATCAATCCTACTTTACCAGCTAATTCGTTTTCCTGGTTCAGTGAGGTGAAGGCAGTAAAGAAGGTCATATATAGATGGCATTATCACAAAATAATATTAAATTAACCTGAGGTTTTGCTTTTCAAAGACAGGTAATATATTTTATCTCAATATTCTCAAGTGACTCTTTGGGTTACAGGAAACTGATGATGCATGGCATATAATACTGTGAAAGGAGATGAAATTAAAGAGCAGAGATGTTTGAGGCAGCACACAGTATAGAATGTATACAGTATGCAAGCCCACGCCATGGCACTACAACAGTCGTTACATGTGAAATCCAAAGCTTCAACTGAGTGTAAATGTCAAGAGCAATTTATAGTTTAAACAATTAAACAGGACATAACTATTTGACAACCCCCTGTCAGTCTTTCATGGTGGATCTGAAAAAAAAGCTGCTATGTTCTATGAAATTTTACAAATGCAAATACCCAGAAATGAAAATCTGATCTCACATCATATTCATATTTTGATCTCAAACCCAGATTTATTGAGAGCGTAACAAAAAAAATGGCCCTGCTCCAATATTTTCTGAAAGGGAGAGTAGGTCAGAAAGGCTGGTTAGTAAAGTTCTGAGAAAAAAAGACCACTCACTTGTTCTTGCTGCTGGCGAGCCAACTCCATTTGCTGCCTCTGTTTCTCCATCTGTGAGGCTGCCAGTTTCTTTTGCTCGTCGTGGGCGGCCAATAGCTGCTCCCTCAGGCTGATCAGCTGGGTGATCATGGTGGAAAGCTGTCTCTCCTTCTCAGCCAGACTCTCCGGAGTACCTGGGGTTGACATAGTGAGAATACTATCAATCCTGCTCCCTTACATAATTCCACACACAGACCCAAAGCAATGCTAGCACAACCATATGAATGTTGTACTGGAAACAACTGACCTGTCCATAATTCAGTGGCATTAACCTAATATACTCTAGAACTGAAAGTGGGATAGTCTTGATGTTGGGGTACATTTATATCGCAAGTACCCTCAGAACATCACACTCTTAAAAACAGGCAAATTAGGTTTGTCAAATCATCCATGAGCCTATGTCCTTAAGCTATAAAAACATTTTCAAGGCCTCATGCCCTAGCCACCTCCTCAAGGAGCTCCTGGGAACAGCATGTTAAAGGTAGGAGAGCAGTGGATGTTGGCTGCAAGCAGAGAGTCTGCAAGTGTGGCAAAAATAGGTGAAACTCTACCCCCTAAGAGCTGGGATGGGGGATTACTGAGACTGGGTAGCAAAAGGGGAAAGGCTTCATTATGGTCCTGGTGCCTTAGTGACAGTAATGGGGGAACAGAATTGTCCCTGTTAGACAACGGGTGCAAGACCAGTAAAGATTAGTGATAGACAACACAGGGGAAGTGTGTGTGCATGTGTGTGTGTGCGTACTTGTGTTTGTGGAAAGGTGCTGGCAGTGCAGCATAATGACTGCTCTCAATTCTCATTTAAGGTGCAGCTAATACAAACACCTCTCTTGGGTGTATCCTCTACCTAACAGGGTCACTGTCACCTCTGCATTTTCTCATTATTTCAGTCTCACTCTCTCTGATACATACAAACACAAAAAAACAAAGACATACACACAAACATCATTACTAAGCATAAAATCATCTGAAGTAATTTTTCATAGTTTGTATAAATGCAGAAGCTTTATCCCTAGTGCTTTTTCCACATCTGAAAGCAGACTTGCTGTACCTTTAGCTAATCAATACTAAGTGATCCATTCATTGACTTAAACAGGGGCCATAATTGCCCGTGAGAGGCTGGACAGTAACTCACGTTCTACTGGAGCTCTCTCTTGCTCTGTCTTTCTCTTGCACTTTTTCCCTTTCTGGATGACATGCTGCTGTTTGCGCACATTCAGAAGGAAAGACGAAGATGAAGAGGGATACACTCAAAGAGAGAGAAGGTAGTTGTGGGTGGGTGGTTGGGGGGTTAGTAAAGCTGGCTTGCAGTCAACCCTGTGTTAAATTTTCCTGGGTGTCTTCCGGTATTCTGCTGGCCACATCTTTCTTAAATTTCTCCAAGGGGCTCCCAGGGGCCTGCTCCAGTTCAACTATTTTAATTTGACTAAACACCTGATTTATTTTATCTCTCTGATGAGGACTGCCATTTGTCTTAATAGGGCCTGTCAACCTCTAGCCCTCATTCAGAGCTGTTTGCTGGCAAGGACTTGAGCCGGCTCTGCAAAAAAAGGAGAAAGAAGCAGCAATTCTCCATTTATCTTCACAAAAAAAAAAAGAGTCCCCTAAAAAGCCCATTCACACTGGCTGCATGTGGTTTCGATGGTTCTGAATCGACTTCTTTTTCAGCAGACTGCACTTGTCGTGAATGGCTTATCTGTAAAATTGATACATTCGGCCACCAATTTTATTAACCATTGGCTCAAGGCGTGAAGAGAAACATTTAGCAATGTGCGGTGTTGTTTGGGATGGTTACTGACTCCCTCTCCCTCCCTTGACTACACACATGCTTCATCGGCTGTGTCTACAGAGAATGGACAGATAGAGGGAGTAAGAAACCTGTTCCATGTCACAGAGCATGACCTTACACCCCACTTCTTCCACCTCAGAGGCCTCACATGTTGCTGGTTGGTTGGGAGGGGGGCCAACAACTGGACTCAGCACTGTCTACTCAGGATCCCTCCTCACTCATCTCTTTCTCAATCAATTGCCCTGTCAGTATTTTCTGCCTAAGGCTGCACTCTATTCATGGCAGAGCATCACAGATGAACTTATACAGATTTATGAGCATTCATGATTTTGATTAGCAAATTATTAAACTGAAAGACATTTGAATGCATAAAATCTTGTGCTTTCCAGAGTAATAAAATTTTACACTTACAAACTAACTAAGCATGCATGATTTTGCAAGACTGACATTTTTGTGAAACTATAGTTGCCTGGCAATGCTTACATGCATGTCCATGCGCATGTATGGCACACATGTAAGTGCACGTGTGTCACAGTAAGCAAGTATTGTTCAGAGGCTAGACATAGAGAGAGTTGGGCTCGGAAAGGTCCGGCACTGGGGCCATGTGTGGGGAGTGCTGCTTTGCCAAAACACTAGGAACATACTAACAGAGCCTCCATTGTTTCCTTCCGTGGCTCAGTTGTACAAAGCTAAGGCTGCCCCCCTTGCTTTTGTTCATACACTACCAAAATGGCAACTGTCACACCACCACCACCCCACCCACCCACCACCATCAATCTCTTCATTCTGCTTTCCTCAAGTTTCTATTCTCTTCCAGCTATATTCTCATGCTGCACCTATGGTGTTACTAAAATTCCTTGTTTTTGAAGGCCTCTCCCACAAGTAGAGAACTCGAACTAGAGCACAAAAATACCAATAGAAATTGTAACACAAATGTGCAAGGATTAACCATAGAGCAAAACTAAGCAAATCCCAAGTATAAATGTGGAAACTGCACTTGGAATCTGCCTTTAAATTATTTAGCATGGAACACCATATGTTTTTTGTTGCCTTGCTTTCGAGTGTTAAGAATCCTTTTCTTCCTGCGCTGAATTATGGATCACTTTTAAAATGCCAATAAAAGTTTTATTGGACAGGACAGCATGGGGAGTACGTGGTCTGGGTCAGCCTGTGGACTGCTGACAAAAAGGCCGGCAGTGCATATTGCATGGCTCTTAACAGCAGTGGGTCTGGACTTTCTTGTAAAGGTGTCTCCTCCTATCATCGTTGCTGAAAGAGACAGTCTGGTCAGGACTCCTCTTTGGTTAAATACAGTGTGTCGCTGAACTGAAGTAATGGCTTGTGGCAGGTTAAAGGGCACTCAAATTGACTAACATGAACATGCCTGGGAGTGTCCAAAAACAAATTAGACAACAAAGTAAGCAACATACAAAGATGTGAACTACTAAATGTAGTAGGGTTTGCAAATATCCTTTTTTTGCAAACAAACAGCATTTCAAGATATCTCATAACACCTCTAAAAACTTCCCTACCAAAAACTAATAAATCTCCTTTAGATAAACCTTGAGAACTGCCTGTTCATTGCATCCTAACATATCCCAACTTTACAGAGGTCCTATTTCAACAAAATAGTCTAATAATAGTCTGATAATCTTATTCACTTCACCTGCCAGTAGTTTTAATGTTATGGCTGATTCTATTTTAAGTACATTATCTTGATGTAACAAGTCCAAACAATAATGTTTTGTATTGTATTAAGCACTAAACACACCCGTTTTCTTAGCCGCTTGTTCTGAATATGGTCACGGGTGGTGCTGGAGCCTATATTAAATGCACTCAAAGGACAAAATGCAACAAGTCACCAGTCCATTGCAGGGCAGACCCACAGACAAACACACTCACACCTAGGAGTGCAATTTAGCATCTCTATTCAACCTGACATGCATGTCACCCAGAGGAAACCCATGCAGACAAAGGGAGAACATGCAAACTTCACAAAGAATGGCGCCCAGGAAACCCAGGACCTTCTTGCTGTGAGGTGACAGCGCTACTCAGTGTGCCACCATGCCCAAGCACTAAACAAAAAATGTTAAGTAGCACAACATAAAAAGGTGAAATATATTAGCTAATTCTGCTATTAAATAAATACATATTAATACTAGCAGAAGCCTGTTTGAGGCTGCAAAACACTACAGTGGAATTCTATCGAGTTTCTTTAGAAAATCATGAGCAACTTTTGCTCGCATGCTAGAATTCCTGTGAAAAAAAGACTTCATATGTCTTGTTGGGATGGTTGCCTATTTCTGTGTCCCAGCCTTCTTCTTTCAGCGTCCTAGCCAAGAGCAGAAGATGTCTCTGCACGATGAATGACGGAGCCTCGAAACAAGACCACAGTGAGTGAGCAAGTGAAAGGCAGGGCTGCTGAAGAGAAGGCCCAGAGGATAAAAGACACTTTGTAGGGGTGCGATTTGTTCTGTCCAACAACTATTCTTCCATCCTCAGCACCCCCACACCCCTCCCGCTCCCTTCTAATCAAGCAGCCCCTAATTTGAGTTCCAAGCCATGCAGCAGGGAAAGAGAAGGCAGCTTGTAACTTTGAAGGGTCCTGAGTGAATAAGAGAGATAAAAAGCTTCAGGAACACACAAGAAAGAAAGAATGAAGGGGAAAGGAAAAAAAGAGAGAAAGGGGGCAAAAAAGGAAAAGAATCACAAGGCTCCCTATTCTCTTCCCAGCCTTTGGTTAGGACAGCTGAGCCATTATGACTAAATGTGAATGACTTTTTTCCCCCCTTAAACGTCCCAACACTGGAATTTCTTTGTCTCTCCATCAGTTGGCTATTGTGGATGCACCCATATGCTTCAAGCTCGTCCTAAGTAAATTAGGAGGCCTGTAAAAGCGGCAATTGTGCCGGGGCCGGGCCTGGACACAGACTGCACATAGCTGGCATGCCTTACGTGGCTGGAGGCTCATTGCCAGGGTCCTCTACATGAGAAAAAAAGTGTAACCAACCCTAGAATGGAGAGCACACACACTAATGGTTTTCAGCCTTGCCATATGCACAGGGTCTACGAATGGACCACTTGGAAAGGGCTTCTGATCAAGCTGATTTGTGTTTACATATTATATAAAATAATAAACAAATAAATTGACATTTTTCCTAATAAATTATATATATTAATGATGAAATGTGCCAGGAGCACACACCCACACGCCGTTTATTTTGCAAACAAATTAAGAAAGGACAAAGCAGTGACAAAATTAATGGCAAACAATCTAAATAAAACTTCTTGTTGTGTAAAAATAGGCTATATAGAGCAATGTCAGCAAACAGTCAGGCTAATCACTGAAATGTGAAACCTGAACACTTATTGAAAAATAGAAAAAAAAATGTATGGATAATGTCATTGAATATTTAGAAACCCCAGTAAAACTGCTTCCTTTGCCCCTGAATTGAGACAATATGAGGAACAGCTGTTTCACCTGGCCAACTGCCCCCATGCAATGATATAAACCTTGCTAATCCTGCCAATAAAACTTCATTAACAAGAACAAGCAAGGACATGCTAGCACATGTTAGCATAATGCCCTTTCAAGTCTTTTTTTTTTTTAGAAAAACCTTTTCAGAGCAAAAATTTAAAAGACTTGACAGTCTTGACAGCTAGCCACAAACAAGAAGGTGTATACTGAGCACTAAAGCACAATTAGCTTTTTTAGCCATGTTAATGAGGCTAGCATGGTTGGCTAAGTGTGTGAGTGTCCTTGTGCTTGTGAGTTGTGGTGTGAGAACAGCTGGGATATTATGAGTCAAAGACTACTAAAATCCCATCTTCAAAATATTTCTTTTTGCTATGCTGAGTACAAATAAGCATTTACTTATACACATAAAAAATAACAAAACATTTTCATATTATTCTTTTTCAATGTCCAGAATTGACAGCATAGCAAAAATGTAAAAGATGTTAGAAGGATCCTATAGAAAACAAATTCCCATTAAATTAATTTCATAAAAGTAAAAGGAACAACCATGAATGTGATGCTGATTAAAGTCAAGAATCCATCTTTGGCAACATTTCTCTAATTCACAGTGCCCTGAGTGAGAAAATAATATCAGCATCATAACATGCTTTTGTGAATATTGTTCATAACTGAATTGCTTTCACATGGACCAGTCCTGAGTGACATCAAAAGTCGAGAATATTACGCTTAAATTGAGGTGCTCTTCAAGTTTCTGTCATTCATAGTAAATTAACTGATACTGAAGACCTACCAACAGCTGCTTTCTCACAAGTGTAATTAGGCTAACAGTGGTGCCCATCCACTTTCCCCCCTGACTCCATATAATCCTCTTTGTTATAGAACCTCACTCCAGAAACAGCCCAGCTTGAATATCACTTACCACTGATTTAGCATGTTACAGAACCAGTGTAAGATTAATAAATCAGTTTTCTTCAATATCAGACAAAGTCAGGCAGGAGTGGTCAGACTAAGTCAGGTAAGAGAGGCCCTGAATACAGCATATTAACCACTTTTGAAAAATCCTTAACTCATCTCTTATGTGAATGCCTTGACCCCTTCCTGCTTTTATCAGAGGTCCCATGAGAGGCCCTGGTTGAAGACAACAAGCAAATCTGGCCACTTTTCAAGGTCTTGTTCTCCTTGTAAAGCCTTCTGGATGTGACTGGAAGAGTCAGTCACATGGTTTGCTATTTCCCTCCTTCTTCAATGGTTATGTACTTTAGTACAAAATAGCAAATGGAAAAAAAATCACTTTTAATCTTTAGACCAATATTATGGTTTTGTTTTAAATGCAATTATTTTCTATAATGGAAGCTCCAAGCATTTTGTTCCACAAAGAACACCAGCATAATTTAAAGGGCATCTGACTTTGTGTAAAATAAATTTACAGTGTTTTGATATGACAATGACAATATAACTGGTAAAAATAGCAATATGAGACGCATTTAAATTTGATCTCTTTCAACCCCTCTTGGGGCAGATGGTAAAGGCTGAGTCTGGAGGCCATGCAATGACTGCTGTAGTTTGAAATCCACCGTGGCAAGTCCTAAAGTGCTTAGATTTGGCCCTGCTAGGGTTTTACCACCACCACACGCCTGAAAGTGTAACCTTAGCCCTGTGGCTCATTCTGATAAACCCCACCTCTCACTGCATGTAAGACACTGGGTTAAAGTGAACATTTGTCTAGGGAGCGACTCATACAAAGATATGCTTCTAATGTGCAGATTATTAAGCTATTGAGTTTCACCACCTCAGAGAAATAAGAGACTAGGCAGACACCATATAGCGAAAGCAGCGCGTGACATTTTGAATGTGCTTAAAAAAATGAAAATATTTGCGTAGTTAGACCACTTAAACATGTGCACTGTGGTCTAGCATCCATTGGTGTGTGTGTGTGTGTGTGTGTGTGTGTGTGTGTGTGTGTGTGTGTGTGTGTGTGAGTGTGTGTGTGAGTGTGTGTGTGAGTGTGTGTGTGTGTGTGTGTGTGTGTCACCACACTCCTGTATGTGAGGGCTTTCAGTAACACCATGTTAGAGGAGTGGGAGAGGCAGAAAACAAGGTGTGCCTTTCTGCCGTCCCAACGCCACAAGCTAAATTCCTCAATTCATTAGGAGAGCAACAGAGCACAGCTCGCCCTGCATTCATCTCACAAATGTGGCCCAAAGAATAATAATTTACTGTAGCTCGTATTTCACTTGGGTACATAAGGGCAAACAGTTTGCCTATTGAAGCATTGAGGGGGCGGAGGAGAAAAAAAATGCAAAGCGTGGCACTTCTGAATTGGGAAAATGAAGGAATATTTCAGAGTGGCTGATGGATGTAGATGGTTTACTCTCTCACTTTCTAGCTCTTTCCCACTCCCTTTTAGGAACAATGCCTCTGGGTAATGAAAAGATTTGGCCAAGGATAATGTTTCTAAGCCTGCATTATAAGTCCAGTACGTTGCAGATCAAATATCAGCCTCTGTTTCATGAGATGTTATTTTTTGGACCATCAATTAATGAATTACTATATAGCTGACAAAATATGGTAATTAAATCTTCTTGTATAAAAATAGTTGATTGAAATTGTATCATTTATACAATCAAGGGGGTCTATTTTTCTTTACAAAACATAATATTCACTTCCATATAAGTCATGAATCATTACCAGTGGTGTACTTAATCTAACTTAATCAGTGGTGTACTTAATCAAATTCAAATTCCTTTCATATGATCTAGGAATCATATGAATTATTTGTTTACAGATACAAATACAGTGTCATTTACGTTAACACAGGGTTTTTTTTATTTGGGCCATTATCAATAAAGGCAAACAGTAAATTTAATAGTCATTTTTTTAAGCAAATTTTGCTGCTAGAACAATCTTTGCTCTGTGTGCTCACAGTGTGCCCACTGTCCAAATGAGGAAACCTAGCCAGGTATTTCTCTTTCTCTTTCTCTTTCTCTTTCTCTGTCTCCGTCTCTATCTCAGTACTAACAATCACCCAAGCTTGTTCTTATCTACTAGCCACAAAGCTGCTGCTGAGATCCTTTGCTGCTTTGTAATTGCTGTTTTAAGGAAAAGTTTCACTTGCATTATGCGAGAGGCTAACAACTCACATTCTACAAAAGACATTCATTTTGTGAATTCTTTCTTGAATTCTGTTATAGAGTTTTTTAAATCTGCCAATGTATTTCACATAAATATGGATACCTTGACAAGAACACAGTGTGCTCAAGACTACTGAAGTTAATCAGTTCATTAAAACAACCGACATCTTAAAGCCACAAGCTTTCCTTCAAATACATTCATACTACTGCATGAAATTTCCTTAAAAGCCAAAATGTCCAGGTCATTATGATAACTGAGGGGTTCTAAGAGCAACTCCTTGTCTTGATCTGTCTGTAAACAGTAATGTACAGGACAATAGCTCTGATCCCCTGCTCTCTGCATCTCTCAGTGTGTGCCGACAGGACGCGCTGTGCTGCGCTATGGCTTGGCCTCTTTCCAGATTGTCTGCCTCTCCTGCTCTGTGGTTTTGTACAGCAGATCTCAACTCCTCTCCTCACCGTTCCTCCTGACTGACAGCAAAGCTCAGGTATGAAAACAAACAAGTCGCTCAGGCTGCAGCCCGCAGAAAAGCAATCCATTGCTCGCTCTGCTTTGTGCCCTTTCTCTATCCCTGTTACAGCTCAGAGGAGAGGAGTT
>CM029380.1:9210586-9400586 GCA_017165825.1 Hepsetus odoe | reverse complement strand
CTGACCATCAGTTGTCTAAACCTAAACCACCTTCAAAGTGCACTTACAATAACTAAGCCAAACAATTCAATTTTCAATTCCTTAGAAAATGCTTATTAAAGCCCTAAAGGCAAAGTGGCTGATAATACACTTGAAAAAATATGCAGAAAGCAGTTACATTAAAGCTAGTTTTAGAGCTATGTGTCAGCTGTAGGGGATGCTTTCCTAATCACTTCTGATAAAAAGACTATCTCAGCATTGTTGGAAATAACTCTCCTGCACACACATACAAATACGCACAAACACACACGCACACACGCGCGCGCACACACACACACACACACACACACATACATACACACACACACACACACACACACACACACACACACACACACACAATAAACTACCTTTTATTTCACCTAAAGCTCACTTTGTGTCTGTGGGGTCTCTCCATCTTCTCTTTCCAGTCTTTAGAAAGGAGTTTTTCCATGCAGGAGGATTCTGAAAGGGAGTACACTTTACATGAGACTTACTGCAACTCACAGAACTGTTACACAAAACAGAGAGAAACACAAGGAAACAAGGTACATTATTCATAGCAGGTACATTCTGATTTCAGTTCTTATTCACACATTCATATCACTGAAAGCAGAGGGATGAGAGTGTGTAATGACAAAAAGGAAGCAATTCTATGCATAAGTCTAAAAAATAAAAGACACATGATAATAGTGAAGCACCTTTAATGTCAACAATATTTTAAAATCACCCATAATGTTATAAATGTTCTCTTTCTCCAGTTGAATTTATAAACTTAATTACTTTGGCTTGTATACCAATAACAGGACAAAATTAATGTTTTGAAAACTAAACACCATCTAATATAGCTTTAATGAATGATTTACAGGGTTTTCAATGCCGCTGAAATCAATGAACTAGTACGTCTTGCCTTGCAACAGGAGCTTGAATTGAAATGGGATTCAAACCTATAGCTGGGATTAAGGGTCTGATCCACAATGCCTTCAGGTACACAACAGTTTGTGTTTGTTCATCATAAGCGTGGATAAAGCTCCTATTAAAACTTTTCAAATTGTGGAAGAGGAAATGCTATAGGTGGCTGAGTCTTAGAAGTACCATTAGTAAACAAAATCAGCTGTACTGTACAATATCATGGTGTTAAGAAGCGTTTTATGCAGCTTGCTATTTTTGATAGGCAATAAAAAAGGAGTATGGTATAACAGTAAAACTACGCGAGACATTTTCTAAATATCAAAAAGAATATACTTGAACAAACACAGCGCATATGGCTATTGAATGTCCTGACAAAATTCTCAATGTACTAATCATTGCCTAAAATAATACCCTACTATAGATCTGCTCTCAGTATGAAGGTGAATATCTCAGCAATTGTAAACAAATGTGAGAAAACAAGCAAAAAATCTATATCACAGCTCAGCTTTGCACTCTTTCTCAATCAAGTGAAAAAAAAATCTGTAATTGTATACTCAATATAATAGTTTACAAAAACACTCATAGTGGTCACAAATAATGAAGCAGTGGACAGCATACATAAACACACAAACACACACACACACACTAGGGTGCAAAAATGGATACGTTTAATGAGGGTTGTGGTTGCAGGACCTTTGTAGGTCACTGCAGGCTGGTGATAAAGCCAATAAGGTGTAGGCACTCCAAAGAGACATCAAAGCAGAAGGTAAAGAGGTGGTGTAAGGGGCAGGGCGGCTGGGCTGCATAGCCAGCAATGATGAAAACAATTAACATTTGTCCATCAGACAATGAATCAGGAGAAGGAATGGCTGGACTCTGTCGAGTGGTGGTCCGGGGTCACTGATAAAGAACATACTGCTCACCAACCAGAGACTCATAGCTTGGGTCAGACTGTTCCCATCTCACACACATACATACACATACACACACACATACACACACTCACACACACACACACACACACACACACACACACACACACACACACACACACACACACACACACACACACACACACACACACATACATACTTCTTGTTCTTGTGAGTTTATTCCTGAAAATAGTTCAGGTTTTTGAAAATATAAACTAAAATTATTTTGCTTTTAATATGTGACTGTTTCTGTACATTATCTTTGTGTGGTTTTGAGTATTTAATGTAAAGCATGTTTCTGGTTCTAGGAGTAGGCCGTATATTAACAACTCCAGCTGCATTACAGAAAGCCTGCATTTTCACAGTACCTCTTTCTTAACCACTCCCCTCTGCACTTTTATGCCCCTGCACAAGACAACTGCCTCCATATTTTGCACATACAAAGACCCTTCCTAGTGTCTAGCTGCATGCAGATGACATCCTGAGGAAGAAGAATAGTATATGTTTTGTGTGGAAGAGGCCAGAGGACAGAAGTCTAAAGTAGAAATTTCTCGCCACCAGCCCTCTGACACTGGAGGGGTGCACTCCCAAGTCTCTCATGATCACACAACTCATTTATGCACATGCTCCCACCAAACAAAAGGGTGCAATTCATGTGCTCAAAAGTACTAGGATTTATTCTAGAGTTGACTCTTTGTGTTTCTGGGTATTGTAGTCATAGCATGAGGTACTCCAGGCCATAGGACATTCCAGCTGAAAATGGATCATCCCATGAATGCTGGATGACCAGAGATACATTTTATCTTGCAACGACTGTGCTAAGTAAAGCTTAGGTATGTGCAGTTTTTGACCATTTCAAAATCTGTTTTATTTAGCATGTGTGTGTGTGTGTGTGTGTGTGTGTGTGTGTGTGTGTGTGTGTTTGTGTCCATGTAACAGGATCACACAACTTAGGGATCTGTGATTCTGCTTCTCTTTCTGAAGGTCCTTCACCCCGAGCGTAAGTGCTTCCTCTATTTGATTCAACCCCCATGAACACACTCCACTCAGATTAAAAACACAACCCAACAGACAACATACATCCTTTCCCTCTCAGATGAAAAGAAGGGAGAAAGAACAACACTTCCTTTTATGACTTTGGTAAAATGTTCTGTGAGGGTTAAAGGCTCTATGGATAGCTTTCCCATGTTTCTCCCCTTCTCTACACATGCAGACACAGACACAAATGTAAACACACACACACACACACACACACACACACACACACACATACACACACACACACACACACACACACAAACACTACTGCACAGATGCTACTCTAGCACTTGATCATTAAGGAATGCACCAACTGTTGGAGATAATGCGGTGCCAGCTCCCTTTCTACTCCACTCTGCCTCCCTCGAGAGTGCCGCTCCTGCCCTCCTCCACACTCATACACACACTCACACACCCACATATACACCCATAAACACACACACACTGGAATGTGCCAGATTTGCCTTTGTACCTGAAAAAGGAAAGTTTGTTTTTTTAGGAAAATTAGGAAAATAAAGAGGTAAATATAGTACACAATAATTTTTACAGCACCAGATATTTCAATAAACAAACAGACTGAGGTCAAGATTAGGGGTAGATTCATTATTGGCCATTAAATATACTGTGGTGTCCAGACATCATGCAATCATTTTGCATTCATTTCTACTAGTCATTATCATATTTAATAGTCTTTTAAAAATTAGTGAAAACTAATTATAACTTTTTTATATTTTATGGGTCACCCTTTTGATTTGCAGGGTTTGTCCAAAGTCTTCTGATGAGTAGATTAAATCCACCTTAGAGTCACCAAAATCGATGTCCTTCAGTTGAAGTATCAAGCTTTAGACTTAAATGACGTCATCACTGTAACAAATTGTTTTAAATGTTGACAAAATTCATCAACTTCATGTTGTTTATTTCCAGTTTAGTTTTCAATATGGTCCCAGACTTTTGGACCCCACTTCATATTATGCATAGGGCATAGGGCATACAGTACTATGATAAAGTCTTGAGAATCCAAGAAAATTTTTAAAAACATTTTTGCACCAGAAAATGAAACAAACACTAGACTAAAATAAAGCTGAATATGCTAAAAGAAGTAAAACATATTAAGAAAATGTTATATTTTAAAAAGTTTATCTTTGTTAAAAGAACAACGCAAGTTATTTGCAGTGCTTTTTACATTTTTAATATTTTATGAGCAGCACAACTGATTTAATCTAATGAATGGACTGATTAGATAAATCAGGTAATGGATGATAACTGTAATATTGGGAATCCCAAAACACTTAGATTAGGAAATAATTAAGATAACACATACACTTAAGCCAACACTCATAAAATCACAGTATGTCTATTTGTATTTATTAGAATTTGTATTTATTAGAAAACTTGTACTTAAGAACAAATGTTAACTGTCCAAATGTTAACTGTTATTTTTTTCAGATTGTATAAAAAAACTAACCTGTGTGTACTTGTATTTGTAATTATATGCATGAGTAATCTAGAGAAACGAAGCAGTTCATTGCTAAGTGAAACTATTCTGGTAACACAGAGGGATCCTTCTTGAAAACTTATGGAGAGGGCAATCTGTTTCCTTTCAAATAACCCCTAATAGATCCTAGAACACTTGTAAGGAATGTAGATTATTAATAGGAAATATTTTGTTCAGCTTCCAAAGTTACATTCCAGTTTTTCAGAGCCAATAGAAACGCAGTTCAACAGCTGAGAAAAACTTACTTAAAACTTAAAAAATATAGGCCAACAAATGAAACTGTTCATTTCTACAAACTCTACAAACTCCAAGGAGGAGTTCAGCAAAGCTACTTTAACTTGATAAATATACATTCACATTTCAAAGCAGAAATATCAAGGAGGCTATTTTCCAGATGGAAGACACTACTACTGAAAATGTGAAAGGAGTTGTGCTTAAATGAATGCATGTAATGAAGTAAGAAATAACATGGGCTTTACTGTTGTTTCCTTCTTACGGCTCATTGAAATCTCACCGTGTCTTCCTCCCTCCTTCTTGGCGATAAAGCACACTATGGCTAAGGGGCCAGGGGTGCTGGGTGACTTTGGAATGAAAACAATAGGCCTTATCTATCTCCTATTTACATTTTCCTAAGTCAGCCCACTCTATAACAACAGGCAGTTGAGATTTGGTTACTTTTGCCCCAGCGGAACCAAAGTGACATCAGCACAGCCTGGCTCAGATACTGCATGGGCGCAGGGGAGGAAAGCTTGTCAGCCTTCCCGTTGATGTGGAGCCACTCATTGGAAGGGGGGACAAAACTCTGGGCAATGGGTCTAAGTACTAAGAGAGAAAGAGGGACAAACTCCTATACCCATAGCCCCAGTAATGCCAGAGCCCTAGAGCCAGCCTGGCCTGGCATATGTGAATAAACACCCCTGGCGTTCGCCGGAGTGCCCATGCAGCTTTCACACCCATGCTACACTCCAGAGAGACTAGAGAGTGTCTCTCAAAACAAGAGGATTACAGGGCAGCATGCCCTATTCTTGTTCCCTCAGCGCTTTGAGGGCCAAACACAGCTAGAACGCTACAATCCATTTTTGCCCCGATAAAGCTAAAGCCTTCAAAATGCCATTATAGTTTCTGGTCTCATTGTTGGACTCTTAAAGGAGAAACTGCATGAACCCAAAGCAGCAACACTGCACTCCTAGAGCTAAACTGCTACACAGCATATCTTCAACACCTAAACAAAAAATCTGGGCCTCTCGTGGATGGATCTAACCACTATCTCCTAACCAATCTCTGCTTAAGCCTGTCACTGCAGATACCCTCTCATCTTTACAATGGCAGAGGAGCAGGAGCAGCTTACTCAAAGAAAAAAAACACCTAGAGCAAAGATAGAGGAACCAGATTGCAAACAGGGCCTTAAACACATGAAAAGGAAGAGTAATGGTGCTCATAAATCTGAACAAAGCAACATTTTAAGAGCTTGTGTTTGGTGTAAACATATATCTCAGCACCTGGTGGAACCCACAGCCAAAATGGCATGTTAACACAATCCACAACAGTGAAGTAGTCAAATCCATGTAAGTAATGACAATTTCACTCTGCGATGCCGAGCTTTAGCTGCTATTGCTTTTTTTGTTGTTTTGTTTAAAAAAAAAAAGCCAGACTAAAAATTTAAAACTTTAACATCTTTAACATCTTGCTAAAGGCAACAGATTGAATGCCAAATTAAGCTTTCATTGCATGCCCTACAATACTGTATACAATACTGCTCCTAATAATATATAGTGAGTGTCTGTCATAAATGTATATAATATTCTTCACCTTTCATCTGAGAGGATTCAAACTAGTGTGTGTCCTAAGTAATGGATAGAGTATAAATGCAAAAGACATTAAGATGTTCATATCTTGTGAAGTGTTTTTTTAAAGTGTTTTATAGTATCTCTTTTGTTTTTTTACTCTTGTGTTTGATAGATGTTCGGGCTCTGTCATGGCCCTGTAGACGGCCGGCAGTTGTGCTGTGTCATGTGTGTGTATGTGTTTGTGTTTGCATCTGTGAGTGCTCCGGTCCTGATGAGTCGTGCCCTGTGGCCCAGTGCCAGCACATCTGCCAGTGCCCCCAGGCCTCACATGGCTGTCGTAATCCCCTCTACAGGAAACTGTTCTTCCTCCTCATCAATCCATGCTCTCAGTCAAGATTGCGAGAGAGAAAGTGAGAAAGAGTGAGAGAGAGATTCCTTAACACTAAACCTTTTTCAGTCATTATACCTTCACTATTGTTCTATGTCAGCAGCAAAATTAGCTTGTATAAACTATTGTGCACAGTGCTATTGCAGTTCCTTTGATAGGAGATGGACATTTGAAACACTGTACATAAAGTCTCACATATGCCCCACTGATACACAGTTCTTGAACTAGAAACTAATAAGTGTATGATTCTGGAGAGCATATCTGCACAAAACAAGCTACTAAACTAACTTCTCTAATAATAAAAAAGATCATGATTAATAAATGTGTTTCATTCAGGAGACAGAGAAAGGTGCAGGCTGCAATGATGTTCAGAGGCAGAAAGTATTACAGCTCCACTAGAAGACAGCTCAGGCTGGAGGGCATACTCCTAATGAATGTGCCAGTTAGGTTAATAATTATCCTCTAAGCACTCTTGAGAGTAACAATTCTAATAATGCTAGGAGAAAAAAGGTTTGCAAAAGAAAGAGAAGCAGTCAAGCAGTCAAGCAGCCAAGGTCAAGAGAATATTGAGAGTTGTGTTCCATTTATCAAGGAAAACAAGTTATTCCAGGCGCTCCATTATAAAGTCCTAATTTGCCCGATCAGAGTTGTGTGTGTGTGTTTTAATGTGTGTTTTTGACAATTGAGATACAGTAGTAAATCAAACCCTAAAGTGCTAGCTTTTTCCTTTTGCCTTCCCCTCGACTCATGAAAACAAACTGGAGACACAGACTTACAAAAAAAAGAAAAAAAACCTGCAAGCCTGGGGGTGGGGGGGTTGTCTTCTGAATGTCTTAATCACAGTGCCACTAAAACAAGACTCCATCATCACACAAAATAAGAGCATAATAATCACAAGAGGCAGAAAGGAAAGTGAAACGCCATAAGGAAACATGTTTTGTCACACCCGTCGACGGTCCTAGAGACAACAGCTGTTGGCTGCGACAGCATCGGCAAACGCTCCTGAAGTCTCCATAATCACGTCGTTATTGAAAGGAGGACAAAAAGGGCACTAATTGCAAGGGAGCAATCTAAACGTAATAGGTTATACACCCGGGCGAGGCTACACAATGCCAAACTCTAATATGGAGACTTGGATGAGAGAGAGAGAGAGAGAGAGAAAGAGAGAGAGAGAGAGAGAGAGAGAGAGAAAAGATACAAGAAAGAAAGAAAGAAAGGGTACATCAGGAAAAACATTGCTGCACTACAACATGGTTTACAACAGTAGCTTGTCACTCATTTTCTGCCAATTACCCTTCCTCCCAGTCAACAGTTTTAATAACCTCTATCATTTCCACAAGACTTTTTGCCTCAGTTAAATAATTTTGGCTCTTTAATATGCAAATGTGCCTGTTGGCATGCATGGGTGAAGAGGCTTCAGCTTCTTGAGATGTGTCAGTATAGTGTAGAGCACCTGCACCTTGGGGAATGCTTGATTTAATTGACACCTAATACTGTTCATTATTCCACTTAGTGAACACCTCCGTTAGTCACCTGTAGGCTCACTGAACCCTGGAATCCATTTCCACTTGTCAACAGCTTCTATAAATATATCAACTGTCCAAAAGTATTCTTGTCAAAAAAAAAAAACAAAAAAAAAAACAAAAAAACACCATGAAATAGAAAAAAACTCTGCAAAGTCCAAAAATATTCTTCAATCATGATTCTTTTTTTTTAACCACTAATTGTTTTCAAAAGGAAGATACTAAAATTCAATTCATACTTTATTGCCAAAGTCTCCTGGGGCACTACTGACTCATAAACCAGATTGTTAGCTAACCACAGCTACTGCCCAGTACATCTAATGCTATATAATTTAAGGGAAACCATTTCATGGAAACAACGGGTCAGATGCTGTAGTGTAATTCTAGCTGGTGGCAATGAGAACAAAAGCACAGGTATCGTCAAAAAAAGCTGGTGGTAAAAGTAGCTTATATTAATGCAGAGAGCTGACTGAAGTGTGTCATAGAGGTTGTGCTCTTACCAGCTCTTCAGTTACCACAGCAATGGAGCTATGATCAGGGTGAAGACCCTATAAGCCAAGCTGCGGTCATTGCTTGCATGTATCTGACCTGACCTCGTTGAATGAAACATGTGTCCATCAAGCATATATGAATCAACTGCTCCCAAGAGGCTTCACCTCTTGAGCAGGTCAGTCTGTGACCTCTTTGCCAATCCATTTTACTGCAAAGCCTAACACTAATCAGCCTTGAATTATTAAAACAAGTGACCAACGACGATCAATTCATGTCTATCAGACCTGTGGCGGCAGGCCAGTTCATCAAGAAAGGTTGACATGGGTGAAATCCTCCTCGCAAAGTGTAGAGGTATAGTATGCCACTTAGCCAGTGTAATTGAGAATACAATAAGGTTGATTTATGACCTGAGTAAAAAGTGAAAAACAATGGGTACGAAAGGGAACTTTCTAGAGAATGAAGGTTTTCAGGTCAGTTTTCATGCTAGCAAGACAGTGTGCCAAATTTCTTATCTTCCTTCATATGGCAAGTGCTGCTTTTTGGTCTCTCAGGAGAGCAGCCTGGGCACCTCATGTAACGGCTCTTCATAACTATATAAAAGAACAACCGTGAATAATAAATAATGGTGAGGCGATGGCCAGGCAGTAGAGCAGCTCCCTGATAAGGGCCAGCGTCTTCTAAAGGCAGCTGTCCAGATGAAGATGGACTTGAGATTAAAATCCCAAGCCCTGGGGCCTCCACTCCCTTTGGCAGCAGGAGGAAAAAGTGAGAGAAAATTAAAACAAAGTTGAAAGAGCAAGAAAGATTGCAAGGAGGAAGTACAACTAAAGGATCCTGGAGAGAGAGTGAAAAAGAGGAAAGTTGGGGGATTGCAGGATGGGGGGATGAGAAAAAAAAACCTAATCAAAATTTAGCAAGTAGAGATGAGGAGCCAAGATAAGTCCATACTCCGGGCCCCCAAAACTGCAATCTCCTCTTAAGCTGGAGAGTGGCAGCTGGCAGAACAGCTGGCGAATAGGATTAATGTCAGAAGAATAAAATAAAACTCAACATATGTCCGAGCCCGAGGTGTCGAGCCCGCGCGTGATTGTGCCCCGATGGACGCCATGTGTACAGATCGACGGCTCGGCAGCTCTCCCCCATTCCACAAGGTCACTTTTAAGAAAAAAAATCTAAGACTATTTAATGCTTGGATAGCAAAATGAACCTCTTCTCTCTCACTCTCTATCCATCTGGTCCTCCACGGCCCAGCCAGATGTAGCCAGTGGAAGCAGCCACAAAACCCACCATGTCCTGCTTAGGAGCTTGTTAGTGTTCTTTCATAACGAAGCTAAAACTTCCTGAAAATGGAGAGAATTAAGGGGCAAGCTAGGGAAAAAAGAGTAAAGCACATACATCTTGTTAATGCCCTCACTGAACACGTTATCTGATCGAAATGTGTTGTGATGAAGAGGGACTAAAATAATCGTATTCTTTCTTCAAAGGTAAATAAATTAAGGGTAAAAATATACCATGACAGAAAAGAAGCATGCTCTCATGAAAACTTTGTCAAGTGCTGATGAGAGGTTTCAGTGCTTGTGAGAATGAGCATTAAGCAGGGATGTGTGGACTTAATTTTAATTTATAATTTTCATTTGATGTCGGTAATCATTAGGGCCCACACACTGTAATAAATTATAATAATTTCACACAAGAATTAAATTACTGGGTACCTTACAGAGGAGCCATTTTTTTCATCGGCTACCCTGCAATCTAACTGTCAGATATAAACTCTTCTGCTAATCAGTGCTCCAAAACATTCACATTTATTCATCTATGTTAAATTAATAGAAATGTGCAGATAATGTCGCTTACTGTGATCAGGGCTGTGCAGAGTGATTTACTAAATGAATGGGTTTCGGGGACAAAAAGAGATGGATAGGAACCACATGAATAGATTAAAATTTGCAGTGAAGCCAAGTGTCTGCAACTTTATTTCATCTTACAAGGCTGGGCTAACTTGGATATGCTTGAGCAATCCTGTCTGAAGGATACAGCAAATTTAAATGATGCTTCAAGAATATGAACAGATACTGCAATTAAAGTAAGCCATCTCAACAGTGAAAAGACTAATGCAGGACTCTTATATTCACATATGCTGTTGTGAAATAAAAAATTATAACAACAAAAATACCTTGAATACAACGCAAAGTCTAAGTTTAAATGCTGCTCCAAGAGAAGCACACAATAAGCTCCCTTAATTTTCAAAAAACTACAAAAATAATTATCTTTAAAGCAAAATGAAATAAAGTAAACTGTTAGAGTTCTTCTACTATTTTCATCTCATAACATACTGTATATGTGCATGATTGCACTTAAAAGTGAGAAAAAAATTTTAAACAAGAAATCTCCCCTCCTTTGTAAATTCATTTGACTAATTAAGGGGGTTTATTTGCTCTTGCTGCTTCTGACATTCTCTGTTTTTTTGCAGCAGCAATTAAAGATGTTTATGGTCCCATGCAGCGAGTTCTGTTTACTGTTGTGTTAGAGTTCAGTACTGCCACACACTGCCCAAAGGTCACTATTTTTAGCAGGCAACCTCCATTCTCTCCCATACATGCAGATATCACGCAACTGGAACACAAACTGTCACATGTGTGCATCCTGCTCTAATCCATTGACTAGTGTAGCATTTCACACTAACAGCCAAAACCCATGAACGAACTAATCACTACAAACTCACACAAAGCACCAACAGTTGTCCACCATTATTCATTTTGGGCCATTGAATGGAGTCTGTTTTTTATTCGAGCAAGCAGGAAAGGTGTTTCTCTACTTCCTTTTTTTGATAACTCAGCTCTAAGGGGGAGCACATTTAGATGGTGCAGTAACCATAGTACTTCAAAAGGTTAAGAATTCCCATTTCTGGGAAGTCTCTCACTGTTCTGCAGCTCAACGCCTCAATGCCCCTTTGTCTCATAGAGCAGTTTGGTAACAATGGCTGCCGTATTCTCCTTAAAAACGACCCGTCCACTTTTCTCCAGGCTGCAGGGGCATGTGCACTAAAGCATGCTGGGCAAGCACTGGACACTCAGCAGCCTCATACAGCGTGTCTCTCACTAACACGTCTCAGGATGGGAGAAAAGAGAGTGGGGGAGAGAGAGAGAGAGAGAGAGAGAGAGAGAGAGAGAGAGAGAGAGAGAGAGAGCAAGAGAGAGAGCGAGAGCGAGAGAGAGAGAGAGAGAGAGAGCTTACAAGAAAAAAATGTTCTTAGTACAGAGCCTGACCAAGGCCAGTGTGAAGGGCCTACTTCCCCAGGAACAGCACTCCAAACCCATGGAGAGCGGGGAGGAGTGTGGAGTGCCTCACCACCAAAGTCACTAATTGCGATATTATGATAAGTGGTGCTGGAGTTGTTGAAAAAAGAGAGGGAGAAAAAAAATTATTCCCAACCGGCAAATCATTAATTATAATCCAAACTCAAGCTTCAACCTATCATTGGAACTTCATGACATGTAATGGATGATAGGGGCTTAAAGCATATTAAACACTTGACCCTAGCAGACTTAAAATTATATGGGGGCCACTCCCAAAGAGAAATGCTGTTCACCGAATAATTACAGTCATCAGAACTGTAGCTTTGGCAGAGCAATAAAAAAACGCTTGTATCCATTTCTTTTGACATCTAATCTCATCCTCTAGCTGCATGTGGAACACCACTGAACAGTGAGGGGAGTAAAAGTAAAAAAAGAGATGAAAGAGAGAAAGACATTTGCTTTATCACAGTAGATTAGACAGCCTCTTTGTTCAAGACAGAGGCATCACAAGTGGCTGTGAAATATTCATGTTTGCTGGAGAGAAAGACAATAGAAGAGTTTTTTACAGAGGGAAATTCTGTTGGCTGTCATGTTTGGAGGATAGGAAGAAAAAGACTTGCATACTCATGGGGTTGAGGCAGATGAAGCTTAAAAAGCCAGCTTGCAATGTGGCTTAAAATCATTAGCAGGCCACTCTGGGCAGCCTGTGGCTGTGGTGTGTATTACATTGGCACTATTTTGATCTTGGTTAGGTGACACCAGCCCTTTTGTCCAGTTATGTGCAATGAATGCCTGGGAACTGAACATAAGGCAGAGAATGTATGTGAATGCAAAAGGGGTTACAGTGGTTTGTAACTTGTTGGTATTTTCTAACTTCTGATACTGTGGCTGGTCCCTGTGATAGGTGACAAACTATTCAATCAAAGTTAACATGAACAGGTAACAGCTAACAAAGTTGTTGGACAATTTACTACAAAAATAATAATAATAATTAAAAGTGCAAAATTTTTACCAACAGTGCTCTATATTTAACAGCTTACTGCAAGGGCCTATAATATATTAAGTCAGTTCCTTAATAATCATGATGCCAGTTTCTTTTACCTCTGCTGCTTAAACAAAACACGAAGCACTATTAAGTTCATTGAGAGACTCCACAGGCCACAGCTGAAGCGGGGCACCTACAGTGAGTGAGGGGGGACAAGCAGTGCTCTGTTCGGTGCTACTGGCTGGGATTTGTCTCTCTGAGACACCCGTTTCCTCCTATCAGGAGTGCTTCAGCTCCGTGACAGAGCTGGGCGGGGGGCACAATGAAGGCGTTGTGTTGCCTTCCTGTGCATGGAGGGGGTGGGGGACTTGAGTCAACAGCTGAGCTGGAGAAGGAAGATGGCTCCCGGAATGCTCTTCAGCAGTTGCTACTGTCGACTAATGGCAATCCGAGCCGCTGGGGAAGGCGATAGGGCCGTGAAGAATAGCACATTGAGGAAGGAGCAGCTGCCTGTTTTGTCATCGGAAAGGCAAAGAGCTCTATTTAGAGCGGGGACTTTGGGTTCGGAGGCCCTGCTGTGTCACCTTGGGGTGGAGAGGGAGACTAAACCTTTGGTCCTAAGCCTTGACCTGTCATAAAGGATAAAGGCATGAGAAACCTGTCCTGGATAACTACGTCTCAGTTTCAGCTCCTCCCACAGAGGTAAAAGGACCATTTGACATATATTGTTGCAGTCGGGAAAGACTATTATCTCTCCATTTTTTTCCTTTTTATTTTTTTGTTTTTACATATTTTATAATCATGTTGTTTGGAATTTCTTAATAAAGAGATGAATAGAAATGGTGCAAAAGTACTTGAAAATTATTGAGTTATGAGTGGCAATGGGTAATTTAGGGACTGACAAATATTACAGTGGCCTAACTGTAAAAAAGTTATTCAGGAGTTTTGTGCAGCACTGTACATACTATGTCAAAATAATACACAATGACTGGTCATTTAGTTGGCCGGTCAGATGGTCTCTTGCTGTAGGTCCACCATGCTGAGCAGCAGAACCCTAACTTGCAAAACTGAGATAACATTATGAACAGTTCACATTGCTCTGGACTGCAGCAGTTTGTCAGCATCACTCTCAGGCTTTTTTCCACCTGCACTGAAGACTTGTCAGCACAGACATTCTCTCTAAGGGGAAAGACAGAAGGCAGGAGTGGAAAGAGCCTCTGCTATCTTTCGCATCAAAGTTTGCATGACAAACTGGCAGGCTGCCTGTGGTGTGTGCAGGCCCCCTAAAAAAAGGGAAAAATCTATTTAACGTCTGCTACACTGGTTGACAAGAGGGTTGATTGGCACGGAGCAGTGAGCAGAGAGACGGGCTTTTGATCGTGTGGCCTAACAAGCCATTCCAGCGTGTGTCTCCAACAGATCGACATTACCTATTCAAATAAAAGTGACGGGCCAGGAATCTGTGTAGAGCTGGCAGGGAGCTCAGACACAGATCGTGCTCATCAGTAACGCACCGTAACATACACTGACACCTGCACTTACACACACAGGCTAATCAAATACAGGCACTTTTATCCAGACAAGCGGGGCAAGTCAAAGGTGGACATCACCGTGCCAGAGCTATTAAAGGAAGTGTGGAGCAAAGCGAGAGAGAAAGAGAGAGAGATAGAGAGATAGAGAGAGTGAGAGAGAGAGAGAGAGAGAGAGAGAGAGAGAGAGAGATAGAAATAGAGGAGGCAAGTGGGGCAGACAGGCAGAGGAAGCAGGTGACTGATGTTGGGCCAGTGATTTTCACTCGTGGGGCTGGTAGACGGGGAGAGAGGAATGAGGATACAGTGCTGCTTTTGAAGCATGCCTTCGAATCTCAGGTTCATCTCGGCCAATAGCCAAGGAATTAAAAAGGGGGACTTGCCTGCCGTCAACTTCATTACATATGCATCAAGTCAAGGGCAAGTGCCACGGATCATTACAACAAAGATTCCTATTAATTAGGTAGAATAAACCTAGACACAGATGACAAGGCTGGCGGAGGCAGAGGGTGAGCAGAGAGCTCCTCTGCTACATTATTTGAACAGGAGCCTTTTCAAAGGGGTCATAAAAATGCAACCCAAATGGCATGTGGTAAAACAGCTTTCTGCACTCAATTCTCTAGCTGCCCAAGCCCATCAATCTTCCAGTCCTGACGAGAGGAAAAGGCATATGCTGCCCGCAGACACAGCATGTTTTAAATTTAAATAAAGAGGGCTTCAGGGAAATGGCATGCACAACGTATAGATTATAAGCAATTGCCTCCCTGCAGTTTTGAAACTTTACCTCTGTTTTAAAATCATACTTGTATGGCACACAATAAAGTGGATGTCAGTCTTGAATTCCCAACAGAGATAATGGACCATATACACACATGTAGACACATGTGACACATTTTGTGCACCAACCAAATACAAGAACAGACACACTTTTGAGCACATGTAAACACATTTGCTGAAGGATGAACACCTCCATGGAAATATAAATGTAGATGATCATAGGGCAGATGACTGGAGAAAAGGAGAGGAAAGCTCTACACACACATACACACACACACACACACACACACACACACACACACACACACACACCCAGCTGTGATTGAAGCTCACCTGCCTCAGAAATAAACAAGGTCCAGCAGGGGGGTACTGGAAATATCCTCACACCCCAGACAGCCTAATGTGGGATGCAGCCACGGGAGAATCTTCCTTCTGATAAACTCATTAACTCTGACTCAATACACAACAGCTCCAGGTGTATAGACAGGGTGTACCGCTATTCTCCAGAACATCTCCTCCCCTTTTGCCCACCCCCACCAGGTCCCCCTTCAGAGACTCTTGGGTTACCACCCCAGAGAAAGCCCTCATCTTGGTGACATTAGCAACTGTTCAACCGTCATTCGGGTCACTTGGGCATCGTAATTCACTTGTCCTCCAACAGCGCTATCATTCTCCACCTGTTGCCTCCCAAAAACCCTTGCATATTTTCCTGCATTAGCTAAAACACAATCATATCCTTTCACTTTACCAGCAAAAAAGGCCATGTTTATATATATATATATATATATATATATATATATATATATATATATATATATATATATGTAAATATGTATGTACATATGTAAGTATGTGTGTATGTGTGTGTGAGTGGGGAATAAGAATAAGTACCTTTCCTCTGCACACTTTAATGTGCTTTTTTTTTTTCATTTAAAATATTAATGTAAACATTTTTTCATACTTTAATAAACAATTAATTCAAAATTTAAAAATATATTATTTAAAGGCACAGACGAATTGCACTGTGACAAATGTAACACTCTTCATAGCTATGTAGTTCAATTGCCACCTTGAGATGCAAGGTAATAATCTAAACTAATATGTGGCTTTACAATGGAATGGTGTGTGTTATACTTGGCATAATTATATAACAACATAACTTCACTTTATACAGCAATGAAAGTGTGTGTCTAACAGCCACTACTCTGAACCACTGCCACATATCAGACTGTAACATGTAATAATGCAGTTCAAACAACCATAGCTTTAAGTACGGATTAGTGGCTAACAAGCTTTTACCAGGAGCCATGGTCAATCCTGCCAGAACAAGACTGCTGACTACGTTGGCAGAGGTGGAGGCCCTCTGATGCCCAGACTAGAGTAAGCTGTGTGCTTTCTTAACTAGGCCCAGATCAGTTGCTTGCTCCTGTCCAAAGTGTTGTAGGATAAAAAAATTAAAACTGTGTGGATGAAGTTTATTGTCAAAAACTCTTATGCTGTGTAAGATTCAGTGTAGGAAGGATTTCTCCCCGAAATGCCTGCCTGAACAAAAATCTTTGCCATTGTGTTAAATAAGCCGCAAAGGGAATAGAGCCATGTCTGAGCATGCTACTCGGTGTACACAAGCAAGATTTGTTCTCAAAATTGCAACAAACAAACATAGCAAATCCATCCAATGCAAAAAGAATCTGAGCCCAGCTCAGCTTTACTAAAGCTTAAAGCAGTTTTTTTTAAGTAGGAAAAAAACAACAAAAGAGTCAAGTACACATCTAACATGAGGGGGATGCTTTTTTTATTAAACATTCAACTGCTTATGAACCCATGTTCAAGGTCACCTTGAATCTGTAATGGATGCTATTTTTTTCTTCCTTATGTTTGTTTATTTCTTCCAACCCCGTTTTTTTTTCCCTTACTTATTCCGACATTTTTAACCCCCTGATGAGTGTCGCCTTGAAAGTCTTCAGCATAAATGATGTATTTTGCCACAGCCAGTAACAATCACTGACACAATCATTAGGCCTCCTTAGCCTAGAGGTCACCCTGAAAGAGCTTTTACAGAAGGTGACTATTCAGCTTTAATGCAAACTACTTAGAGGATATTTTAGCTCATAGAGTCAAGCAAGCACTTAGAGCACTTTAAGGACCTGTTAGAAGACTGGAGGGATAGGAGTATTGGGGGGTGGGCATTGCCGTGTAGGACAGCCGGGTTCAAAGCAGGGAGATGACAGTCAGGCCCGACTTCCTCGAGGTCCAGTACTAATAGGCCTGATTGAATTTGAGAGCGGTTGACTTTTGGGCTTGCAATACACATTTAATTAAGTGTGAGGAGAGAGCCAGAGAGAGAGAGAGAGAGAGAGAGAGAGAGAGAGAGAGAGAGAGAGAGAGAGAGAGAGAGAGAGAAGAGAGAGAGAGAGGAGAGAGAGAGAGAGGAGAGAGTAGTGAGAGAGAGAGAGAAGGGAGGTGTGTGTCGTCTGTTATAATGTTGTACTGACTAGACCATCTTAAATGATTCTTAACGATGCTGCCTTTAGCCAAAGTCCAGTGTGGAGCAGCAAATAGTATAAATAAGCATTACTAAACTGTCAGACTTAATATATTGAGTAACATAATCTTGTATATTCAAAAGGGAAACAATAAATGCAAAGGAAAGGGCTTTAATGTGTTAATGTGAATACACATTTTTTCAATTAATTTTGGACAATGTCTGCTAAAGTTAATCAGTATAAGAGCAGCTAGTGTAACTGTAATCATACACATGTGTAGTCACTATATTGGTAGCATTTCAAATTAATTCAATGCTGAATTTATAAGACAGTAAAGGATTATATTTACAGTTCACCTAATATCAGGGTGATAATTAAGCTGAATAGAAAATACAAGGAGTATTTTTAGCCTGTTCTTTGTTTCAAATCAGTCACATTGTGAAGACAGCCTATGCCTCTCTGGGCTGCCTTAAGGGTATGAAAAGGGATAATTTCACATTGGGTGCCTGCAGCCCGTAGGTTTCCCCACACAGCTGCAGAGCCCACTACACAAAAATTAGCCTCCGATCCCCAGTAATTTACAGTAATCGCAAGCACTCAGAGTGTCTGAGAAAGCTTCAGCCCCCTCAAGGACACTGAACCTCTTCATTCCAACAGCTTACCAATTAACATAGTTGAACTTGCAAAGCCTCTTTGTCTAGTCCAGCACAGCAACCAATTTCCGCAACAAGGGAGTTTATTTGCATCGTGAGGTGTTGGGGCATGAGGCTGGTTTCACCTTTTATTATTAAGGCCAGATTAACACAGCTGTACACTAGAATTGAAGCACCCTCTCTTCTCTGCACTAAACATACGGCCTTCAGGATTACAAGCCGCACTTGACCATTTAAATTACTGCAACAACCGGCCATACCAGCTGGGGCTCATTAGCATACCGCCCCAGCCACAGCGGACTGAGAGGAGCGCACCGCATCTCAAAAAAGCCCCATCAATAACAAGAGGGCGAAATAGCGCATGTGAGAGTCATCTATACTGAGGAGAGCCTTCAGTGGTCATGGTTAATCAGAGACACAAGTCAAGAGAAGTTAAATCAAAGATAGCAGAAAAGCTTAAGTAAACTGGTACAGGACTACAAACAAAAAGAGGGTGTAATACAGCCATTTTTAATAATTAGGCTATGTGCAATTTTGATTTTTGTAAAAATTATATTACAATTTGGACAGTACTTCAAAAATAATAACAACAGAATTTTTTGTTTTATTACAACGAAAGCTTATTCAGACATATACATTTATTATTCATTATCCAAATTATATATAATTATACTTACCATATTACCCAGCCCTACTTGCCTCACAGAAGGAACTTGATTTTTTAATTTTATTTTGTGATATGTGATATATAATGATGGTAACTTTGTTCTGTTATTTCATTTTGACAATGCAAAAACGTCTTTGGATCATTTTTAAATTAGAAATAGCAAAATTCCAAAATTGTAAATTGTGTTACAGACCCTATGTTTACATTTAAGTATTCAGGTTTTTGACAGTTATTAAAATTTGTGGCCTTATTTATCTTTTTTATCTCAAGAAGACAATTATAAGGATTAAATGATAAATCTAATGCATATTCATCCTGAATTCTGAATAAAAAAGTGAAAATTCAGAAGAAAATCAGAAGCAAATTACTGGCTTGAGACAAACACTGACCAACAACATATGTGTACTAAAATATTTTTGTTGCATGGAAAACATTTCTTTAACCTTTGTTAAACTGCAACTAGATACTGAGAACTAAAAAAAAGCAATTAGAAAGATCAAAGATCAATTAGAAAGAAAGGAGAAGAATAAATTTGGTGAGAAAATTATTTTAGTTGAATTAAGGCCTAATTTATTCTTTTGATGCAGTGTTTTAGCTAAGAGTTCCCCAGATACTTATATGCTGAGTTAAGTGCCCCCAGGAGCTGTGTGTATGTGAGTGTGAGAGAATGTCTGATTGCAGTCCTATTTCATTCTAATTAACAGTGGAGGAACTACTAAAACAACTATTTTCACTATTTGTTTTGTTGTCATCCTCTTTGCTCCCAAAGGACATGGTGGTTTAGGGTGCAATGCTCAGAGCTCGAAGGCTCTCTTCTAAGTATAACACTAGTGGCATTAATATTCCAAGACCATTTTAATTTTCCTAAATCCCAAAATAACAACAACTGATGTATTAAAATTAGGACATATTTACTGTAGAAATTATATAAATGTATTATATTATTTTATAAATCTTCAAATCAATTTGAAAAAAATAATCAGTAAATCATTTCATGACCCAAATTATCAGACATGCAAGACTACATATTGAAAATGTTAACTGCTAAATCTTAGGATAGCATTAATGTACCCTCCAAGCACAACATTGAAAAAATGGCAGGGAAAAATAAAACTTTTTGGACCTATTTTGGCTAGCGGGTATTTGAATTTGTGGGATGAATGCTGTCGTCTGTGCTGAAGAATAAAAAGGTAATGTTCCTGGCGTCAGGTCAGTGGCGTGTGTTTTACGGCCTGAGAGTTTGGCTTGGCACAGCCTCGGGAAGACCACCCTAAGCTGAGGTGTAGTGCCACCCACTCTTTGTCACTTTGGAGCTGGTTCAGAACAAACTGGAAACATAACCACGTCAGTCCTCCCATGTGTGTGTGCGTGTTTGTGTCTAAAAAATTAAGAATAAATGTGTATGAAAATTAGTATGGAGAATGAAACAAACACAGGCATAAAGAAAAGAAAGAGAAAATAAGTGAGAGAGTGAGAGTGAGAGAGAGAGAGAGAGAGAGAGAGAGAGAGAGAGGAGAGAGAGAGAGAGAGAGAGAGAGAGAGAGAGAGAGAGAACACTCAGAGAAGACACTGATATATGCCTGAAGCAGTACATGCACAGCTTGTGTGCTCTTAGTAAAGCCATGAATAAGGCACTTGTGCATGTACACATATAAACACAGATGCCCACACACACTCAATCACTCTAACTCAGACAAACACACACACACACACACACACACACACACAAAAATGCACACACACATTGGGGCCTCCCATACCGTCTTGCTCTGTCTTTGTCATCTCCTCCAGTTTCTTCTGTTTCAGTGTATCCACCACATCAGCCAGGCTGCCTTTCCGGCGCTCGGGCGTTCCAAAGGCAGAGCCGCCCAGCAGGTCGCCCCGCTCCCTCGCCCCCTCCTCTGGCTTATGTGGAGAGGTAGAGTTATTCCGGAAAGAGTACAGGGAACATACTTTATTGCTGTCCGACTCCTGGAGGAAAACAAAGAGCAAGGGAGAATAGGAGAGAGGGGAATTGTTTCAAGTGTTTTGCTGTTCAAGCTTCAAGTCATTTCCCATATGCCTCAAGATCTGAGCAATGAGTTGTCAAAATATATAGTGTCTAAATCTTTTTTGCATACTGGAAAAATGTAAACAAAACGAGACGAAAAATTCTACCTGCTAAAACATACAAGACTAAAACATACAGGACTATTGAGATACAATTCAATAACACACTGTCAAAGGATTAGTAGATATAATAGTTAACTAATAATAATAGTTAACAATGCTTTTTTCACACTTTTTCTTTCTTTCCCTGTGTCACTGCAATTTCACTCCAAAGTGTTGCTTGACTCGCCATTGAGTGTTGAGCAATTTACCGGTCCTCCAAGTGGCTGACTGCTCTTCGTTGAACCCCCAGGCCATCATAAATCTGGGCCCTGTCTGGAACTGCTGTTGTTTTGCGATCCCACTTGTGTGTGTTTTAGTGGTTAACTGGGCTCTTTTCTCAAGCTGATAGCTGTATGATCCGTTTACACTTAAAGTAGAGCAGTATATGCTCTTGCACACAGCTCAGGTAACTTTTGTAACTACTAAAGCTTTAGTAACTAAAGCTGAAATTATAGTTGTCTTCGAAAGAGAGAGAAAGAGAAGGCAGACCTTGTAAGATCTCTGAGCAAAAACAAATGGTGAATAAAGAAAAAAAAAACCCTGCAATGAAAAGAGAAGACCCAGTCCAAACACAGTCCACATTCTTAAACTAAATCGGTGGTTCGAGCTTCTCCCAGAAAGGAGAGTTGTGAAATGCAATCAGCAGATGATTGACGAGGGGCAGAGGCCTCGGAGAAAAGAATTTTAGGATGGCTCTGGAAGGTGGAGCATAGGAGAGGAGCACCGGATTGCTCCATCATTTACAGAGCTACTAATCCCTGCAAATATGCAAGAATGTTAAGAGCCGAAAGTGTTTGACAGACATACATGCAGAGCTTTGAGGCAGGGTTCACTCACTTCAGCATGGTGTCCCAGGCACAGACGGGCACTTGGGTAGAGTGATTATGCAGCAGCAGTGCACGATGGCCAGGTCGGTAGGGGGTGAGGTAATTCAGGGTAATCAGCTGGCACATGCTCAGACCACTGGCCACACAGACGCCCAGCACAGCAGGGCAGACAGGTAATCAAAAGAGGCTACAGACACACCTCTCTATCTCTCTATTTAGTTGCTTTCCCTTCTCATTTAGAGGCATTTCTACATCTCTTCTCCACTCTCAGGCAGTTCTCTCCACCATCCTCTTCTCTGCTTACCATGGTCTCCTCTATTATACTTTTGGGGCAGTGGAGGCCTAGTGGTTAGGGACTAGGCCCCAGGATCGGAAGGTCATGGGTTCGAATCCCATACCAGTAGGTTGCCCTGAGGTACCCTTGAGCAAGGTACTGTCCCATTCACTGCTCCCCAGGTGCAGGGTGTGCATGGGTAAAAAACAGATGCTGAATTTCATTGTGGCTCACTGTGTGCTGTGCTGAGTTTGACAATGACTTGTCAAACTCATGTATAGTCACTTAAATTTTTTAGCCTAACCATATTCATTTTTTAAGTTTAGTCATACTCCTGTTACTATCACACAATACATTAATAAACAAATACAATACTGAAAATAAATCACACACAAATGCTGTATCTTTGGTACATACGTCTGGGTTATGCAAATGGAACACTTTGCACTCAAAGATCAGATGAACACAATTAACGTTTAATATGCTTTCCCCTCATTATATCAAGAGGGAGATGAGAGATCGGCCAGATTAACTCAAGACAATGCACCAAAATTCTTTGAAACGCTTTTCTAATTACACCAATTATGAAAAACCCCTCTGTAATACAATTAGGCATGCTGTAATAGCAAGCACCTGAGCTGTGCACCACTGTCTAGCCACATTTACATAGGATAGACAGACTGAAGAAGCCCCACTGAGGCTCTGAGCAAATCTAGTACAAACAAAAAAAGACAGAGGCCAGGAACCAGGTAAATCCCTGAAGCTTTCACTTTTTTTGTAAGTAGCAAATAAACAACTGCTCCTGCAGGATCAGCCTGCAAAATCATGTGCTTCTCCTCTCTTTTAGGCTTTCATTTCACAGAATCCTCTCAGATGTTTTAGACAGCATGATTTTGACAATAAAGCAATTTAAAAGGTTGTGGGAACACTGCTGCCTTGGGAAATATATAATACTGAAAGATTGATTTCCTTTTTGCTTATTGTAAGTGTAGAAAAGATACATTTGGAAATTATTGGGTGCTGGAAATATTGCTGCTTCAGCTTGTGCTGGTTACTTGTAATGGCAGGACCTATGTCATAGTGCTGTGGACCTATTCTGCTGGGTTGTGCAGGATTAACTGGCTGTAGGCCAGCAGGAGGAGAGGAAAGGAGAGGGGGTTTGTGGAGAATTCCCTTTTTTATGAGCAGCAAACAATGAGGGCCTCTCAGGCCTGTGTCTGGGCCCATTGCCTCTTGGCCTAGCGGGACTATGAGGGGGGGGCGGGGGGTAGGCATGTGGAGGCCTGGGCTGTCCCATAAACACCCTCGCATCCTCTCAAGGATTTCAACTCCCACTCTTTCATTGTCTGTCTATTTATAGATTCATAAAATCACTCTTACGCGCAATGCAATTCAATATGTTGTTCTCCATGACTTTTACAGTGTGAGGAATCTCAAGGCACTTGTGCACAGCTTAGGACTTCAAAGCCGAGTGCTTGGCAAAGTGCGAGATCTTAAGTCTTCATTCAGAAGGGTTCCGGGGGGGGCTTGTTCTCTTCTGGCAGTGTCCTTGGGTTGAGTATGCAACTCAGAGTTTTGTGTGTGTGTTTGTGCATGAGAGAAAAAGAACAGACAGTGACATGTGTCTCAAGGCTTATTCTCTTTTCTGAGCTTTGAAAGTAGAATTTCATTAAAGATCTCAGCTGCTGTCCAAGCACAAGAGGTCACGGGTGGAAGATAACACGCCTATATCTTTAGTTTACCTTACCCCTATGCAATATGTTTCTCTATCGGCCACCTCTGAGGATCCTATGTAGGGCCTTTACCATACATAAAAAATATGCATTTTGTCTACTAATTACCTAGTACATTAGCAGTAGTTTTGCATTGAAATGAGCTGATGGCAGTAAAAGCTACAGAGGATGGGGAGCCTCACCATTCGCTGCTGAGCTGAGACCAGGCTGTCCCAGTCCGATTCAGGGGGCACACTACTGCTGACGGGTGGTAGCTCTTCAGGGTGTACCTTTCCATGTAGCAGGTTATGCAGGGGCAGTTGGGGTGCAGCCAGTGCCTCTGCACTCTCCTCCTTCTCCCAACCCAGATGTTCCTGGCTTGCACTGTCCTCGCCACCATCCAGGCCCGAGGCAAATGGAGAGGTGGCTTGTTTGGAAGACATGATTTTGCTAGAAGAAAAATGCATGAGGGAGAGCAGTGAGAGAAAAGTAGGCAGAGAAAGGAGTAAGCTTAGCAGCGTTAAAATCAAATATTATCAATGATATTCAGGTTTAAAAAATGTAAACTTTTGGGGTATTTTTGGGGAAATGTGATTCAATTTCATGACCATAATTAAAAATCAATTTAAATCAGAGCAAATCCAGAGATTTACAAAAAATAATATGGCTCATATGCCATATTCACTCAAAAATGCATTTCAATTGTGCAATTCAATTTATGTCTATCTATTTTCTCAGTGTCTTTAACATTGTTCAAATGCTTCCCATATGCTGACACTTGCATGAACTTGGCTAGTGTCCCAAGCTCAGTCATACCATCTGACCCCAGGATTGAACCTGCATCAGAACCATGAAGATCCTATCAATAGCTCTCTCGCTGAGTGCAGGGGCACCAGTAGCACTGGGGTCCTTCTTAATCCTT
This sequence comes from Hepsetus odoe, assembly GCA_017165825.1. Lineage (NCBI taxonomy): Eukaryota > Metazoa > Chordata > Actinopteri > Characiformes > Hepsetidae > Hepsetus > Hepsetus odoe. The sequence continues at coordinate 9,375,725 of CM029380.1, read as the reverse complement.
TGTTTAATGTAAATGGTTGAGCTGAGCTAGGCTGGACTGCTGCCTAGGGCAAGCCCAATCCCCTAACTTGTGGCCGATTACCACGCTAAGAGGGTTACCATACCATATAATGCATTCTCATTAAATCTCTAACCCTGTTATGGATTGCAGAGAGATTTTGTTCAGTCATAGACTAGTCAATAAACATTCAAAATGTGTCACATATGTGCATGTTGCAGAATACATTTTAAATAGTGCTTCTCTTCTTTTTTGATGGTAAGCATTACTCACTGTAGGTTGATAGAGCAAAAAAGGGTTGTTTGCGTGAAAAGTTACAGCAAATGAGAATTTCCAACATCCCTCAACAGAGTTGGTAAATCAATTGATTTCAACAAGTCATCACGCCAGAAAGCATTAAATGTTACTACTTTTTCCCCTCTTCATTTTCATCCTCTACAAATTAGCAAATCATTACAGTTTTACTATTGCACTATTTCTCCAGGCAAATAAACTCAAATTAAAGAGAAGCAGAAAACCGAGCAGCAGAAAACTGAATTTACAAATCTGTCACATGCCTTTCATGAATATTGCAATGAATGGTGTTTCCGATATACCAGGTACAAAAGGGAAAATGGACAAATCCATTTTAAACAGCTTTTTTTCCTTTGCAAGCCATGCACATCTATCCTCTCATCATTCGCTCATTCACAAATGATTAATACAGCTGCTGTCATGCTATTTGGTATAATGAGGCAAAAATATTACAGAAGGTGCTAATAGTTTCTTGGCATAATTAATAGTAGCTTTGTGTGGTTAATCTACACTGGATAGCCCACATTCAAAAAAGCACCTTGGGATGCCTCACAAACAAGACTTTCTGTTAGGTAACAGGCCCTGTGCTGCACTATCAAGTGAGGTTGTTATGAAGAGGTAAAGTGTAGAGTGACCTGATGCAGCCAGCCAAAAGCTTGCTGTTGGTCGAGTTGGCATTGGCCACAGAGGGCACGGGCGTTCTAGGTCAAGGTTCTGCCATGCACTAATGTCCTCCCATTGCCCACTGAGACTGCTGGGAGATGAGACAGAGGCAGGCTGGGTAATGAAGGCAGCCCAAGGTGCCTCCAGAACTTGATCTCCCAGCTCTGCCAAGTTTTCCAGCATGGGGTCCATCGGGGGATGAAAACAAATCTGACACAGGGAGAGATTATTTCAACACCAAACTGTGCGTTAATCTGTTCACGCGTGCAGTAGTTGTAGCCCTGCCCCTACCCTGCTCATCTGCACCCCTGGCCCACACAAACACACAATCAAAGACTCAAGGCATGTTCAAGTCATAAAGGGCTGTTAAGTCTTGAAGGGTCTTAGGCCATCTAAAGAATGATTTCTGCATCTGAAGATGTGCCATCCATTAGCAAACATGGCTGAGCACTTAAGATAGCTTCCACTCTCCATATAAATTGTTAAATACAGTGATTTAAGTGAGCTCACAGGCACAAGTGGCCCAAAACAATGAGAATGTCTGTGATACACATACTGGATTTGTGTTTTAACTGCGTTCAGACAGATACAAAGTCTTTGATCACCTGTGTTACAGCAGACGAATTGGACAATAGAAGCCACTGGAAGTTAATCAAACAGCCTAGAGCAGCTGTGTAAACACAATATCTTTCAGTTAACACAAGGGGGGAACTGAGCTGGAGACAAAGACCATTCCACATTTCTGTTTTCCTAAGAAACCTCTACCCTCAAATTTAATCAACCAATAAATTGTTTCCTGTCATTATGCAGAAAACAGAGTGATTTCTGAAACCTAGGAGTGTTATCTGAAAATCAAAATTTAGAGCAAACTTCTGGATATTCACATTTGGTTCAAGACTGCTCTGCTGGGGGGGACAAGGGCCTGTTAAAGAAAGAGTAGCAGGTGGTTATGGAACTAGAAGTCAGAGAAAGATTTTTTATTAATGGGTCTAAAGAGGCAAAGCTTCCTGCACAACAAGCTCCCTAACCCTGCAAAGCAGCCCTCATCTTCAATGAAGTGCAAGTGAAACAAAGCACTTCTTTTGTATTACACAGTAAATCAAGTGGTATTATTTTACCTCTAAAATATTCAGTCTCTTAGGCACTTTTCCTCCAGTCTCCTGCCATCAGTCAAACTGCTGAGGCATGAGAGCATGGAAGTGAGACAGCAAGGGAGGGAGAGAGAGAGAGAGAGAGAGCAAGAGAGAGAGAGAGAAAGAAAGAGAGAGAGAGAGAGAGAGAGAGAGAGAGAGAGAGAGCGAGAGAGAGAGAGAGAGGCTGACTTCATCCTCCCGTAACATGTGTCTACAGCAATCTTGTTAGAAAATGCAACAGATCTGCACCCGGGCTCCGTAACAGTATTTGTCAGTTGGAGTTAATAATTTATTAGGAGAGCTCCCTCTCACACACACACACACACACACACACACACACACACACACACACACACACACACACACACACACACACACACACATACACACCATGCACAGCCATACACCCCATGGGCCTTACCACATGACCAAGAGGCTAATCTTAATGCACTTCTCTTCTCTACTAATACTGTTATGAATTAAATACCTAAATAAACTTACCAATCAGAATTTACCATTTCTACAGTGTGTTTTTTTCTAAAACCTTTTTTCAAGGCCTGTATAACCCCCTTACCCCTCAAAAAAGAATCATCACCAAATCATAAACTGCATATGATGGAAGGGGGGCAGGATAGACATGTAAAACACCCCTGCAAATTAAATCACCACCATATTTTATTAAATTAAATCCCTCCTTATGTGCTAAGCTGATGAGCTGTGGGTACATTGATGCATGTAGCAGCACAGTCTAAACACGCTTGCCCTTACTTTCCTTTATTTTGATTAATAATTCAATCTGTTTCTCCAGTAAATAAGTTGGATATGTTGGCCTTTGTGCATATTAAGCAGAGAATATATAAGGCTGAGCCAAAGTGGCTTGTGAATAAATTCCTGACAAGCATTCTCCATCTTATGCTCGATTACACAATAACAATGGATAGCTAACAAATCAAACTAATCAATAAATAGAGGGGGAGTGTGACTTGTCTTTCAACCACCCCCATTCCCCATTTAGAGGTCCAGAAAAGAGGGGTAGCAAATAGAGAAGAGCTCTATATTTAGCTGACAATATTGCAGTGTGTTAAAAGGATTAAGGGCTGCGTTCTTTGGCCGCAGGGGGCTCATGTGGCCTGGAATGCGTTGACTCATGAATTGTTTCCAGCACTAATGTTTCATCATGCACCAACCCCTGTATAATTGGTCAGAGGCATTAGAAGCCCCCCATCCCACCCATAATGCCCCATCCTCTTGCTCTGCACTGGTGTGCCCTGGAGGTCTTATGACTTGAGGGCCATGTGTCTTAGGATATCCACTTTCACCCCTCAATCGTGAGAAGCCCGTCTCTCTCTCTCTCTCTCTCTCTCGCTCTCTCTCTCTCTCTCTCTCTCTCTCCGCTCAACCTGCTGTCTGAGCTGTCTCTAACTGTTGACCTTTTATAGACAATAGTGATAAGCAACTCCTGAGCTATGCTGTTGATGCAAACCCTCTTCTGCACCATGTCTTAGGCCCTGACCTCTTCAGCTTTCAGTCCTCTAAATCATAAATCAAAATATTAGGGAAAATATCATACAATACTTTTTTTACTTTCTTTCCTTCACCCAAATGCCCTCAACCAGACCTATAGAAAGAGACATAATCAAATGAATAAGAAAAAGTGGGGAGCAAAAACAAAAGACTTAACGATCACCAAACTAAGAAATGGTAAAAGTTGCTTTATGACGGGCCTTCAAGTTTCCATGGGTTAAACAGAAAAAGCACACATGCACTAGAACAAAGAGGCATACACTCTTGTTTGTGCACTGATGCATTCATACACAGACACCCACACACACACACACACACACACACACACACACACACACACACACATATATTTAGATTTGAAAATAAAACAATAAAGCAATTAAACACAAAAAAGGATTTTAAAAGCCGAACAGGAAAAGCAATTATAAATGCCCAAAACAGAAATAGAAAATGGAGAAAATACTTGAGTAATCCTTAAATACCAAAGTCTCAGGTCTGAGAACTTTATGCACAGTTTCTACATTACTGATCATTTACAGCTCATTTAAAGCAATTTAAAAAGCAACCATAAAAGCAGAATTATCTGTATGGGATACTAAAATTCCAGGCAGAATTATAAAGAGCCATACTTTGTTATTTACCACTTTTTAAGTGCTATGCAGCAATAGCAATTTGCCTTGGAGGCAAAGCTTTAGCAATAAGACCTCTGTTAACTGTCAAAACTAACCAGCCTATAAAAGCACAATAGCTACAATTTATAATATTAAATTCTCACCATTGTTACAGTGCTGTCATGCTCTCCCTACATTATTAAGATACATCAGGAAAGAGTATAAAGTGAGCCTGAAAGAGAGGGAGAGATCTTCAAAACATACACTTCTGAGCAGTGAGTCCATTGCATTCTATCGAGAGCAACTCCTGCTCAATCCTTGTATTTCTAATCTGACTCGTTTGACACTCAGGTACTCAAATTCTCAGGTTGGCGTGAATGTGAATCCGACAGGAACAGTTACTGTTGCACTGCATTCTACCCTTGGCTTTATTTATAATGCCTCGAGTTTCCTTTCTTCTTAAACCAAAAAAAAAATCTCTGCAACACCTTTACCCTTTTAAAATACTTATAATGGCAACAAAGGCATAGGCAGAAAAAATAAAAAAGACTATTCATGAATGAGTATTTTGTAATAACCCAGTGTTTGTCCATAGCAGTTAAATTTTTAAAAATACACAACTTGAAATTTAATGGACTGAAACTCAAGTGCAATAAGTAATTACAGATGAGGATGCTGAAATACGCCAAATGGTGGATGTAGAAATGCCTCTGCTCTAAAAGAGCCACCTCAAGAGTTGTCCAAATTAATTTGTATAAATTGTTCTTCCATAAATGTTGACCTATCCCCCCTCAAAAAGTCAACTTAATTATGACAGTAGAGCTTCATCTCTTTTACTCTCTATCTCTCTAAATATCCGGCACTTTTGGGGAGCTCAGAAGAACACTTAAAAGGCTGCTTAAAGCAAGCAAATGAAGGCAGCTTCTTTCCAAAGTGCACTTCAGATATTGAGCAGACAGCAGAAAATACTTTGCACAGTAAATTAAAAGAATTACAAGAAATAATATCCTCATAGAGGGTCTGACTGCATCTCATTTTAATACTTCCACTGCAGGATGTGTCAAAGAGTAAATCCTTGTCACTGTCATGAGTGTGTGTGTGTGTGTGTGTGTGTGTGTGTGTGTGTGTGTGTGTGTGTGTGTGTGTGTGTGTGTGTGTGTGTGAATGAATGAGAGAGACAGAAAGAGAGAGAGAGAGCAGGTAAATCAGTAAACACTCACAGAATGTCTTCCGCTATTTGTTCAGCCACTGGCCCTCTTTGCTGACTTCCGGCCACCACTTTAGTACTGGATGGCATTATACTTCCATATAGAAAGTGCCCCCCCCACACATCTAAACACACACAAACATGCACAATCCAGAGTGAAGAGACAGAATGATCGTCCCAGGCCAGCAGTACACTCCAGTCCACAGAAAACAGCCCACGCTAAACCAAGCACTCACGGAGCAATAGAGCCGGCAGAGCGGCCCCTAAACTCCGTCGTTCACACACACACACTTTCTCTCTCTCTCTTGCTCTGCCGGAGGAGATTCAGAGACAAGAAAGGCTGCTTGTTTTTTTCCTCCCCTCTCTTTCACTTGGTCTTTCTCTCTCTCTCCCTCTCTCTCAGAGTGAGCAGGGAGAAGTTGGGGCCTTCTGGGGGATGCAGTTCCCAAAGTGGCTTCTGTCACTGCCACTGCAGTTAAGCAAACTTTACAGCCAGTCAAAGCCATCAAGCAGCACAGCCTATTAGCTAAGCAACAGTGGAGCTTTGTGGTTTGCCTCGAAGTTGACAGTAAGTTATGAGCCCTTTGTGAGCACAGGGGAAGAAAAACAGAGTTTGGAATTTGGCAGGAAAATAGAATACAGAGTTCTCCTGTCTGTGGAACCTGAATTTCCTCACACACACACACAAACGCAAACACACATACACATTCACAAACCTATACATTTGCTTTCTTGGGAAAACAATCAAGAATTGTTGGGGGACAGAAAAACAACTCTGACATGCAGCAGGAAAAACAGCATACAAAGTAGTATTCAGAAACAGGTTCTTTCTTTCATTTACAAAGGTAGCTTTCTTTGATTCAATGGTTTGAGATAAAGCTTTAGTTTTTTGGGGTGATGAGGTTCCAACTGTTGCAGGTACTTCCAGTAGGAGAATGGCCTTTAAATGGCCCTTTAACCCCTTAAAGGACAACTTTGTATTATTTAAGAGATCCAACAGACAGAGCAGTGAAGAAAGAAGAAAATAAATTAAATGAGAGGCAAAAATGAGAGCGAAATGCAAAGAGTTAAGAGGGAGACATTTTGATATGAATGAGAATTATACAAAATGAGAGGTGCTATGAAAAGAGAACAACTCTTCTAGCCAGCAGCAGCAAGAACTATGTTCCTACAGTCTTCAGCCTGTACCCCATGAGGTCATCATAGGCAGTCAGTGCCCAGAAAAAAAAACACTTGGGCTGGTATAAATGCCGTTCAGACATCTGGAATGCCGGCACACAGTGGCCGGCTTTCTCCAGCAACTGTCCCCCTAATTCTTTTCTTTTCCAAAAATAGGAGACTTTCTCAGTGTGCTCACCCAAATTGGAAAATTTGCAGCATTTAATGCGAAGAAAAGCAGTTTTGTTCCCTTCCATTCTCATCCCATAAATGAGATTTCATCGCAGAAATGACGGGGGGTTTGAGGAAATTACCTTCAACTCTGCTTTGATTAAGATGTTCTATTTTGGACCTTTTTGAATGCACAACAGCTCATCAGTCATCACAAAGCCAGTCCCCAATTCTTTTCTGGGTACATCAGTCAAGGTGATTTTATGGTCTTGGTTTTCTCCTTACAAATTTTTCCCTATATATATCTTTGTGACTGAGTCCACCAAAACAATTACAGGACAATAACTATAGTTCAACTAGACATTTTCTTTGACATAAGGTACAGAGGATGAAGAAAGGCGGGACAGGACAAGAGAAGCTGCATTTCATGTGACACGTCAATTGGAAAATCAAAACAGGGGTAGTTCATTTGCTCCACCCAGATGAGGCCATGTTAGGAAGCCTGATGAATTGCAGAGTCAGTCAGGCCACACCTCGACGATTTATGATTAAGCCTTATTATTTCTGGGGAAACTGACATTGATTGCCAACTTAAGGCACAGAAACCAATTCATCTGCCCGTGTTGAATGGAGAGGATGGGCAATGGTGTGTGGCTGAGGTGACAGGTCAGACAGGAGGATTGAATAAAAACCGCCCATCTAAACCAATGCAATCGGCACCCTGGCCTGTTTGGACGTGGTAATAAGTTAGCCACATGATTGACAGCAAATGCAAAAAAGCGAGAAGACTTCTGCAAGAGTAGGAATTCTACCACTGACCTGAGTAATTGCCCTAAAATCTGCTTCGACAAAGCCAGGGCCTGTATTTTAGCAGGGCAAAATGGGGCCAGCTCACAGGGCTTCACCCGAAAAAGAAAAAAGCTGTAAAAAGTGAAATGTAAAACATAGTGAAACACAGCTCTAATAAAACCAGGAGCTGACAGACATGGTTGAACAGGATAAAAAATTAAAGCAGATTCAACTCCTGCCCAGAGAATAGGCACATTACTGAATAAGCCACAGACTAATATCAAAAATGTTTCACCAGCTGACCGCTCACTTTCACCTCACTCCACTGCAAGATAAAATGACACAGTAGCCTCATAAAAAATGCTCCAAAAAAAGGGAAAAATCTTTTAGACTGCAGTCTGCTGATGAACAAACTCTTCATGGATTGTGAGTGGCTTCCTCAGCCCATTGCCAAAGAAAGCGGCTATGAGAATGCTCTCCTCACTGCTCAGTAACATGATCTTTGCATTGGCCACAGGCACTTAGTCGTCAGGAGTAGTCATGTTGACTAACACATTCATCTGTGACTCTCTTTCTTTCCCTCTTTCTTTCCTTTCCCATTTTTTTTCCCTTCCCCTGTTCTTTCCTGGCAGACACAGACGCATGCGTCATAACAAGCTTTCAGAATGAAATCATTAACTAAATTGCTTTCTTTTAAAAACCGCGAGTGTGTGACAGGGGTGGTGCGTATCTGTCTCTGGCTGCTGGCCACGGCGCTCTGGTTGCTTGCGCAGGCCGGCTGCAGCCTCTGTTGTGGTTCCCCGCCACCGCAGCCTCCTGCTCCATGCAGTCGGCACTCAGTTTGGGGGCTCGTTCGGGACCAATATGAAATGATCGGGTAATCTCAACCACACACCCCTCATCTTCTTCACTCCACCAAGAGAACAAAGAGGCCCTTTGTGCTTGTCCATATTTTTTTGTGTGTGTCTGTGTGTGTTTGTGCATGTCTGTGTGTATGTGCAAATATATACACGTGCATGAATGCATACATTACCTCTGCTGAATCAATCAAAATTATATTATACAAAAATAACTATTGAGGAGGAGTTGAGCAGGAGGCAGTGATTAATGGCATTTCTTTTTGTCAGTTAACACACAGGGAGGGCAATAGACTTAAGATTTAGACTTAAAATAGACTTAAGTGTATTTAAAATGTAAAGTATTAATTCCTGAAAAGAAGCTAAATACAAACAACGTTTTTGCGAATAATACTATATCACAGGAACACAAAAGTATGGTGTAATTCAAAATGAATTGTTTCTCACTTGTACTTCAAAAAGAAGATATATTTTGTATGCATTTTTCACAAATACATCACGTAGAGCATACATGAACTTCCTCTTGAGAAATCTTATAGAAGTGAATAATACATTAAGAGTAGCTTATCGAAAATAGTCTTTGGTAACATTGTGTCTGTCTTGATCAGCTAGGCCTAAATAAGCAAAGCAAACAGAGGGAAGGTAAATACCTAGTGAAGGCCAGACAAATATTTGATAACTGGATAGAGACTAGGGCAGCACAAGAGCCCTCCCACAACCGCACTTGCCTCCTCATCCTATTCTCTCCATCCCTCTATCCCTCGCTTCACCTCACTCTCTCTCTCTCTCTCTCTCTCTCTCTCTCTCTCTCGCGGTGCAAGGCAGCAGATGTGTCTTTCACAGCCTGTGGAGTGTGCAACCAATCTGCAAACAATAGCCAAGTACTGACAAAGGTCACCTTTCGCAATATGTGTGTTATCAGAAAGCTAGAAAACACAGCGACCACGCACCCTGCCCATGGCCTTGCCACACTGTCCTCTTTAAGAGAGCACCTTGGTGTCTAAGAGTGAGTATGTGCCTTAACTATCCACTACACTGTAGCTCATGCCCTCTTAATTGGCCCATTACACAAGCTTAAGCTACTTCTTTGGCCTCACATTAAGCTGGGAGTTGGTGTAAACAAGCACAATCTTATTAACCTAATAATATACATGAAGCAGGCTAACAGTGGCAAATGGTCCAGCCAGCTAAAGCTGCTCACAGGTTCTTAACTACAGCAAGCTTGGTCTGTCATAGCCACAGAAAGTGACATGGCCCCAGCCTAAGTCTCTTTGTGCACACAGGGTCACAAGTTAATCTCTTCTAGTTATTCGGTGCTCACCTCCCCAGAAAGTAAGAAGCTGCAACAGCATTTGAGAGGCATCTGAAATCCGCACTTGGCCTGTATTAAAGTTTACATTCATTAAAGATGTCATTAGCTAATCAAAGGTTTAATGTCGTAAATTCAAAATATAAGCTCATCAGAGAATCTTCCTCAGTCTCAATTACGCTTGAGACCATTGTAAAGGGGCATTTGCTTTCTTTTTAAACACTCTGTAAAAATTTCATCACCATGCTTGATGGGTTCTTTTCATTTCTTTATTTACTTACTGCTATCCTTGTCATTATGGAGGAAAAACAAACTTCAGAATTTATCTTTTATGAAGCCAAGTTCTAAGTGATTCTTAAAACCAAGCACTATATTATTCATCAAGGTGCTGCGTTAAAGGCAACAAACAACACGTTTTATGCAGCAATATGAAAGCATAATGCCTACAGATGCTGGCTCAGTTATGCTCTGGTGTCACCACACCAGCAAAAGGAGACAGTTTAAGGGTAAATATTTAACTGAAAGCCTTTTAGGCAGCTACAATACAAAGTGTGTGAGATGTGTGTGAGGGTGTATCTGTGCAAAGCAAAGCTGTCCCACTAGAAATGATTTCTAAAAATGTGATAAATAAAAAAGATGATATTCACTGTCTTTACTCAGTATATTCATACATTTAAGATGCATTTTTGTTGGTTAGTTTGTGAGGGGTGTGTGTTCTGAGGATGGTTTGTCTCTGCTTCAGGCATACAAGCATCAAGCATTTAAGGAGCTTTAACTCTTTTCTAAAGCAAGGGTTTCTTTAGGGAACTGAGATTCCTTAAACCTGTGAAGGCAAGAGGGTGTGAGAGAGAAATACAAGTGTACGTGCATTTCTGTAAGGGTCTTGGGGTGTTTCAAAAAAATGCCTGTGCACACTTTAGCACCTGGACACTCCAGGAACAGGACTGTGGGCTATAAATAGTTGCTTCATGACTGTGGCTAAAAATACATAAGGATTGTCTGTAAGACCTAAATTAAACACAAGACAGTGTTTCAAACAGTGATTAAAAACCCTTTTTTGCCCCTCGAAAGCCCTGGTCCAATACTCAGTATTGTTACTACAAAAAAAAAAATTCTAACAAATTGAACTTATAAATGATATTACAAAATTGCTTTGAGCAAAAGAACAATAAAAAAGCAAATAATTTGAAAAAGTTATTTTTTTTATTTAAATAAAAATGTATTTTATGTATTTTCATACTGTGTATTTTCTGATAGGGTTCATAATTTTGATGAACTGAAGAAAAAAAAAATATCCGTAAAATACTCTAGAAAACAAGTAAATGAATTTAGCAAAAACAAGAACAGTGTCAGTGAAGAAGTTGACTGACAGCTCAGGTAATCCAACACCGGCACTTTACTGAACGCGTTACTCTGAGAGGGAGGCTTTATCAAGACAAGGGAGATCATTGCTTTAATCATTTCACAACTGCTTCTCTTTTTCTGTTTGGCTCCCTCTGTAATTGTGTCTGTCACGTTATGAGCTTAAGAGTTAAGTGCAGTGTGTGTGTGTGTGTATGTGTGTAGTTTTTTTAAAGCCCTTGGTCTCTTTAACCATATGGAACATGGACAGGAGGGGGAACATGTGTATGTGTGTGAGTGCGTGCAAGGTTGAGGAGCTCAGAGGGAAGCAGACCTGTAGGCTTAGTGCTTAGAATAGACAGTGCAATGCTAGAGCTGTCACATTAAGCCCTGTGGTAAAAATTTCCTATTGCATTCCTCCTTTTCGTCTTCTTTCTCTCTTTCTTCCAGAAGCTGTCCTGCCCTTCTTCTCTCCATGATTATGTCACAACGCAGGCCCCATGAGGATGGTGGTCACAAGCGTCAAGGGAAAATACCTCATGTTGAGTAATCCATGAACACCCAGTGTCTCTGCCAGCAGACAAAACTTCCACTAACTACTCAGAATGAGTTGGTCAATGCGGGCAGCGTCTTCAAAAACGCTCCAAGAAGGTCCATGGTCAGAGACTGAGAGTGGCAGCTGCAGCAGTGATTGTCCCGCTACACTTTTACACACACCCACATAAACACAGTGAAACAAGTTCAAACATAATGGGACTGTGCAAGTCTTAATTGTGTTTCCCTCCTTTTGAGCACACCATTATCTCAGGCTAATGACGTCCACTGGCCCCTTTCTCTCTATACTCAAGTGGGTCTTGAGCGAGCCACTCGTTTTCCAACAGTCAGAGTTAATGCACTATGAACAGCTACACCCAGTCATCAGCGATCTGCATATTCAATAACTTCCGTAATTACATGCGCAATTCATCAGATCCTATCTGATTGCAGAGAGGAAGAGAGTCAACGTGACAGAGAGAGTGAGCAAGAGAATTTGGAGGGAGGGAGGGAGGGGGAGAGAGAGAGAGAGAGAGAGAGAGAGAGACAGAGAGAGAGAGAGAGAGGGGCTGAGGTCTGTTATTTCTGTAGGTCACAAGTCTAATAATAAAACTAACAATCATTTAAACCTAGGCTTGTGTAACTGTGGCAAGATAAGCAGAGGGAGAAAGTGCATTTGGCCAGAAAACATGTAAGAAAGACTGACAAAAGATCATGCCAGATGAAAGGGCAGAGAAAGACAGAAAGAGGTAAATGAATAAGCTGGAATAAAAGAAGGATTCTGCCAGTCAGTGCCCAGCAGTACTCCTGAGCTGAACTGTTATGCCTTCATACATTTACATTTACGGCATTTAGCAGACGCTCTTATCCAGAGCGACTTCCATGTCCTAATTACAGGGACAGTCCCCCCAGAGCAACTCAGGGTTAAGGGTCTTGCTCAGGGACCCAGTACTGGTAGTGCTAGAGGTGGGATTCGAACCTGGGACCTCTTGAGCCATAGATACATAGGCAAGTATCCTACCACTAGACCACCAACACCCCTCGTGTTACATACATCCTTGAATCTATTACAAGATGCTGAGGAGCTGCTTATTGCTGTTTCTTGTGCATTCCCCTGTGATGCCAATGAGAGTTCTGTGTACACTATACTGTATGTAAAGTGTGTATGGGATTCTGGCTCTTCAATAATAAAGGTTTAAATAGCATGTACCTTAAACAGAATAAGGAATCAAACCTCCTACATTCACCAAAAGCTTTTTTTGACCCAGTGACCTTTAGCTTCAAATTAAGAAAATAGAGTCATTTTTATCATTAAACATTTTAGATGTATTCTATGACAAGAAAAGTTCTTTTGTTGAGCATTCCTAGCACCCGTGTCTCTCCTCAGGCACACTGTTAGCCTGTTTCACTACTATGTTTGCTTACCCATGAAATTTTCTTTTTTTTTTTTTTTATCTATCCTAACATGCCACTTTCAAATTACAGTAAATCTTATCAAAAATCTCCACCTCCATCTTAATCTGCAGCTGAGGAAGATACTGGCATTTGCCAGGTTTTAAAGACAATGGCCTGATGTTCTGGAGAACGTCCATCTCTGACCAAACGTACTGCACCATGTTCGTTTCTCAGATGGTCCAAAGATTAACTCAAAGATAAAGCTGACGACAAAGATGAATCTCCCCTGCGCCCCTCCCAGCCAGCTCCATGTAGAGTGCCCTGCTTAACAGTCTCTCCCATCTGCTGGATTTCATACTTAGTGATAATTAGTGATGCCAAATTCATTAACCTGAGCTGCCGTTATAGTGGCCCGCACCATAAATTAGCTTAATGTGAACAGACATATTCCAGTTGTAATAGGGGATATAAAAGGTGAGGAGAGCCATGTGGAAGCCAAGACTGTACATCATGAACATATTGTCTATGGCAACGAATGATAATGGCTCCTGGTTCATTTGCACATGAACAATGTTTTCTGAAAGGCATTTGGGCATTTGAGTTAAAGATGAGTTTATCAGATAAAAACTTGACTTTTTGTTGTTGAATTTAAATATACCTCATTACAAGTGTTTGCTGTTTTATCAAATGATATCATTAAATTTATATGCCAGATTAAACACATTCCTTTTTATTAGCACTTGAGCTTGAGGTGCAAGAAAATAATAAAAAGCATCGAAACCAGCCCTCTGCCCTTTCTCCCTCTCTTTTGTTTCTTGTTGTCTCTCTTTCTTTGCCTTCTTATCTCCATTTCAGATAAGAGGGAAGGAAATGACTGAAATTGGCCCAAATAGCATTTGAAAACTCCTTCCAAGAGTTATTTTTCCTACAGATCTCTAGCATAAATTTGGACTGTTTTTATTTAGAGTCAGTTAAGAAAAAGTAAGTCTCTTTTTTCCTCATTCTACATAACTGTCTTTCTTGTAACTGTGAGGAGGAGTTTAGCTGAAAGTTCTTCACTGTAAAAGCGTGTAAAAGCAGTGGAGAAATAGAAGTGCTATAACAAACTGCTATTGTAAAAGAAGATGCTGACCTTTGATGTCCTTGGATTATGATATGACCTCCACATCTCCCAGGATCCCTTAGCGACTTGCCTAACAGCACCCAGCAAAGAGCCTATTAGGCCAGGATTCCACTTTGTTGTTAAAAGGGTCTTGTCCTTTCAGCTCTCTCCAGCTCTCCTATTTTTTTTAAAGCCAAGGTGGTGGACGAACACAAGTCCATTGTTCCCCTTGCAGATGGAACTAGGAGTAACTACGGCAACAGCACTAATCCCCTTTTTACCACCTTTCTTCATATTATTGGTTCATCAAGTGTCAACCTTTTAACTCAGGAGCTAGATGGATCCAGTGGCGACGCTCCCTTCTTCTAATTAGCTATGATTTGCGTCGTGCAGACAACATGATGAGCTAATCGAAAATTTGCAAAATAATGACGTACCAGGAGCAAGTATTCCTTCTCCTGAGGCCCTGCTCTAAGAATAACAAGAATGAGGCCATTATCAAGCAGCGGACATCAGATTGCTGCACTGCCACCACAACAGAGAGGGTAATTGTTCCAGTGTTGTCCACACAATCAACAACCTATTGTTGGCGACTTGAAAAATAAAGACACGGAGAATTACTGCCATGATGATTGGTCCGCTCCGCCATGCAGGGCCCAAACTGAATTGTCTGAGAGAGAAGGTCCTTGATAGACTGCTGATTCTCTCAAAAGGGGTGTGGATGAAGACAACTGTCTGGCTTTCTGAGGGGGAATATGTCCCTTTCTCTTTTTGTTCTAGGCCTCCTCTCTCCCTCTTTCTCTCCCACTCACTGCTCAAATAACCACCGAGCTGCATTAACCCACTGCCATTCACAGTCTGAATAGACGAGAGGCGTGTAGGCCCATCTTTTTTGGGCAGGAAGATTAGGTGGCCCCTGAGCTATAACTAGGAGAATCCTGGCCTGAGTTGGCACACTGATTTTGAATTAGGGATTTTTGTGTTCCATTTGTCTCAGGTAAACCAGCTCTAACAGGGTGTGGTTAATCAATTAGATTAAGAATAAAATTAAGAATTAAGTACTTGTTTAGGCAAAGAATCCAACGACACCAGTGACAGAAATAAACTAAATACAGAATAATGTCAATAAATCATGACCATGCATGACTAATAAATTGAATTCCAGAAGTGGTGGAGCCAGATTAAATTACAACATATTAAAAACAAATAAACTTTAGCAACTGTAGCAGCATCTGCCTTGCCTGCAAACTAGTAAGAAATCTTAAAAAACAGATCAGTGAAGTAAAAAAGTAGTAAATTACTTAAACCCATGGTCCTTAAGTATCTTCAAACAATTGGTGGTATGAGAACAGACTTTTTTATTTCTTTTCTTTAAAATATGCATAGTGCCCCGTCTTTGCCAAGTCAGTCTCCAGTGGGTATTGTTTATCTTCATCTTGTTGGATTAAAGTAATTAACAATCTTGTTGTTGCACACACTTTCCTTTCATCCTTTCATTACATCTCAGTTCTCTACTCTGGGAATATGACTGCTTTCTTTCTGTATGTTGTTCAAACTATATATATATAAATATAATAATAATAATAATTTATTGTATTAGTAGTAATATTATTATTATATATATATATATATATATATATATATATATATATATATATATATATATATATATATATATATATATATAATATATAAAATAAGATTATAAGGTTAGGTAAAAATATATAGTTTTTGTGCCCATTCTAACTACCATCAGTTAATTTATAATTAAATTAAATTATAAATGTAAAATAATCTAATGAATAAATTACTTAGTATGTGCACAATAATTCAATGTAGAGGATTGTACAGAAAACACAAATTTGCTTTTAAAGAGAAACAGGTAATATTTGAACACTCAGCCTAACCTCGTTGACACCCCTTCATACCAGGCTTCTGCCACCTCTGGCTGAATAAAAAAACAAAACCAGAGTTAAAGCCCAGCTTTAATCTTGCCCTGATTGTTGAGGCCCCCTTTCATCCAATCTGCCCCTGCGTGTAATATCTTTATACTGCAGCTTCTCATTTAATTAAAACAGACACTGACAGAAGGATGTGGATTAAGGAGCTGTAATGATGCATTTACTCCAAATTAATCACACTTGTTCTTCTCAGGATAATGACTGTAGATGAAAAAAAGGTTATTATGGAAGCTTATATGGTTATTTTCCCAATGGGGTGATTTCTTAGCACGTCTTGCTTTCTTGTGCTTGAAATGTGTGGAAGCATCAGTTTAAGTCAGTAAAGAGGCCCTTTTTCCCTTCTTCACAAAAGCTTGTCAGCCTTCTAACTGCCTTGGTCTTCAACAGGTGGTCTGAGTCAAAGACAATTGCCCCATTCTGTAGCATTAGAGAAAGAGGTTGGAAAGATAAAGGGGCAGTGCTTACTACTTAATCCCATGGTCCAGTAGTGATCTAACGGCCAAATGCTGGCACAGGCCAAATGTAACACAGCTCTAAGAAGGATATTAAGAGTTTATAAGGATTTCTGGAGCACATTTATTCTGCAAATATATAGCAAACGTAATTAAAGAAAGCCCATTAATGTATTCTGTGTAACAAACATGAAATTATTATTACACTTGATCATATATGCTCAGATTAGGAATTTTTTTAAAGGACATGTAAGTATGAAATGCCCATCCCTATAACCCAGGCCTGACCTAGGACAAAAGCTGTTGACTTGTACTTGTTGTGCCAAAAGGGACAAATTCAGCACCACCTGCAAAGCTCTCTTTTGGTAAGTGGGTCAAAACAAACCAAAACAAAAAAAATCTTCCAAAACACCATAAAATAGACCCTTCCACTTCTTCAAATGACAAACTGTTCACTGCTACACTCCTTGCTATTGTGACTAATCACCTCTCGGTATGTCGGTCTATAGAGGATTAATGCACACTGAAATAAGATGCAAGGCAAGAATTATAACTAGCACACAATACAAATGCCAACACCAAAAGGAAGCTGAACATGGAATTTGACATGAAATCTCTCTAGCTATTCTGCATGAAAAAAGCAATAATTACCTGAAAAGAAACTATTTTCTTAAGACACAGGGATCAATTGCCTTTCAGATGTGAAAAAAAACTCCTCAAAAATCAAGTTGCATTCATAGCAGGATAATGTTTTCACATTTGTCTGGGTTTCATTACACTGGGTAAAGAGCAGAGGAAAAAATGCTGTTAATTTAATCAAATAAATGACCTTTTGAAAAAGAAATCAAAGGGGATTCATTAGCTTTAGTAAAGTTTGGCTGACAACAGCTTTGAAAGGCAGATGCTGCTACAGCTTTTAATGAGAGATCACTAATTAGGGTTGCTACTAGCAATTCAAGACTGGGGAAGGTGCTCGGCACAAACAGCCCAATGGCTAACACACTTGCTGTTATTTACTTCCTCTGTGTAATGACAAGCACAAATCCTTAATTAGAATAACAGGAAGATGGTGTAGAAAAGGAGGGGGCAGCAACGTAACTGGTTTTGACTTTGTGGTTAAAGCACAAACATACAACAGGGAACAGTTAGAGTCCCAACCCAGCCAAACTGGCTGGGTTAAAGGGATGCAGGGCTGGGAGCTTAGGGGCAGGAAGAAGTGACAGACATGTGCATGCAGTATGTGGAGTGAAACATGTCTTTCATTACTGACCAGGGTGGTACACACTGAGAGAAAAAGGACATGCTTTCAGTTTGACTTGCTTCTGAAGCAGTATGAGCATGCCAGGGGTGACAAAAAAGAGTCTAAGTAACACTTACATGAACATAAACTCACACACACGCACATACACACACACAAAAACACTCGTCTGCTCGATAGCTAATGCTAGGTGTTATGATCCTGGAGCTGTGAAAAGACAGATGAGTTTTTGCCCCAAAACCCCTGTGGCAACAACATGAGAAACTAAAGCAACTAACCTCAGTAAAAAGCTGCTACGCAGAAAGCCCTCCATGTTCAGCATTTGGGTTCTGTGGCAGGAGAAATACACAGAGAGCTATTGTAACTCACCAAAGCTTCGCAACTTAAACATAACAACTTGGCACACAACAACAAAAAGGGAGGGGTGAAAATATACACAACGTATAACACTTCCTACGTTAAGAAAAAAACTCCAAAAGAAGCATTCTCCAAAATGGATTTGAATAACAAAGGCCTTGGCCATCTCCTAAAGTCAGCTCTATGTCTCTCTGCAGAAAAGCAGCCATTTGTCATTAGCATACATAGTTTTCCAGCCTCAAGCTGATGATATGTTATCGTATGGCACTTGGATCCTTGGGCAGAGCTCCTCCCTGTGTTCTGCTGACAGAAGTGTGTGGTGGTCCAGCTGCTGGCCATGTGTGACGGTGGCCTCAGCAGCTTCTGAGAGTGTGACCACAGGGGCCCACACTGAGCCTTCGTTGTGCCAATGCTGGGCCCTCAGTTGAGCCACGCAGGTTTTTTGGAGGGAGGAGGATGTGGTCATGATGTCATCACGCACCACAAAAATCAACGGGTTGATCTGAATCCTTGTACCATAAATTTGGGAGCACAACTTTAAAAACTGAACCCATGCCTCTCCCATTAGTCTCTTTTATTGGTCTTCAGATGTATGCATATAATGACATTTATAGTGAGCCTGCATAAGGACACTTTACTCATTGCAGCACATGAATTTTCACAGTGATGAAACCTATGATCCAGAAAACGGCAAAAGTACAAATTAGTCTTAAAGAGAATATGAAGGAATTTGTTAATTCTGAAGAAAAAAATATTTTAACTAGGGCCTAGTGCGTAATTTAAAATTCCTCTCTCTCACATATTGATCCTCTATAATCTTGCAATCATAAGTAATACTAATAATGAAATACATTTCATATAAGCCACTTTGCACCCTACAGCTTACATCCAATAGCGGCATAATTCCAGTACTGCTATTTTTCCCTTTAAATGCTGCAAAGCTAAATTCATCATGTGCTGAAACTAATTAGCGATTTTGCTCATGTTGTTAAACCCTCCCTCACCCTTATCCTCATCATAAATAAGACACATCAGAGCAGACATCCACTGCTGTACATTCTAAATGCTTAGGCATGCTATGACATGGGTGTAATTTGCCCCATGTCTTTCCCCTCCCTTTCTGCTTACTTCTTCATTTCTCTTTTTCTCTGTCAGTCTCCTTGTGTGAGTGTGTGTGTGTGTGTGTGTGTGTGTGTGTGTGTGTGTGTGCGTGTGTGCGTGTGTGTGTCTTTCTCTGGTTATATTGAGAGAGACAAAGCCCTGTTAGAGAATGGAAAGAGTGAGAGCAGAGAACCCTAAGGACACGGCGCCTTTTGGGCCCGCCAGCACTTAGCAAGCCGGCAAAACTGTGAGGCCCACTGGGCCAGGCCCGAGAGTTTGAGACATTGGGAGGAGGGGTGTCAGGCCACACTCTTTTTGAGCACATACTACCGACTGCTGCCACAGCAGTGACAACGCGAGAAAACAACAGTCAAAACGCTACTGAGCCAATCAAGCGTGTCTCCTCGCTGCTTGGAGAGAGTGTTAAAAAACACACACAAGCACATCTCACACACTCACTCTCCCTCAGCCTCACTCCTTTTGTTAGCAGGGCAGCCTGAAGACAGCAAAAAACACACATAAGGTGACAGCAGCCTTCTTTCTTCAAAAGCGCCTACTGAAGAGAGACAGGAGAATCTCTCAGGTTAAGTGCAGTTTGAAAGAGACATGTGGTTTGTGCTCTCTTATGGAATTTCACAGGAAATGAAAGATAATATGCATTCACAGACTGGGGCATACAGAATTTTGTGCAATGTGTCCATATTCAACACAGCTGAACATATGACAACCAGCTATTAAAGGTAGCTAGTGCTGTGGCACTTTTCATGATTTGATTGGCTGGTATTGCTAAAGACAGAAATTATCTGTAATATCGTTTCTCTGTCTGCAGAATGAATACATGTCTATGCCTACAACAGACATATAGGACATCTACACTGAGCTGTCGAGCATTACCCTCAAGAGCCTTTGTATAGTTCACTCAATAACAGAATCTATCATTGGCCTGATACTTCTCTCTTTCCATCTCCCTCTTTTCTCTTCCTACCTCCTTCTCTCTGGCTGCTGTGTTTCCTCAGCTTTCTGCTTCCCGCTGAAAGCCCCATTGTGGTAATGGAGACAACTAAGCACGCAGCGCATGGGGAGTTAGGTGCGGTTTGGACACTGAGTTGAGGAAAATGTGACTGAGCCATATTGTATTTGCTCTTCTCCCAACATGTAAGAAGAGAGAGAGAGAGCGGATAAGCGGCAAGTCTTAAATTTAGAACAGGCCTCTTTTCAAGGGCAATGGTTTGCTGAATGAGAAAAGGGATGAGGATCGACATCAGTGCTAAAAGACGAGCTCCACACTACTTTTCTCTTTTTTTTCCCCCTCCCGCTCCAATGAGCTGACGAGAACCTGCCAAGATCTGCCTGTGTCCAAAAGCCAAGGCTCTTGCCATCTGTAACAAATGTGGTCCATTAAAGCAGTACCATATGGACAACAAGCCCTTGCTATTAACACAGCTTCTGCATGCACTTCTCCATGCACCCCCCTCAACATACACATACACACTCTAACGTGGCAAACATTTTCAAACTTTCAGTCAAATTGACTGATCGAATTAATCTGTCCAGGAGAGTGGGTGTGTGGGCTCTGGAGCTGCGGGAGCAGTACTGGCAATTCTGTCATTAGAAGCCTGGATTCATTTTATTACCCACAATGAAGGCATGCAGCTTCCATCTTGGGGCATTTTTCAATCAGCACTTGCTAGATGTTTAGGGCCAACATTACACTATGAAGAGTGGGCTGGGAAAAGTTAAAACCACCAGGCCCTGTTAGTCTCTCACTGCTTTTTAATATAGGCCAAGAGGGAAATGAGTTTCAGGATCTTAAGATCACCTTTAGAAATTGTCAGAGAGCCAAAACATACACATCAGTTCTTTGACAAAGACAAATTTCTGCAGTAGTCCTTCTGCAGCAGTCAAGGCGTCTTGATCTGCACCCAAAAGCTGTGGAGAAAGATAATCCATTGCACAGCCACTACCACATGGACACTCCTCAAACACCTTAAGTCAGAAAGAGAAAGGGACCCCACCCATGAACAATAATGTTCTCTTTTTGACATGTGAAGAAGCCAATGTTTGGTTCTGTGTTCTCCACCTTAAAGGAACACATGAAGTGGTGCACACACCAAATGAATCAGACCTCTGTGTAATTTCCCCAGCCCAGATGTTCACGCTATTCCTGTTTGTTTGCTTCCTCACCTGTCACCAGCCCCTTTGTCACTTTTCATAACTGCAGGGGAGACGTTTCATGTCTGCATAATTCAAATGTCATTTTATTAAACAGAAGACAAAAATAAAAACAAAAAAGCACACCTCTAAGTCCCAATGCATGGGAAATTAACAAAATGTGAAAATGATAAAAGGTGTTAATAAAACACTCATTATGCGATCACTAAAGTTAACTGGCCGGCACCTGCCTGTTCAGTCAGCACAAAGAGCAATGAGGTAAATATCAATGGGAAACTGATCCTTATATAATGGGACACTATATCATCATATCAGTTTTTCTCCTTGAAAAATCTGCATTGAAAGCAGACAGATGCAAAAGGAAAACAATTTTGATAATCACACAGTATAGCAGAAATATGAAATGATTATTTTTTTCACTTTTTTTTTGCTTTATGAAAGTCACTTCGGGGGCATAATAAGCAAGGCTGGACAAACCCCAAATTATCATGAAGGAATAAACAGAAGAACATACCCATTAGAAATTATCATGCAATTTGATTCTTTCATTTTGCATTTTAAATATTACAAGAAAAAAATCTTTTTGCCCTAAATAGTGTAAAAAAGTGATGAAAATACTATTTTGAAACATTGACTAGGATATCAGCACTAATAAAAAAGGACCTTTGTAGTCAATAGATTGTCAGATGTGATCCCACACAGGGTTAAAAGTGTGAATCTCTACACTGTTGCACCTGAGTGTTAACATATACAATATTACCATGAGATTAAAGTGCAGTAGTAATTTCCTTACTTTAGGAAACCCCTTTCCTGGTGAGCATTAAGCACATAAGAAACCTGTCCTGGGCAATGTATACATTAACAGGGACCAATTATCTGGCCTTACTGAGACCAGTATAAAGCGAATAGCTTTTGCACAGCTAAAGTGGTACATTTAAATGTGATTGATGACAATCTAATTAAATTAGCATTTCAGCTCCTTTCAACTGAGCATGGGGAGGTGTAAAAGGGTTTTGACAGTCCTGGAGTCTTAAGGAGAGAAAAATATCTTTCTATACACAAAATTCTACTCATGGGGCCCCCCTCCTGCACTTACACTCTCACACACATGCCATCATACTGAACAGAAACATGAAAGTAAAGAACATCATAGGAGAGTATAAGCATCCATCTACCCCAACAGACATGCTTGCACAACTCTACTACTATGGATTGCATCCCATCATCCAATTTACCGTCTCACTTCCGCCTCCCAGCCCCACCTCACCCCAAAGCCAAAGACTCGAGTAGTGAATTAATTTGTGCAAAGCACTCTGACATTAGGAAGGTGTGTTGAAAGGTGTCTGCTCATGTCTCAAATTAAATGCACTGCTGGTCAGTATTAGCACCTAGGCACCACAGCATGCCTTTCTCAGAAACTTAAAACGGGTAAAGAGAGAAAGAGAGAGAGAGAGAGAGAGAGAGAGAGAGAGAGAGAGAGAGAGAGAGAGTGGATTTGCTCATTCACACTGGAATAATTAGAACATGTCAGGAAGAATTAATTTCCTCATTTTTCAAAAGGATACACAGAAATTACCATGTTATTATATGACAGGGTCCCTGGGAGAATTGTATTAAATTTGATTTCCAGTGCAGCCCACACCACAAATTAAAGTCATAAATAAGATGGAAAGAAGCGGGGCACAGAGCATATGTTTATGGCAATGAGTGAAGCCAGGGGACCAGAAACAACTATCTTCATTTCATTTTATTTAAATCAGTCCGACACTGTGTGTCTGAATGACAGCATTTGCTAATGGTTCTCGGATTAGGGGCTCCTTGATATTAGCCCAGAGATGCAGCCACTTAGAGGGTTAGACACTGCTCACTTTCCCCTCAACCCATCCAGCTGAGCTTCTCTCATCTCCAGTGAACACATTACCATAGGCTCATTAAATTAAACTAAAATCCTGTTTTGTTTTTTTTTTTGAGTTCATGCAAAAATCAATTAAGACCTGATGGAAGATTTTCCTTTCACAGACTCTTTGAAAGGTTTTTTCACTATCACTATCAAGCTGAATTTGAAATCTGGGCAAGGTTGAGCAAGAAGGGGGGATGTGGCACATGCTTTGCGTGTATGAGGTCCAGGGTTCAGTGGTTAAGGACAACACCCCAGGGTCGGAAGATTGTGGGTTCGAATCCCTTACCAGTAGGTTTCCCTGAGGTACCCTGGTCCCTGGGCACTTTCAATAGCTGCCCCGTGCTGCATGTGTATGGGTTAAAGGCAGAAGTGTCATTTTGTTGTGTTTCACTCTGTGCTGTGCCATGTTTCACAATGACACGAATGGTCACTTTCACTTTAAGGTGAAGGAGAGTAAATAAAGTAACTGAGTAACAATTTCAGGCCGAGTCAAAACAGTCTCTTTACTTTATCTGGACACACACTAGATTGTTTTGAACGTTTAATTAAGTGAGAAGTATTATGTTGTTTTAAGAAGATGGCTGAGATTGTATAATGGTCAAAACATGGATTAAATATTTTCATTCCATAAATTAGCTTTTTTAGCATTTTATTAGAAAACAAACAAAGAAAATTTACAGGATCGAGTTTTTGCAACTTCTTAAGCTCTAATTGAATTAGATGAATGACAAATAAGTTGCAACAACTTGATCCTGTAAATTTTCTTTGTTTATTTTCTAATAAAATGCAATTGCTGTCACTTGCTTTTATGAATAAGTCCATATTTTTAAAAAACCCACATTTAGCTAAAAAACTACACAGTGGCACAATGATTAGTGCTGTCGCCCTTAAAGTGGGAAGGTTTTGGATTTGATTCCCAGCATGTTCTTCCTGCATCTGGGTGGTTTCCTCCCACAGTGCAAATATGTGGATGAAGAATACATGAAATGAAGATAATGCTAAATTGCCCCTATGTGTGACAGTTCATGTTTGCAACCTACAATGGACTAATAGCCTACAACAGCCTACAGTGTTTCTTTGCTTTTAACCCTGTGAGTGCTATGATAGACAGTACCCCTTGCAACAATTGTTACTTTAAGAAGCTCAGATTATGGATTGATGATGTGTGAAAGTGTAAAATCAGATCTGTCAATGTTGTAAATGAAAATGCACCAAAAGGTGAACCAGTCTTAAGTATCGATATAGTGCTTAACGTGTCTCAGGTGCAAAAAAAAGAAGAGCTTAACAACATTGTTTCAATTCACAAGAAAATTCTGGTAAACTACACATAAGCTGTAATTAATCAAATGGGTGTTAGGAGAGCCAGCATGAGACAAAATGGTTCATATGATAACGTTCTAGACTAAGTCTGTGTCTTAGTCAAGACTACCTGGGTTGTGTTTATAGCTGTGGAAAAAAAGATCTATGCTTTGTGTTTACACAGTCCTTTCTAAATAGAGTCTTTTTATATGATATGTGCTGTTTATGACTTTGTGTCTGCGCATGAAGCGCACATGTGGATGCTAACATTGAAAGTAACCAAAAACAATTAGCTGGTTTTGTCTAGTTTTCCCTCATTGAAAAAGGCACTTTTCCAAGGTTAGTCTAATTCTACCAGTATTCACAATTTCTACTGAAAGGTTAAGAGAAGCATTCAGATAGTATAATGGATTAGAAAACAATAATTCAGAATTACTATGCCATGCCATCCTTATGATAGATTCCAAATGAGATTTCAAGGCCTCAAGACTTCTGCTCTCTTTGTGGGGGAACACGGAAAGGGTGCACTGTGAGTCTTAGATTATGCTTGTTCTTATTACAATCCAGCCTTGTGAAAGAAAGAAAGAAAGAAAGAAAGAAAGAAAGAAAGAAAGAAAGAAAGAAAGAAAGAAAGAAAGGTTTTTTTTTTCTTTGAGAATTGAAATGATCTGAGTCAAGCTCTCCCTTGGGCCCCACTAACTTTAAATAATTTGTGAATCAATTAACTCACTACACTCAACCTAACAGGGATTTCACACCCTGGGCTTGGGGCACATTATCAGCTCTGGAGGATTCATGGCTTTTTGGGAGAAAGTTCATGGTTGAAATCATTAATTTATTTTACAGGACTTTTAGTTATGCATTACTTTCCCCAGCTGTGGAATCCTGGAAATTAATGACATGTTCCTCTATCCTGCTGTGGCTGTTTAAAGCTAATAGGTGAAACCATTTTGTCTTTGGGGACTGCCGTTACCTTAAAGGAGGGAAGACAGCCAAGTTTGAATTAGGTTTTACTCTGGACAATTAGATAAAGAACATCAAGTCATCAGAAGAGTAATATATCAATTAAAGCTTTTCAGATGTCATGTCCCACGCTATGATAAAGAAGAATAGTTGCCCAATGTTTGGTTCTCTAAAGGGTCTAGCTCAGAATAATGAGAAATATCAAGTGCCAGATGACTAAACCAGCCAAAAGTCTAAAAGTGTATTGGGTATAGTTTACTTAACACATGCTCTATGAAAGGTAACACGGTCTGAATGGTGTTTAAAAACATCAAGGAAGAAAATCTTAAAAAGACCTAGTAAGAATCTTTGCAAGTACGTGCGGCTCTTGGCATGTTATTAAACTTATGCGTGCAATCAGGAAAACTGATGAAGCTTCTGGCATATCTCAGTAAGGATACCAACTGATTTAGAAGCTTTGAGAGTTTAGAGGAGTCCTTTTCATCACAATAATTCAATTTCCAACAATTAAATTTTATTCTAAATTTGCGGTGATGAAATTTTATGTTCCTTTTGGCCTTCTAAGGGAGGTAAAGAGTGAAGGAAGAATTTCAGTGAGCTTGATGAAATTAAAATACCGACCCCTATTGAACATCATCTCAGAAAATAATCATGGTGAGGGTCAGTGGAAAACCGTATCTAGGGAAGCACAGAAAACGGACAAGAAAATAACTGCCCATAGGTTGTTCATTTTCATTAGGGTTCCTGGGGGGTTGTCTATTTAATTTCTTTCCTCCACAGAGACATCAGTACTAAGAAATGCTAAATTCAAAATGACAGAAGGCTCCAATAGGTTTATATGATAAATGCCACACAGTGACAAAAAGTGGATTCTGCTCATTCAGGCGGTTGCCAGCACTAGCATCCTCAGGTGTTTCCAAATGAGTTCACACAGGAGTGATTAAACGATGGGCACAAACAAGCCACACATTTGCCCAAATTACTTACCGCCTCGTTTTGTGATTAATTAAACATGCAGATTAAAGTTGCAAAGGAATTTAGATTAATGAGTGTGCAAGGCCTCATTGATAGGAGCATGCGGGGAATCCAGTGGGTGCTGCCGAATATACCAAAATGAAGGAGACAAGAATCCATTTTGAGTCTAGGCCACAAGGGCTCCGTGTAGAATACTGGTTTTCTTATGCATCCTGGCAGTTTCTCCTATCAGGAAGCCATTGTGAGCTAATATGCTCTCAATTAAAAAGATTGCTAATATGCTCTCAAAAAAGATTCACACAAGTTCTTTCTATGGCTGTGTTGATAATCAGTTGTATATTCACATGTTCACACTTTAATATAGAAATTTACTGTCAATGGTGCAATGCTGAGGTAAGGAAAGAAATGCAAGATTCTACCATTTCAGTGACAAAGAATTTCTATATTCTACATTATATTGTTAATCTGCTTAGAATGTTTATTTTTTAAAAGCTATTTCATATTTATATCTCCTATATAAAATAATGCTATACTATCTTGGGTCACTGTAGCACAGTGATACGGTGACATAGATGATAGCTGAGGTGGTTTCCAGGCCACAGTACTTTTGGAAAAAACAGCCAATACACACATGCACACAAGTGCATGCACAAAGCCCATATGAAGTACAGTACAAGGCTTACACTGTTGCCTGGCCACTGGACGCAGGCCAGGGCATAGGGCTGATGTTTGCTGTTCTAAGTTGGTGGTTCTTTCACCTTTATTCAGCCCAACAATTCATGCTTCATTCCCAAAATAGAGACCAGGCCCTGCAACTTATCAATGTTAATATCTATGTTTTCACACAGCCTATAATGGGACTCAATGCCGACCACAGCTGCTGTACGGTGTTAGTTGCTCCCAACATACTTCAAAAAGGTAGAACATGTAACCCCATCCCACGCATTCAGACCAGCTCAGCACAAGCCCTGCATAGCAATCTGGCCATAATGACCTGAGCTTGCCAGGGAGTAACTGCTAATATCCTCTTAAAAATTCCAGTCTTCAGACTTAGGTTTATAGCATCCGTGTACATTAGGATTAATATTTTGTATGGATTAAGAATTAAAAAAAAAAACTGGTATAGCTACCCTAAAACTGTGGTTATTTCAGAATAATAAAGAGCTATTAATCAAGAACAAGGCACAAGCAGTTCACCCCCTGATATAGACACATGATATCTTCCTCTGCCCAGGCTCCAATAACAGCACAGGCTGTTTGGGATGCACTCTTAGTCTAACAAAGGCAAGCCGGCTCTGCCCCCTGAGTGACAAGCTTGGCAGACAAAGGTGGTAATCACTCCTGGTCTCTTTGTTATTTCACCATTCAGTTCAGGCGAGTGAACCTGCACTGATCTACCTCTCTCTCTTTCCACTGACAACCATTTACGGGGGACTTAACATACCACCAACACACACTGCGATCAAGAAGAAAAAATAGGGTCCAGTGTAATAGGGCGTATTGAGCTGAGACGAAGCCAGTGTTTGACTTAAAATCACAGGGATAAAGGAGCAGCATTACTGAATGGCCATGAACTTTGAGGTGGGATATGCCATTCTCACTGGCCTAATTATGCAGGGCCAACAGAGGTGCGTTCCTCACATTAATATAAGTCTGTCCTGTGCTTCATATCCAACTGACATTTGAAAAAAGATTAATGTGAACTTAACTTTCGGGAGCTTGTTTGCTCAACATTACCTAGAGCAACACTTTGCCAGATATGATCTTTATTACTGTGCTGGAAAGAGAAAACTCCCATTTAAGACATATTGTGGCACTATGCTGTGGCTGTATATTGACTGTTTTCTGAGGCCCTGCCTGTGTTTCTTTAAATGGGGCTCTTTCTTCATTGCTCTGAATGCTCTTATTGAGATCGACTGGCAGCCATAAACTACCAATAACATAACTCTCATTAGCATAGAGAATAGATTCACTCTATAAGCACAGATGGAGGTGTGTGTGGTTGTGTGCATGGAAATGGAAGGAAGAGCTAATCAACCAAATCCAGCCATTTCTAAACATCGACATGTATTAGCTCAATTGAATGTTTAAACCTTTTGCTGCAGACTACCTCTTCAAGTAATCATTGCCTCAATAAATTTTATGTACTTCACTGATGTCACTGTTTTAAAAAAATCATGACAAAACCCAAAGATCATAATGTCTAAAATTATTTTTTCTTTGTGGTTTATTTTCACATGCCTTCACATGATTTTTTTTAATAAACCTAATTCCAGGAAAGAGCAAACAATATACTTATTCTTTCTTCTTCTTTTTATTTTCTCTTTTTGAGGGTATCCACTGTCCGTGTGGCTTAACAGATTTGAAAAGACAGAAGATGGAACAGCAAAGACAAAGAGAGACAGTGAAAAAGAAAAAAAAACAGGAAGAACTGCAGAATATGCTCAAAATGCTGGCCAGGGACAAAAACAAAAATAGTCTGTACTTACGTAAACAGAAAAACTTTATCCCCAGCTCCCAGTGATCACTGGTAGGTTGTTTTTGAATTCATGAAAAAGACCTAAAACAGACAAATAATTATAATGAGTGTATGTTTCATTTTTGGAGAGGTTTATTTAAATTTTTTAACATTTTTAAATGAGAAAGAAAGAAAAGATGGAGGGCGAGAAGGGTAAAAGATGGGTTAGCTGTGTGAGTGTGGTGCACAGGACAAATGAGAGAAAGAGAGCCATCATGGACTCTGCATTTGCAGATGAAGTTAAACAGTCTCTGTTTCTGTAAAGCCTTAAGTTATTCTCCCTTCCCCTGAGGGACTTAGTCCTAGACAATGTTTAGAATCCACTTTTCTAATACCTCATTAATCTGTCCCTACACTGTTTGATTCTGTTAATAAATGGTCTTCATACAAAGTGCTTGCCTTATTTAATCCCTCGCTCAGCCTCTCTTCCACCGCACAGTGCTAATGATTTATTTAGCACCCCAGCTCAGCTAGCTCAAGCACGTCTGTTTTAGTCCAGCAGCGAGCCGGCAATAAGACCACAGGGAGAAACACAAACAAACAGATGCATTTTTTAAACGAGAACGCAGTTGGCTTTAGCCTTTATCTCAGCAAAAGTTCAGCTTTATGTTTCCAGCTTTGAATTGAAGAAAGGGAAGGTGGGGGGGGGGGGGACAAAATACAGCAAGTAAGGGAGAAGAAAGGAAGAAGAGAATGAAGCAGAAAAAAATTAAAAAGAGACCCAGAGAAGTGCACAGTGCTCATTGATGTTCATTTCTTCATATTATTCTGTTTTTCACAACAAGCAGGGATCTCATTACCAGCTGATTTATACAATTAGCCTGCTGAGACACTGCCAATTAAACAAGGACACAGGGGTTTAAGGTCACAGTTAATTGATCTGCCTGCAATTTGTGCTCTCTCCATCTCTTCCAGCGAAAGCACGCAGCCACCAAGCACTGCTGGTTGTAGCCAGGCGTGGCTGGAGGACCACATGCACAGGCATTTTGAGAAGTAGGAGGAAGGGTTAATAGAATAAGATAATGCCAGGTGCATGGTCTCCAAGGGATCTAAGCGTGGCAACCTCAAAGATGAAAAGTGACAATGGGTTTTTTTTTGAGGGGTGGGTGGGGGGATGGGTGGGGGGTGGGTGGGGATGGGTTGGATGGGTGGGGGGGTGGGAGGTTTCACAGTTGGTGGTGGGGGCAGGGGCAAATGACCCCTGTGCGAATGGAAAGCCGTTGTCAACGTAATAGCACCTCAGAGTTGGGAGCATGTTCTGAGCTATCAGAGGAGCACTGTCTGTGTCTCACCTCTGTTGCACTGTGCAGTCACACATACACACTCTCACACACCACCTTTCTTATACTATGAAGACAGTCTCACACACACACAAACACACACACACACACACATTTATAAGCACTTTTTCCACTCAGCCTTTTCCAAAGATAATTCTTTGAAAATTCTCTTCTCTAACAAATATATTACACATTTCCAATTTTTATTGAGTTTTAATGTTTTAATAAGAAGGGATAACATTAATAAGAATTTGAATTTATAATTTAATGACAATTAAGAATAATTATGAAAATAACTAGCTCAGAAAAGAGAAAATGGTATCATTTTAAAAGCATGCTTTATAAGCTAATAATTTGCCTGGATAAAGAAAAAAGACAAGTATAACTATTGCAATAAGCCCTAAAGTGCAATGAAAATAAAATTGACTGTCTGTTGTAATGGCAGTCAGTAGCTTTCTTTTTTCTTATGCTGGATTAAGTAAGTTTAGCAGGGCTTCCCCTTTCAAATCCTTCTCTTAACTAATTAGGTGATCATGGGTTCATTACATAGAATTCCAAACAGCCTCAGCATGCTTTTATTAGTTCTCCAACAGTTTTATTACAAAATCATTGTGTCCGCAATGGCTCCTGTGGCTTTTTCACAGAAATTTTAGGGTTTTTTCTTTCTGTCTTAATAAGCACAAGGAAGTGACAGAGACATCTTAAGTGAATAAGTGAAAAAAGAGGGAAGAAGAAAGAAAGAAAGAAAGAAAGAAAGAAAGAAAGAAAGAAAGAAAGAAAGAAAGAAAGAAAGAAAGAAAAATAAACTCACTATAGCCCTATGAAAATGTAGTTTAGCTTTAGTCTTGGTGATACTAATTACATGCCAAAGAGCTTATTCCAATGAGCATGTAAGAGCAATGGCTGTCCACACATTACACATGGGTTCTCCTATCATAAACAACGTTTACCAACATTCCTCACTCCTACTGAATGAAACACTGATCCCTCACAAGTTTTAAAGATATTGAGAGGAGAATGATTTTTTAGGCTTGCAAAGGTACAAGCTATAATCTTTCTAAATCTGTTTTTCGCCATTAGAGATTTCCTCTGAAATCAAAAGAACCTTTAAATTCCAGAGTTCATCTATAGTAGGGGGTTTGGGCAGATCTAATTACTGTGCCTCAAAATGGCATGCAGTACTTTTGACAATCATATGACAATGGTCTATGTCTGTGGCTAACCTCCTCAAAAATATATGAACAGTAGCAC
This sequence comes from Hepsetus odoe, assembly GCA_017165825.1. Taxonomy (NCBI): domain Eukaryota; kingdom Metazoa; phylum Chordata; class Actinopteri; order Characiformes; family Hepsetidae; genus Hepsetus; species Hepsetus odoe. The sequence continues at coordinate 9,344,153 of CM029380.1, read as the reverse complement.
ACTCTCTCACAACAGTCACACTATTCAAGCAAATTATTTTGAAGTTCCCCCCTGAGCAGGGAGAAATACAGTAATGTACTATACAGCAGTATACTTACAAACGTGTGCTTAAAAAGGGTTGCTTTTTAGAATCTACCACTGTATGCCAAAGCGCTTAAACCCTGTGGTCATCGTCTATTCCTCTAAACTACTGAGAAAACTACTCAGCCTCAGTTGTACGCAACCCAGCATGGAACATTTTAAATTGCACCCCATCACCTAAGCTTTATTCGAGCCTTGGAACCTGCAGGAAAAAAATGCATTACTTCTATATAGTATTTCCACCTCTGTATTCCTCTTAGTCCACAACATGTTAAAGAGGAGATTTAGCAGAGGTAGTTATTGGGACAATAAAGCCAATCTTCCCCATCAGCAGGTCGCTCCCTTACCTAGTGGAGGCCAGGTTATCTCACTACTGACAGCAGGGCTAGTGCTGGGGCTGAGAGGGGAGGCGAGGGGAGGGGAGAGGGAGCAGTGGGAGTAGGAGGCTCAGTGGGGGTGTCTGAGAGGGAGCTAAAATAAGGTAGCAAGGAGGCCTTAAACCAGCACCCCAGGATAAGCTCCCATTTGGAAGAGGAGGATGGGCTATGGAGGGGTGGGTCTCTTTGAAAACCCTCCATGCCCGCGGCTCGGCAAAGACCATTGTCAAATTCAATCTCCAGCCTGACAAAAATCAGCTTGCACCTGCACTTCACCTACAGCTTGCATGGATGGGAAAAATATGCCTTCAAGCATCAATTGGACATAATTTTTGAGTATGGCGATAAATCTAATGGAAGAATATTAAAAGCAAGCAGAGAAGGCCACGTGGCTATGGAGGGGCATGGACACAGGTGAGGGCTTGGAGTGTTTGGCTGGGGGAGTGTGGAGATGTTACCACAGGGGGCACCTCAAAATCCATTCAGGATTCACCTACCATAGCAGGTGTGTAGACAGTGGAACAGTGGAAGCATATAGGGGCATTGCTGTAAGAGACTGTAGCACCACAAAGACAATCTTTTTTCATCCAGAATAAATAAAAATCCACCACATAATTGAGTTATTTGGGACAGGAAACAGTCCAAAGACTAAGCAGCCCAGCTTAGCTCAAGCACAGGTTGATAACACATGAGTAGCTCTTTTCTCCTCACAACCTTCTCTAGCCTTCTACCTCCTCCACAACAATCTCCCATTCATGTTTGAGAGTGCCTGCTTACACAGTCCCTTCCAAAAGTATTGGAATAGCAAGGCCAGTTCATTTGTTTTTGCTATGCACTAAACACATTTGGGTTTGAGATCAAAAGATGAATATGAGATGAGAGAAGAGCTTTTCAGCATATATTTACTGGTATTTACATCTAGATTTATTCAATTACATAGAACACTGCACTTTTCTATCTAGTTTTCAAATGAGAAAAACTACTGGAGCATGAAAAGCTGACAGGTGTTTGTTGTTACACAAGTGTTCTGTTAGAATGACTGTTTAACTAACAAGTAGCAAGGCCTTTAAACAGGGGGAAAAGTTGCAAGTTTTGGACTGGTAGGTCAATCACCACATCTTTAAAAAACTGAACATGAATTTCACCTTTTGATGAGGAGTCTGAATAGAGAAACCCCTCAGAACACACAACTGAAAGATGCTGTGGTAAAAGCCTGGAAAGAATAAAGCAATTATTAGGTGAAGTCAGTGCGTTGCTGGCTTGATGCCAGAGTAAACTAGAAAAAAGAAGACAAGAAAGCTTTAAAGTAAACTTAAGTTTACTTTAAAGCTTTCTGTTCCAATATATTGGCTCACTATGTAATTAATGAGATCATCTTTTGAAAAGTAACCCCAAATATGTTATGTGCATAGAAAACCAGATGAATTGGCCTTCCTGTTCAAATACTTTTGAAGGGGACTGAATATGAAAATTTTCTGTCAAGCACTCTTCTTAACCACTGCTTCTGTACTTCTGTTCATGGACAGCTGTGGAAGCATAGGATGCTGTTTTTAAACAATACTGCTTGCACCCATGGAGAGCTTCATCACCAAGCTTCACTTTCATATATACCACTCCAGAGCTATTGCATGCGATTTGCTCAGCCTCAACAATAACAAGAGCTGAGGTTCCAGATAAAGGGAAGAAAGCATTGAACAGCTAGTAAAGGCCCTCACATCCACCACCAGAGGAATGAAAGTCCCAAGCGACCCTGTAGAAAGGGCTTCTTTGCTTTGTGATTAGTGGCTGAACACAGCCTTGTTGTTTGGTCATTGATTCGTCCTTCCAGCATAGGCCAAAGCAATGGATTCCCCAGGACAAGCAGAAGGTGCTTTTTCCTTCCTTCTCAGAGCCACTTTCTTTTCTCTTTTTTCGTTTCTTTCTTACCTTCTTTTTCTTGCCCCCACTCCCTACACCACAACTATTGAGCTGGGTTATGAAAACAAGCCCGGTTCTCTCTCAGGTAATGTGTTTATTTTCAAGGCCCCATCTTCTACTTTACTGAGTCACTGGCCATTCTCTCTCTCACTCACTCTCTCTCGCTCTCTTATCGCCCATGCTCTCGCGGGGCATTTTAGCTGCTGAAATCCTGTTCACCACATACTGGTTTTAGAAGCTGTGAAATGAGTGCCGGAGAAGCGTGGCCACAATGTCTGCCTGTGTTGCCACTGGCCTCGAAAATGGGCTCAGAGGCTTTTTGTCCAGGGAATGCATAAATGGAAGTTTTTAACACCTCAAAAGAAGGAAGGGCCTTTGTGTGACCACACTAGAGAGAGACGTCACTCGCCTGAGGAGGCAGACGTGCTGAGTGCAGCAGGACAAAGGACCCAGAGGCTAGAGCAGCGGGAGCGGGGGTCTGCCATGAGCACCATACACACATACACACACACTCTGCCAGTAACACACATACAGTAACAGATGCATATACACACATACACACACAAAATTAAATAAAAGGCGGTACACAGTTATATATATTCTTCCACACACTAATATCATACAAATTAACAAAACTTCAGAATGACCTTCACAGAATAAAATCATCTCATCATTTTAGATTATTGTTTGGAGACAAAAAACATAAGAACATTAACTCAGACATCAAGTAAATCATTCTTAAAAAACAGATGCAGAAAAAAAGCAGAGAGAAAAGTCCACACTCCCTGAAGATTGATATAGGCCTTACCTTTCAAAGAAATAATTCCAGGCTTGCTTTTTTCATTTTTATTTTGTTTTTCAGACAACAGAGATGACACTCAGTGCTGACAATCAGTGCGCATGTGTTTTAGATGTCTACAATAAGCATTTAAATGCAAATAAATCTGCTGCACAAAAGGACCTGCATTTTCTGTCAGTAGCAACATAATCAACCTGCAATTGTCTCCTGACTTTGAGCAATTTCCAGTGACAAGGTCTAAGCAGCGAGCATCTGTATTCAAATGACTGCACTATTTAAAAGACCAAGAGCTGGCCAGGGAAATTTTTCCAACAGTACGCTGTGCCGAAAGTCAATCACATGGTGAATTAAACCAGAATAGGATCAATTGATCCAGAAATGATCAGGTTACAATCAGGCCCATCAGTTGTCCAATTTTTTTTTTTTTTTTTGCCGTTGTTCTTGCTCACACTGGTGCTGCATGAAACGCTATCCCATTTTCAAAGATTACATTTGCAAGTGAATTGGAACCATGGCACCAAAAAGATCTGATAAGATTGAAATGAGGGAAATTTGAAGAGACGAGGTCAAGAACATGGAACATGGAGGGTAAAGAAATGGCTCATCTGCCGAATTTTCTGTTTTTAAAAATGAAAGCTATGTTAAGTGGTGGAAGAAGGCTTCCCCTGTCTATGTATTTAAGACTGACAGATTTCACGACAGACGGGTTTTAAAATGAAAAATAGAATGATGACAAAACGGCAGTTTATGACTCACTGGCATTTCCATACTCCATGCACAGCTTGCCTTTCAATTTTTAGAGCAGCAAGAGAAGAGAATGACCTGCTTTTAGGTAGCATCTGGTAGCTCCAAGAAAATCTAATGCAATGGTATGGAGAGTTAGCTTTGAGGATATTATTTAATCCTCAATCTTATTATATAAGATTTTCTCAGATATTCAGCAATGCATATCATAACACAAATGTCAATCTTAACGTGATGGGTGGATTTGCTTGGAGCAAGCTCTACACAACTGGTTTAACCATTGAGACCATTAACATTATAACCTCTTGGTTTGGTTATTTATAATAACAGCAATCATTTTTCCCTCTTTGAAGTCCACAATTAATTGCCGCATGTTAGAATGCAAATGACTCAATTTGGGATGGGGAGAGAAATGATTGGTTTGAGAATATTCCTGTGTTCTTAATTTTCTAGAAAGGGAAATGATTTAAAGGATGGACACAAATCTCGGCTGACACAGCTAGAGCTGGCTAGGCAGTCTCTCTCTCTCTCTCTCTCTCTCTCTCTCTCTCTCTCTCTCTCTCTCTCTCTTTCTCTGTCTCTCTGTCTTTCTCTCTCTCCCTCTCTCTCTCGCTCACTCACACACACTCTCTCTCTCTCTCTCTCCCTATGCTGTATTTCCTGCATACCCTGAAGATGCTCAGGGGAGAAAAGCAGAATGAAAGAAAAAAGAACAGAATAAAAGAGTTTGATAGAAAAAGGGAGATCTTCCCTTCTCTCTACTTTCCTGCTTTACTCTTCAAAGAAAACAAATGCAGTGTTTGAGTCACTGATGGGTGGCGTAATTGAGTTTAACACTCTTTTTTAGTAGAGGAAAAAGAGCCTTTGAAATGAGGAGGTCAAATTACCTCTCCAGTCAGGCAATAAATAAGTCAAACAAGGTAAGGGCTCCTGCCAGCATATTTTAGTGCCGAATTGAATTAGCAAAAAAACAGGAGATGCATGGTTCTTTGCTTAGCTATTAGAGGCACGTCCTTTCCCATGATGCCCCTATTGTACACTGGGGCAATCAACCTTAGCCGTGTGAGAAGAGCAGCCCAGCTGTACGAAGAGCAGCTTCAGGAATGCGCATCCATCCCGGCAATCATGGTAGGACTGGAGAAATTACATGTGTCACATGATTGTGCCAGCGAGTCAGGCCAGGAGGGCTGGGGGCTGAGATTATTGTTGCTCTATCTCAGCCTCCACTCAACATGCTGGGGAGCTATAAGCTACCAGCCCTAATGTGGTTATGAACCCATGAGCCAAACAACAGCACTGGGACTGCTGTTAAATAGTATCTCCATAAGCTCTGCTGAGGGCTGCTCCAGTCACAGTATATACTATAAAAGTGAACAGTGACATATATAGACTATTATTATTATGCTGCGCTTTTTAATTTAGTTAAATCAAACCTTTAACATAATTAGTGCCACAGAGAAGTGAAAAGCTGAGACATCTTGTTATGACACAAGCAGAGTGGTCAGACAATGCAGAGCAAGCACGTTATAAGACACACATTCACAAACATACTGCAGCACACCCAACTGGCTACAATGTCCCCTTTGTGACATAATGCCCATTGCACACAGGATCTTTGGAAAATAATCCAAACTTTCCTATTCCACATATCCAGAAATAACAACTTACATCACAAACCCTAGTATACTAGTTCTTCAACAGATTTTTACTTTTTATTTTCAGAAATCACAGGGGGGTGGTAGTGCTGAAGGTTGTGTGTGTGTGTGTGTTTGGGGGTGGAGGGAAGGGGTAAAAGACACACACAGTGAAATGGTTGTTATGTTCCAATCATGCCGAGAAAGCCCATTAGAGTGTGGCACAGGCCGTGTGAAACTTGAGGAACTCCTCACCTAGTGAAGGAGAGAGGCTCCCTCTTAACTGTTGGCCTATTAGCCCAAAGCAGAGGGTAAAGGAGCCAGCTGTGAAAATGTGGGGAAAGAAAGAACGAAACAAAAATCTTATTTTACAGACAAGGCCTGATTTACGGTTTATGTTTGTTTGCTAATTTGTTGTGTATGTATGTAACCATCATTAGAAGGAGCCCTGTTTTGTTGAATCCATGTTAAACATTGGTATCAAGGCTTGAAGGAGTCAAAGGCTCCACTTAAACATACAAACACTGTCTGTCTCTGTCTCCCTCAAACTCAGCCTCAGCTGATAACATGAGGTTAGTGTCATCGGCACTAAAAAGCACGACAGGTGGGTCACATGAAAAGGTCTCTGTTTTTGGTGCGCCTGAAGAACACATGGTTTGCATTATTCTCCAGTACAAACTCACAACGTTCCAACAAAAATATCAAGAGGCCTCTGCACTCACTACTGTTTGCCACACACAATTTTCTAATATATCTTGAATTACACTAGATCTTTACACTAGAATTTCCTGGCCGACAGCGCTTCAACGAGTAAATCCAGAAGGAAGCAGAGATGTAAATAAATAAACATGAGATGAGAAAAGATGCATGAAAAAGGTGTTTGAGAGTGAGGAGAGGCATATGATCAATGCAATACATTCAAAACACACACAGGAAAAGAGCCTTAGTTCTCAGGTCAGGCGATTGCCCACCTTCCTCTCCAGATTTCAAGGATCGAGGATCATGCAAACTGGAGTGCTCAGGCAACAGGTTGATTGCTGTGCAGTGTCTATAATGTACACGTAAACTTTATCTCAGAATAAAAAACTAAGAATATGAATAATCAGACTCTAAAAACTACTCTCCTAGTTTCTTACCTGGCAATGGCTATAAGTGTCTGGTTATGATATTCTAAAACCCATACCATTGTAAAGGTAAATAAAGGGTTAAAAAAGGATGCGCAGCTCAAAACAGTGCCTAGCTTTTAATGCCCATCAATTTTGCCCCAATTTTTTTTTTCAGTGCAGAAAATATAACGCTTTTCTAAATCCTGTGAAGGGCTTCAAGATAAGCAGCCTTCAGTCATAAATTCTAAGAACCCTAAGCTTTTTTTTATGTATCGCTTTCCGAGCGCAAAACCATGTTCCATCGAAATCAAAAGCTGTAATAGGAAGGTTACCCACTGTCATTCTAAGAGAGAAGTCGGTTGTGAAATTGTAAAATTGTAATGGAAATTACTGTTTATTTCATACTTAAGACTACTCCTTGTTCTGATTCTTATAAAAATGAGGCTATCACATCATGGATCGGGCTGGGGGAAGACAGAGATGAGAGCAGAGGTGAAGGCTAAAGCAATGCTAATCTCCCTGTAGAAGTGAAGCGCTAATAAAATGCCTCTTCATCTTGCTCTCTTAAAGAGGCTTTGAAGTTTGCAGCAACGTTGTGCTGCTCAGTGAGCTGGCCAGAGAAGATCAGACCTTTGTCTTCTTCCCCCCATTCAAAACCTTGTGCATTCCTGCTATTTCACCTTCAGTTTGCTGTCTGCTATATTATGCCTACATACCAGGATGATAACATATAAAAACAAGCATCAAACTCCACCTCGTTTTTTTTTTTCCCCTTACTTGTTTTTCATAATGTGGGCTAACACAGATCTTGAATTCCAGAGGAACATGAAGAATGTGAGAAAGACAGTTAGAAAGCTGTAGGCAAAAAAGGAAAAATATAGAAAAAAGAGATGGTCGTATTAATGGCGTGATATGTACTTGCACATTTTCTGCCCAATAGCCAAAGCTCCAAATGAGCCCCGATGAGATCTGCAATGTAAAGATGATATCATTGCCTTGCGGTTGCATGGCAGTCTGAAAGACGCATACCTTGCTACGAGAAAGAGAGAGAGAGAGAGAGAGAGAGAGAGAGAGAGAGAGAGAGAGAGAGAGAGAAACTCCACATAATACTTCTGCTTGTCTTTCTATTTGAATATTCATCCAGTTTCCACGTCCCTGAAGAAACTCTTCTAATCAGAGTCACTTCCCCTTTAATCACAGGGACTGTAATTATGTTCGGATAAAGCTTTTCAGTGCACTCCTCCGTGTCACTCACATTTAGCTGGAGCATGGAATGCCATACTAAGAGCTAGGAGCCTGAGAAATATGGATCCTGCCAGGAGGGCCATTCATGCTTATTTATATTATTATGTGTCCCAACATGCTACAGCCAACATACTACAGGTCTAAAGATCAGCAATGACTCTAACAGACTCAACTAGAGCTCTTCTGGTTTTCTCTGATGTGCAGTAATTGTTGAATGGAAATGGCAGAACGCTTTTTTGCTGCCTGCCAAAAAAAAAAAAGAGTCCTGTGTAGCATTTTACTATTCTGCTTTTCTCTTTCTAATTCTGTCCAGGACTGGGCTCAGAGAAAAAAGGCTCACTGGGTTTCCATGTTCATCTTGGAAGAGTTTGGCGTCAGGGATGATCGCTGACCACAAGTTGATAATGATGACGATTTAATTAGAAGCGTCTCTGTGGTCTGGAAAGGGACCAAACTTCTCCACCCTGCAGATGGCAACCAATAAATTTAGCCACACTGAGGAAGAGGAGGGCCATCTCTTTACCTCCCCATCCACCACCTCAGCCCTGCCTATAACCAGAGACAGAGAGCACCCCCCATGACATCCCGCTGCAGGATATCTCCCCTAATGCACATGCGTGAATATACACATAAGACAAACACCAGGAGGGGCTTTTTTAAATATACAGACTCTGCTTATTTAACATGAAATAATGGTCTCCTAGCCAGACTGATGAAAAGGGCCAAGAGGAAAGAGATGGTTTCAAAGTAACTGCAGGATTAGCTGAACTTGTTTGGAATGAGAGGCCCTCAGATGAAATGTGCTGTAAAGACAGAGGTTTAAGTCACAGGCTCGGAGAAAGCCACTGTCATATATATACTCATTTGCATTGTGGAGGGCCCAAAGGGTTTAGCTTTTGCTCTGTCTCATAGTTTCAGTTTCTTTCCTGTTAGAGAGAGCTGCAAGTGAGCCACTTTCAGCACACGGCCAGTAGCAGACTGTGACAGGATAACTCGTACAGTGGAAAACGGCGACTCTTAGCCGAGTCTGCCAAGAACCCCTCTAAATAAGCCCCCTCCACTCTCTGTCAGCTCTCTCTGGAGTTTATATGTTCCTGTACACTTAGATTGGTGGGGTGACTTACACCGTGTATGCTCACTGTATGTGGGTGTCCAGCGCATGCTAGTGTGGCTATCCTTTAAGGCTGTCAAAGAGGCTCTCGAGGAATGCATGGGAGGCAAAACCACCAAGTTTCCTTCATTATTTCAACAGATTTTTCCATTCAAAAAAGAAAAAACAGATTATATGCTTATAGTGCTTTCTGGCCTTTCGGCAGGCACGAGGCACTTTCTGAAACAGTCCTATGGCACAGTGGCTACTCAAAAGAAAAATTATAGTCTAGGACTGAAATTATAGCCCTAGAACTTCCTACTTTGAAGAAGTGGCTTGTCAAACTAATGAAATGGCAGATGCCTTTTAATTCAATTGCAAATTATTTTCTATTCTCTGCTCCAAAATAACAAATTGACTTTTTACTTTTGTGTGGTTAATCAGGGACTTTGATGAGTTCATATCTCATTGTCATAAGGAAGCCATTTAAAGCCAAGTATGTTTGTTGTCTAACACCCTTTGGGGCCCTGGCCTTGACCTTGATATCAGTTGTTCCTAAGCAGTCTATTTAGTGGTTTTACACAAACCCCAGGTGGATGAGCACATGGCCTATTCAGTCCACAAAAAAGCCACTTCTCCTGCTTTGAAATAAAGATTATATTGTTATTTGTGTAACCCCCACGAAGACATGGTAGTCTCCTTTACACACTCAAAAAACATTTCATCACCCTCTTTCACCACAAGCCTGTTCATCAAAGTTTGTTCCATAACTGTTTTCTTTCCAAATAATCTGCCTTTTTTCTTCACATCTCAGAAGAAACATAGGTCAGCATCCACCAATGGTCAAGAACAGACTCACTGCTTTCAGAATAATGGAGTAAAGAACAGATAATGAGAGGGCAACAGATAGAGACAGATAGATCGAGAAAGAGAGGGAGATAGTGAGAGAGAAAGAGAGAGAGAGAGAGAGAGAGAGAGAGAGAGAGAGAGAGAGAGAGAAACACTTGTGGTTGGGTCTGCAGAAGCCATTTTCTCATGACGCATACACACCGAAAGCAAAAACCCTGTAAAAACTGCGAGTCAGTGTAAATAATCATGGAATAAGGAAACAAAAGAGCTGGTTTTGGAAGACCAGAGCTATTTCAGCTTAACTACTGTCAGAACTACAGCCACAGAATTCCGCCATCCCTTTTCCACCCTCTTTTGTCACTTTAATTTGTTTTTGGCAAAATGCATCCTGAGTTTCCACACAAGAAAACAGTGGTTAATGTAATTTTGGCATATCCTCCAACTTTTCCATATAATTTCCAAGACTGGTTCAAATGTCTTTTTTGCAGCTTCAATAAGTGGCCCAGCATAACAATATGCTGCCTCTTGCCACTCTTGCTACCAGCTACTGGTTTCTCAGTAGGAAAGGCCCAAAGGCACATTCTAAGAATGTATAAGCTAACAGCAGAGATCATTCTTCTTGCTTTTACAAAACAGAAAAGTCCCTTCAGATTCAAAGAATCTTTCGCTATGCTGGAAACATTTACAATTTGAAATGGATTTTACTTTGAATTTGCACTTACACAAGTGTATTTCTTTGGGAACTGAAGTGAACAATACCATGCAAAACACTGAATTTTGGTCAAACACAAAATAAATGTATAGGATCCATAAATATGCTCTGCTTTTATTGCATAATAATATGGTAACATTTACATTACAGTCTGTGTTTAAATGTTAGTGTGTTTGCTGTATGCAAACCGTGCCCATTATCTTGGAACTAATTTCAGTGCAATAGTGTTGCCTTGTAAGTCAGTGGTGCCGCATCCTGATAGATTAATTACCGACCCCTAGCTGCCTTCTTGTAAAGTTTGTGATTTTTCAATTTGTGGCAAATCTGCAATAAGTGGAGATGACACAAACACATGCACACACACACACTGGCACAATTACAGAGCAACAAGCTGTTGATCTTGAGCTGTTGAGCTCCTAGCATTCTACTTTGTTAGATTATGTTGCACAATTCAGAAACATTTTTATGCCTTGTGTCAGGTTAAGGTGACATGTAGAGAGCTAGCTGCTAGAATAAAACATCCAGCCTCATTGAACATTAAGAGAGGACTTTGAACACATAAGTGTGCTATACAAAAGCTCTGCTTTGCTGCCTTCTGTTTACATTTACTGTAAACTAGAGCTGAGAAATAAAAATGATATACATCACTATCATGATAAATAATATTGATGATATAGATAAAAAATGGAAATAAATAAATAATATAGTGATATCATCAGTATTAAAAAAAACCAAAGCTACATGTTTCACTAAAAACAGAATATTTTCTCTTTTCATAATTTTATTTAGTGCAGTTGCATTGTGTGAAACAGTGAATCAACATTTTTAAGGCAACATTTCAAATGTGGCTCTACTGGCTCTTTTTTGTTGATTCTAACTTATCAGTAAGAAAAAAAAAATATTAAACATCTTGAATATATGTTGTGTTATATGAATATATGTTATAAATATATTGTTATGAAATTCCTAAACAATCATCAAAACACTCTCTCCTATTTCATACATTTTTCTTCCACCAAGCTTTTTCATATTATCGATGCAACCAAATAAGTGCCACACAGTCAACTTAAAAAGTTTGCATTTATGATACTGTGAATGAAAAGATAGGGCTGTATTTTTTTATTAAATACTTTGATTTGAGCCATAAGCATTTAAAGAATGAAAAAGAACATTTAAAAAAGAAACTTATTTCCTGATCACAAAAGTGTTAAAATACATATGCCGAGGGTTTTAAGAATAGTGCACCAATTAGTAATAGACATTCCTAAGGTACTCCAGGCCTATTAATTCTTCATATATTGGAAGGAATTACGGCATGACAACTTTTCTCAAAAAGGCTTTTCACTTACCACAAAAGACTACGGAAGAAAGCAAAACCACTTTCATTTCATATAAAGAACTATCTTCTGTGAACAAATTAGGATTTTAACCAAGTGCTGTTCAAACCGGGAAACAAAGCATCTATAGAGTCTGAGCCTACAAACTACTCAACACTATCCTCATAATAAACTGCTATGTCCAAATGACTCAGCAGCATCTGCTATTAAACAAGTCATGCAAATAGGGAGCATGAGAGAAGAAACCTGTAAGCATGTACAGACACACACGCAGACACACACACACACACTCTTGTACAGTTAAATTTTCAAGGGGACAACAATTAAGAAAGAAAGAAGCCCAGCCATTAACTTCATATCAAAAAAGATTCCCATCATTTATTCATGTACCAATTAAAGGTTAAACACATGGCAGGGCATGCATTTCAGAGAGCAGCTGGAGAAAGTGCAGAGCGAGACGGGAGGCCACAACAAGAAGGAAAAAGCAAACTAACTTTGTCTTGAAATGGTTTTGGCTGTGGGACAAGCTCTCCGCAAAAGAGCATGAACTGCCATAAACATTTGTACAAAATTATAAGTGCATTTGGAGACGCATGCGGCAGTCGACCGCCTGCACACTGCTCTTTGCTTGCTTGTTCTTTACCAGCGAATCCTCCGTCTGTAAGCAAGAGCACACTGGCACGCGTATATGTGTGTGTGTGTGTGTGTGAGTGTGTGTGTGTGTGTGTGTGTGTGTGTGTGTGTGTTTGTGTGTTTGTGTGTGTGAGAGAGAGAGAGAGAGAGAGAGAGAGAGAGAGAGAAAGAGACAGGGAGAGGGTGTACAGGGCTCCAAACCGTTGCATTTTAATTACTGCCAGCCTTCATACACTGTGCAGCTTTGAAATGGAAATGACCCCACAATCTTCATACGCACCACAAGAAATCTTCCTCTGATTCATAAAACAATGTCCTACAACAGAGTCTACACCTGATAGTGCTGATTACAACTTCTGCAGAGACAAAACCTGTGTGCAAAAACTCATTGCTAAGAGATCCCTTCAAATAATTCAATAATTGCAAATGCATGTAAAGAAAGTTAGAGGAAGAGAGATAAAGTGAAATAAAGAGAGGAAGACTACAATCTTTTTCATAACAGCTATAACCTATTTAATGTGTTTGTTTTCTTAAACCTAATTCTGCTTATTCACTGCACCGGTAAGACCTAGTTGACGATGTGAACGATGATGTGTTTTCATGTGACAAATGCAAAGAAGGGCTCTATTTTTATACAGGCACATTCTGTAACATGTCTAATATTGTGATGTGCAGGGTGTGGTGGAGCAAGGAAGAGTAGGTAGCGTGTGAGTGTGGATGTGTGTGCAGGGTCTTCTCTCGGGTCAAATCAGAGTGCAAAGCTTTTCTTTCAGTGGATCCTTGTGCTGCTGTGGGCCACAGGTGCAGAAGCTTTTCTAGCACCGGCCAAAAGGAAGCACTCTTCATTTTCCAAAGAAAGCCATAAAAATCAAAGGCCATGTTCAATTTTCTACTCTCAGATAAAGATGAAATCTGGACTCGAGAGGGGAGACAAGAACAAAAAAAAAACAAAAACAAACAAACAATGAAAGCTATACGAGGGGAACAATCCATTTCAGTGCACATTATGTTTTAAAGGGATGTGTCTTTCTTTTTTTCTTCACAAGCAAGACTGCAATTTGGGTGTGTTGTTAAGCCATAGATAAGTATAGGCTACCTAATTTCAACTTACAGTGGGGGAAAAGAAATTCTTAAGCCCTAGAGCTAAAGGTCCATGCACAACCAAAAGTATTTTAATTCATTATCTGTCATTTTATTGTTGTGCTGGAATCACTTTGATCTTCTCATTCTACAAGGTCAGGATTCCTGATCCAATGTCCAAGCAATCACTGGTTTTCATGAGGCTGGGAGCACAGGAGAAACTTATGACGGCTTCCGTGCAGAAGACAATGATAGTGAAATTTCCACCTGCCCCCAAAATGAAGAGTGTATCTCATTCTATACTGCCAAGTGCAATTTAATAAAATGATACCTTCTGAGAGTGGCTGTAGCTCAGGTCACTTTAGAGAAATGACTGAAATAGTGTACTTTGTGTACATAGTGTACACAATAGTGAAATAGTGATTACGCTTCAGTGTGTCCTTTTTCACTTACAATATTCAACGTCTTGAGTAGAAAAAATAATCAATTAAATTTATAGGATAACTGCACGACTGACTGTTGCAGTTCAAAAATCCTTCAAGTTAACAGGGTGCTTAAAGCAATGTGACAAATCCTACTTTCTGTTTTCATGCATATAACTAATTAATTACATGAAAAGCCACCTAATGTTGCAGCAATTAAAAAGTGTGGCAAAACTTCAGTAATGCGTTCCAGAAACTTGAGATGCAGCGCCACAAAAGAAAGGGGAGTAGAAAAAAACAGGCTTCTAATGAACATGTTGCCATCGGTTTTGATCATTGTTGAAATATTCCACAGCAAATTAGCTAACGCTTAAAGACAGATGTCACAACATGTGCTGCTGCTCTCCCAGCTTTCCTCCCCTACGGCTGGTGCGCCTTACCTTTACCAGACCTGCTGTTGTTTACCTCCGCTGGTGTTTATCATTAGGGCACTGCTGGCACTGTTCTAATCTCACCCCTCACATAGGAGGCAGAGCGACACCTGAGAACCATCAACCTGGCCTAGTCCTTTATAGCCAACCTTGCACTGTGCTGCTCAGCTAGATCCATGAAGGAATTCCTTTACAAAACAGTGGTAAAGCATACACATTTAAAAGTGCATATAAAATAATGAAATAATTTCACAAAACTGCGATTGTTTGAAATAAAATACTGCTTTAAGGTTTTAAGCAGAACACAATAAATTTGATTTTAGTCGAGTAGACAAGGCAGCTATTACTTGTGTTTCCAAAGGAAGAGCAATATTGATATAAGTAATATAATTTTGACGGCAAGGAATTCAGTTTGGTAAGGATATTATCCATGGATAAACTAGTTACAGTCTGCGGACAGCCATAAAACTGCACCTAGAAATTCCACTACATTGATCTATGAGTACATACAGAAACATCTTCTTAGAATAAAAAGAAATACATTATGAGTTTTGCCAAAAGAAAATATTACAAAAATTAAATAAGACAAAGGCAAATTTAGTAAAGAACATAAATTGTTATCCAATAAAAATTTATAACTTATTATCATTAACAAAAGAAAACTTAAAATGTAACTAATTAAAAAGGTTGGCGAATACCTAGCAAAAGGTAAAGATAAAATAATTTTCATACTGCCAAGAAAATTCTGAGATTTGAAAGGGGTGCAGTGAAAGGCAGGACAAACAAAAGATGAAAAACACACATCTTAATGAAGGAGTGCCCAGATTTCGAGGCTAATACAGGACGGGACAATACCAGAGGTGCTGCTCCTGTCCCAGGAGAAGACAACCACATTCAGTTCACTTACAGGAGAAAGCGTTATAACAGCCATACCATACATGCCCAATTTATAACAGACATTCAAGAGCCATTTAGACATTTAACTGACAAATAAAATACGAGTATCTTGCCCACTACCTATTTAAGGCTACAGTTTTATTGCAAAGATTCTTCTGTCAGTCTTTCAGTCGGGAAACAGTCACTTCCCTTAATTCACTTACACCGCTTCAAAGGAATATTATCATTACAGGAATGTGTAAACTACACGACTTTGAGTCTCCTGATTTGATTTTCTCCAATAACATTCACATCCTTTAGGTTATGCTGACCCTAGGCTTCACCTAATCCTCAGCACGCTACGTTTTATTCCGTCTTTCTGCAGAGACAAACTGGAACGAACATAGAGAAATACATATGTAATATATGTGTATTTTTGGTCACGCCGGTTCCAAGCGACTCTGACGCTGAAGTGAAGCCACAACAGCGAGGCGCGCGAGCCGGACATCCAAGGAGAGAAACAGCAACAACGACAAAAAAAGTCTCGCGTGTAAAAGTTTTAGCGTGTCTTTAAAGCGGGAGGGTTGCTGGAGCACATGATGCTCCGGAAATGAGAGTGAAGACCGGACAGCACGGCTGAAGAATGAGAGTACACAGCGCTCCACTTACTGCCAGCGTAAGCGGCGGAGAGGTGGTGGTTCCCAGGCAGATCCAGTCCGGGACACACGAGGCTGCCGCGCGGACCACACAGGCTCCTCCCCAAACCCACGCGCGCGGACCTGCGAAAACACACACGCGCGCGCGCCGGTCAAATTAGCCACGTTAGCATCTGTTTAACCTGAGAGGAAAAATTGAGAAATTGAGGGGGAGCAGGTTTGTCTCACATCGAAAAAAAATGTGTGAACTGAAATTCACCCGGTGTCACTTTTAAAGAGTTCAGACAAGAAAAGAATCTTACTTTTAACTTTAAGGTTGTTCGCGTGTTACGTCCGTTCAGACTTAAAAATATTAAATTACGCAATCGCAGTATTATGTTTTAGAATTGAAATATACTTATTAACAGTTGTGTATTTGGGTATTTGGATTTATTTGTTTTATTTATTTATTTATTTTGTATTTCTGAATGTACTGTAGCGACTGTGTGCGTCCGTCAGAAGAGCCCCCTCCTCACACTTGAGGATACACGCAGTGAATGAAGTATCTCTATTGAGAGCCCAGACAGTGCAGCACACCCGTGTATAGCAGTCAGGACAATATGCTGAATGGGCAGTCTAATTATAAACGTGCCATTTGGACTTAGCGTTGGGCTCCGGTGGCACCTTACCTTATGAGGGGAACTTCCACTCGCAGCTAAACAGCAACTGTTCAAAACAAAATGCCATCACGGGATCAGCTTCAGCCCAACAGAGGGACAAGCCGAGGAGGAGGGGAGATTGTTTTTCAAACAGCCCCTCTCACTTAAGACAAGAATGTATTATTAGACACCAGCTTATTCTTAACAGACTGGACACAATTTCTGAGAGGAAAAAAAGGACAGAAGAAAAGAAAACGGGCGAAGTTAAGCTGTGTTTAATTAAGGTGTCAGGTTGCACCCCTTCCAGAGAACAACACGGCTTTTGTTGATTTTCACTGTTTTTTTAAAAGGATTTTAAAGGAAGTAGTGAGGGGACAAAGTGGCTGATTTGAACCCCCTAAAAAGTGTCAATATTTTTTAAAGCGTTACAAAAGGACACTTGGTCCTATTGGAGTTGTGCCGTGTATGTAAGTCGTGTGATGTGGGTGTTTAGTCCACACTCCCTTAAGGAGCTTTTAAAAGGCCAATAAACTCCGAAATACGCCAGCGTGCGATGGAGCTTATTAAAATATTATCGCCTCGTGTCCAGCAGTCGAAAAGCGCTTATCTGTGTGTGTGAGTGCGTGTGCTTTTGGGGGAACACCCTGCAGATGATGAGCTATCTCTGTCACACACACAAAGTTCACACACACACTCGGGCTGCACTGCGGTTGTCCTCTGACTACCTTTTACGCGGTGTGCAGGATCCATAAAGCACCTGCTTTTAAATGAACAGGGAAAATCGGCCTATTTGAGTGCAGTGGCAAAGAAAACAAATACAACATCTGTTCATTTTCTTCAAATTATAGTGGAGGGCAAATCCGTCTGGAGAAATGTTTTATTGCTCGAGTGTCATACTTAAAAAGTGCATTAATACAACCGTTGATCTCAAATGTCAGTGTAAATTTCATTCGTGCCGATGATCGGTCGCAGATTGAACCATAACTTTAATAACAATCAGAGGATGTTTAATGAAAAGTTCGGTGAAGTTCACTTACTTTCCAGCCGCGCGTTTAGGGTGCTCTTTCTCAAGACCGGTGACTAAAAGAAGCCCTGCTTGCCCAACTTATGTATTGTCTCTAAAAGGACCGGCCTTTGGATGAGCACTTCATTTTAATTTATGGCTTAAGCATTCTTCTAAGGTCAGCCTGCGTGACCCCGGGCGAAAGTGAACTCAGGGAGAATTTCCACGCTCAGTCCGGCCACCAGCCGCACTCTGACTGAAGAAAAGCAGCCGGATGTGTCTCACTGTATCTGCATCTTAAAGATAAGGAGATAAAAAAGCGCTCATCTTAATGACCGAAAGTGTTCTTGGATCAAGTAAAAGCTAAAGCGGCGGAATAGTTGGCGCTTGGAGCCCCGTCACTGTCAATGAACAGTACCGCTATGTGGACAACAGTGAAATTGCTGCGTATTACAAGACGCCGGATAAGCAGGCAGCCTCTGAAAAAGAAGTTGATCAACATCTCCATTACACTTTGATTAGCTCCGCCAATTCTCAATACCCTGTCCTTACACTTTGCACTTGGCTGTCTTTAGTTTTCTTTGAGTTTTTCTCTCTCACTTGCCCTTTTCTGGATGTGTTGGGAGTGAGTCTCCAGCTGCTACTTTAGCAACAACCAAGCAGGCACAGCGTGACAGCTAACTTCAGCTAACTTTTAAGGAGGACTGCTGACATGAGAGAGGATTCACCGAAAGCTCCTGAACATCCAATCGGTACATGGTTCACACCGGTCCCGTCGTCTAACGTGTAGACAAGAGAGAACACGACAGCGGAGTAAACGAGATAAAGAACCTAGATACCAAAAACAAAAAACGGACGTTGTCGTGGCGTTGTCGTGGTAACAGTGCCAGGCAGGTACAGATGGACTCGCAGAGCTCTGAGGGACGACATGGCTACAAGAACAACACAAAATGTCTTCAAATGACAAGAACAACAGGTTAGAGTCGATAAAGAAAAGTTTACCTTGGGCGCGAGCCGGTTGTTAAAGGTATAAAAGTCGTCCTCGCCGTGTCCCGGGTCGGTCCAAAACACGTCAGACAACAATGCTGACCGCGAACGTGTGGCGGGGCTAAGATGTGAATCTAAAAGTCTCAGCGGTCCCGATGGCCGCGCTGGGAATCTCGCTCCGGCTACGAAAGTTGCCCCCTGTCAGACAAAAAACAAAAACTGCAGTAAACTAGTCGCTAACGGTTGTCTTCTCTCTCTCTGTCTCACTCTCGCTTTCACTCAGTGCGTGTCAGAGAAGCGAGAGAAAGACGACGGTTACCGCTGTCAGCCTTGGCAATCAATGCGAGCGGCCATGTCGTAAGTATTCAAAGCATTTCCCGTCGCGCAACATCAGAAAGTGAGTGAGTGGCCAGGGCATTGATCTGAGCAGGACGAGAGAGGCAGGGCTCCCCCTCCCTCATGAGGGATGCATGAGAGAAAGAGAGATAGAGAGAGAATGAGAGCGTGAAGGAAGAGAATAGGAGGCTTCGGCTGGGAGGGGTGAAGTAACAGCGATTGTGTCCAAAAAAAAAAAAAAAACTGGGTTAGCGGATGTGTTAACATCCCTCCGTCAACTGCCACAAAACGCGGCAACCAGAACTTTTACTTTTTGTCTGCTTTTCTACGTCTGTGCCCTTTTAGGAAAGTCGTCGAAAAGTAAAGGTTCTATTTCTGACAGGTTTAGTACATTTGGGGCGGAATTTGGTCAAACTCGTTTCCCATCAGGTTCGGGGGGGAAACAGCCAACCACGTTTGAAAAGTAAGCACTTTCCACAGGTACTCACAGTTCAGCTCAGACTTAGAGCGGATTTTTCTGAAGATGACAAACCTCTCTGTTAATCAGGAGAAGACTGAGTTGGATGTGAAAGACTGCGGAGGCTCTCTGTCAGAGCATCTCCTCCTTCCTGAGGTAAATTTCCGCGCAGGTTTACTGGAGCGTTCGCCAAACACGCTTATCAAGTGTAAACTGGAGCACGGCGTCAAAAGTCAGCGTGTTAAAGTGGCAGTTTGGCGGCTGCTTCGTACACAGTGTTATTTAAAGATCTCTGTAACTTTAGCCCGCCGTGAGCATCAGCGCTGAACTTCTCCGGGTCGCTGCCAATCAGAGAACAACGCGGGGTCACAGCGGACTATTTCACTACAATCACTGCGCTCTCAGAGCGGCAGAGAGTTGGGAAAACTCGTTTCATATGAATTATTTGACCAAAGGAAACATGTTATATATGTGGAAAAATAGGAGGATTGAACGCTGTATTTTTATATGAAATGAACTGTATGAATTAAGAAGCGGGATTAAACGACTGAAAAAAAAATCGCAAATCGATGATAACGTGTGTAAAACTCCACGGCAATGATGACACTTTTGCATCACTTATGTTTTATCAAATCGACTCGGAGACACAGTCTATGTATAATTCTGTAGACATTCCTAATGTGTAATGACTATTGAATTAATGATTATATCCTGTTTGCAAAAATTATCACCGCTCCACAGTGCCTGAAGTGAAGTTTCAGAGAAATGGTTTAAATCACACCACTTTCAACTCAGGGTCACTTTATAAAAATGGAAGAAAAATGACTGGAATACAATAACGTCTCTTCAATAATGGTCAAATAATTTACAGTAACTAACTGCAACTATTCCAATTAAATACATGAATGCACAGATTGTGTAAATGGATAAGATTAGTTCACCACCTCTCATAACTCGGTGTAACAGACTAAAAGCAAGTACCGTAAATCAATTAGGTGTACAACTGCAACAGAAGTGAGATGGTTTAAAAAGAAGTGAAAAAATGGGGAAGAATTGGTTAAGTCAATACAAAGTGAAGTGCTCCTTTTCTGCACTCCTGTGCTCTAAAACTCATCTTAAGCTGGCTATTTAATATAAAAGCGACCCTGCAGATGCAATGCTGAAATAATACAATATGGTAATAGAATGAGGTACTTACAATTACAGGGGCAGATGCAGAAGAAAATGCTGTTTGTTAACAGAAGAGTCACACAGGGCTAAAGAGAGGGGAGAGGGGGAGGGAGGAATGGAGAGAAGGAGAGAGAGGGAGAGAGAGAGAGAAGGAGAGAGAGAGAGGGAGAGAGAGTAAAGCAGATGAGAATATGTATGTTAGAAAAGCTATCCTTTCATAACATCTCATCACATCAGCTCGGGCTCATGTCTGTTTTTCATTTTCACATTTTCACATTCCCTTTGTTCCTGAGAAAAATCATATCCACACGTCACATCTTCATCCCCAGATTCTATGTGCACCAAAAAAGAGAATGAATTATTCAAACAGAAGCATCGCCTTCAAGGCAGCAGCTTTTTTTTTTTTTTTTTTTTAACTCACGAAACTTTTTTTTTCTCACCAACACCCCCCCAGAAGATGCGCTTTAGCTGACACGAAAAAAGAGATTTCCGAATTCCGAAGTGCTGGAAAAACAATGAACGAGGTCAAAAGTTATTATTTTATTCTAAACAACGTATCATCAGCACTTCTTTGAGATAAACGTGGCAGTTTCATGCAACTTCAGATCTTAGCGTCAGGAGCAAACAAGAGCAAGGCAGAGTCTGCTTTACCATAAACGGAAATATTTCATCCTGGTCGCCACCAGAGAAAATCAAGGTGCATTTTTCAGGTGTGATTTACTATAAATGGTAAACCTGGGCGTATTACTCCTGGGAGCTTGTGGACCTTTTCTTTTTTTTTTTTTAAATAATGATATTTAAGAGCAAGTAAGTATATGTTAACGAACCGTTTTATTTTCCAAAAAGTTACTATAGGCCCAATAGTTAAAATAATATTTAAAATATTTTTCTAATAGCTGGTTACATTTTTCATCCTAATGATATTAAAAGAACTGAGTTTAAGCGAGAACGTAATTCAGTGCAGCTTCATTTCCACTGCAGGAATCGTCTCTGATTCACGTGCTGATCTATGGGGCTCACACGCCACCTATCGGCCACTAGTGGAATCATTTAAACCTTGTGTTAAGGAATGCTGTTAAACCAGATGGTCCCAGACTGTAGATTGTTCAGCTTTTATTTTTCAGCTTTCCTTTTTCTTGGTGGATGTTTGAAATAATCAAAACAGAAGAGATGTCCTTTCTGCTCTTTTTTTTTCTTACAACATAATTTTTTTAGTTATAAAAAAAACCAAGTTATTTAAATATGTACACTAACCTACAATTTGTCTTCGCGCAAATATTTACTGCTGTGGCATTTGGAGTTTTTCATTCTGCAATGGCATTTTTTAAAAAAATCAAGTAGATTAACAGAAACATGAGGACCAATATGTAAAAATCTGCTCTGGAAAAGAAGAAGAATGTCTGAAAATAAAAGTATTTAGGCCTAGACTTTAGGCACTATTTCCCGCAGTTCATATAATGGTACGCAAATACACATATACATAGGTTACATATGTGGTAAATTTAGCCAGCTGTCTCAGATGTGTAGTATTTAGTCAAATCAATTTAGTTTGAATTTTAGTGTTTAGTACTCTAATGTAATCTAATGCATATCTATAAATGTATAAATTAGTGGCAAAAAGTACAAAAAAAGTAGAGTTTAATTAAAGCATCAAATTCCAGTCAGCTAGAAGCAGTAATGTGAGAGACAACAAGAGTCAAAAATGTCATCCTTTAAGGGCCACGTCTGCTCGGTCCTTCTAACTGACAATTTAACAATGTTTTAGACAAAGGATTAATTTTAAACTCATTTGCATCATCATAATCCATTGTCTTTATGGGAGTAAACTGCTCCCATAATGTTGCATCCAACCTTTTGAATCATTTTAAGAACAGGAGGTCTTTAGTGTTTATTATTGCTTTACTGTTTATTACAGCTGTTTTAATTATTGCTGTTTCAGGGCTCTCATTAATGGTGTGCACCACAGAGGCAGAGGGTTTACAGCCTATAGGCCTGGTCTGGAAGAATGTTCCCGTCCAGCTTGTTAGAGAAAGAGGCAGCACGCATCACATTAGCATATCGTGAAATGCTTTGATACGTCATGAAATGCAGGCCTACTCTATTAATATTTTAAAAGAGCCTGCATAAAAATCAACATTTTTGTTACATTAAATTAACATGTGTTCTTCTCCCATTCTGCATGTTTAATTAGGCTGTGCTCTTCTGTCAGAAGAAATAAGGAGACTGCCATATGATTTGTCATGATTACTTGAGAATCAGTGAACAACACTTCTCAAGTATATTTGCCTATTACTCACCAACGTCTTATAGTGACTTTAATCAGGAAAAGCTTTATTTCCCAGATTTGTGCATCTTAATATCAAAACTGGAGAACATTATGTTTACATGCATCACAGATATAGTTAGTAACTTTTTCATTGTATTTTTTTCTTTGTTTTGTACACCTAATCAAGCTACCTTGCAACCATAAGAAAGGAATAATTGTAAAACAATAAGGCACTTGTTGTTCTTTAAATGAAAGATAATTCAATTTCAGATCCAGTTATACACACTCCCCAGCAAATACATCTTCTTTTAGTTCACCCAACAAGACAGCCTCAGTTCGTTTGAGCATTTTTAGCCATTCTTGTAAAAAAAAGAGAAAATGACAAACTGCAACCTATTATGTGGCAGGAAAAACAGGAAGAGAATGTTAGTGGTTGGAAAAACCAATTCATTATGACATTGTGTGTTGATTTGGAGACTTTATAAACATTTTAATTATACATAATCACTACGTGGGAGGGACATGTGTGTGGCATATTTAATATATGAAATAAAATAATAATGCCAAAAACTAGCAGGCTGTTTGAAGTTGAATGAGCCAGAACATTATCATTAGTCTGTCACTGCATTCAGTTACAAGCTGTTAAAAATCTGAACAGAAGCCTGCCATTCAATTGCACACAACACTCTTTCCAAAATGATTGTTCTAGTCTGCTTGGACAGTTCAAGCTCTTGTTTTGGGGAAGAAATCCTCCTAATTTAGCTAGGGAATTTTTTTGTGGAACCTTCAACACCTTGTAAAAACACTGAAAACATTAAGATTTGATTTGCAACAGGACTCTACCTGTATTGCTATCTTAGAAAGAATCAAGAGCTTGGTGAATGTCTGGCTGTGCATTTAAAAGTCATGATTGTAAATCAATCATGTGCAAAAGTGTCCTTTGGTGACACAGAAATCCTCCCCCCTATGGCATGACACTGCAACCCATCACCTATCACACACTGATGTGGTGCAAATGATGTGCCTCAGTCACTCCATCAGCCAGCACAGAAAGGCACAACAGGCATACAACCACTGCACTTAATTATTTATGATAGCAGAGTTATGCAATTAACTTTCACATCATTTGCATACATGCAAATTCCTCGACTCCCTACTGGACCTGCAAAGTGGGACACTCTGTTCTCATTAGTTGACCCACATCCCTTACTTGTTATTCCAAATTTCATCAAAGTTTTTTTTTTTTCTTCAGGATCAAATATTTCCTTTCAAGTTAACAAGAATCATTTGATTAATTATGTTTAAGTAAGTGAGGGCACATCCTTCTAATTACATAAAGATGGAGACCTCCAACATCTCACATCACTACTTGTTGGGATATGGATTACATATATGCCATTAACTTGTTTGAAGCTGCCAAAATACAAATAGTATATTTTAGATTTCTCATAATGTATATATATTCAAATGCTTTATTTTCAGATTCACAATGACAAATCATCTAATTCTTCTACATTGAATTAACATTTAAATATGAGCCTATTTATACAAGAAACCAATTTAAACTATTTTTTATTGTGTGATTAACAAGTTATCACTTTCAGATCACAACTACATAACTGCATTTTTACACCATTTGAAAACACTAGCTGCTCTTTACATTGTGTGAAAATTTTATGACTAAGGGACCAATGAAAATGCTCCAGAATAACTTGAATGAATGTGTAACATTAACTTACATTAAAAGATAAAGTGTTTTCTTTCCTCTGAGAAGTTACTATTTTGGAAATGACATTCAGTTATAATTGTCACAACATGACCATACAGTGTGTACGTGATTCAAGTCAGTGTGAATCAGAAATGTATTTCAGAGTCTCCCAGAGTTAAAGGAGGTCTCTGAGTGACTGGAAGGAACTGGGTGCTTTGCTCAATGAAAGGTTAGAGTGATTGAAGGTAAAATATTCTTATTCCTATAAGTATAGTAAAATAAACTACTCTTAAGTCAGCAATTACATGAGTACAAGAGCCCAGGAAAATAAAATGTAGTATGGGAGTTTAGGTGTACCATATTTCACCATATTTACCATATTTCTTGACTGGAAGAGGCTGGATATGTACAAAACAGGGAGACCTGTGGAGAACCTAACGTAAGGCAATAAGTACTAAACTAGGGTGCTAAAAATGTCAACTAATGCATATTAGATATTACTATACTAGTGACATTATTTTTTTATTTATTAGTTTCAACCAGGTTTCACATTTATGAAAACACATTCTGTTAAAATAAATTCCTGTGAGCAGTGAATCTGTTCTCATCATTTAACCCATCCTAAACACATTGGTAGTGAACCCATACAACAAGAACAGGAGCAGTGAGATGCATGCCTGTGCCAAGTGGCATTTATGGGGTTAAGTTCCTTGTTCAAGGGCACTTTGGCCTGGAAGTGGCTCTCTTGCCTGAATTTTCAGTCCCAGTCCTCATTACTGAACCGGCAACATATACAAAATATTTAAAAAAATTTTTTTTTGCCATTTTTTTAATTGCTATTTTGTAAATATTATAATATAAATTATTGTTTCTGTGCATTTTATGTTGGTGGAGAGCACTGTGTAACATGTCAGTTCAAACAGAAGAGCAACTCTTCCTCAGTCACAGTCAAAATGTCACTGCAGGTTATGATCAAATTGTGCCAGCAAGAACAATTAACACTACATACAGAAGGAGATTAAAGTAGAGCTACAGTGTATTTACATTTACGTTTACGGCATTTAGCAGACACTCGTATCCAGAGCGACTTCCATGTCCTAATTACAGGGACAGTCCCCCTGGAGCAATTCAGGGTTAAGGGTCTTGCTCAAGGACCCAGTGGTGGTAGTGCCAGAGGTGGGATTCGAACCTGGGACCTCTTGAGCCACAGGTCCATAGGCAAGTATCCTACCACTAGACCACCACCATCCCATGTATTTAACCCTGCATTACAATTCTTCTTAAAGAATGCACATTTGAGAGGTCAAAATGTGCAAAAATCTTTATGGTCAGAAGAATAATTCTTTACCAAATTCTTCACCAAAGGAGTTGAGCTTATGTGTGGTCTATATCAGGAAATTGGTACAGGACTACATTTACATTTGCAGCATTTTGCAGACATTCTTATCCAGAGCAACTTCCATGTCTTGATTACAAGGACAGTCCCCCTGGAGCAACTCGGGGTTAATGGTCTTGCTCAGGGACCCAGTGGTGGTAGTGCCAGAGGTAGGATTCAAACCTGGTACCTCTGGACAGTGGTAGGCAAGTACCCTACCACTAGACCACCGCCACCCCGCTAAATGCTTGACTCCAACAATGGAGGGCTCCATTGAATCTTTGCTTTATCATCCTGGCATCCAGATTTTTTGCCCCTTTTCTGAACTCTAAATAAACTGAAATGTGTAATGAAATAATTTTTATATTAGGGAAAACATGCCATATTGAAGGATGAGACAAGAGTAAAATTACAGTAGACACAAGTATATATATATATATATGTGTGTGTGTATATATCTATATGTGTATATATATATATGAGTATATGTAGGCATTTAGCACAGTGACATTCCCTTTAAAACAGGGTGAAGAGGTCATACAAGCAAAGTTCTCTTAGAAACTGTAGGTGAGCCTCATTAAACACCTTCATCAATGATTAATTTGCAGTTTTGGCAAACACAGCAAGAAAATGCAGCCTGTGCGTCTTGTTTCTGTGCCTCAAGACAGTGCTCTGCCTTAATTTGAAGTGAAAGGTGCTGCAAATAGGCTTCCTTAAGTTTAAAGAACTGTTAGATCAAATGGGGGACTCAAGGGCATTTACCTCAGTAGTGTTTACAAAAAGCCCTATTCACTGTAGGTATTGTAAATGCCTGCCATTTATGAAGCGTGAAAGCGTTTTTATTGTTCTGTTGAACACAGCATTTTTACATGCTCAAAGGTAATAATTTGTGCAATGAGCTATAACTTTCTCCCTTTACATTTCATCTTCAATCCCTTGCAGTTTTAAGCTTCAATCCACGACACTGCTTTTCTAGATTTCTTTGTAACATGATGGTTAGATGATTCTGTGAGAGCATCTCTAAAAGAACAGGTCTAGTGGGGTATTTCCAGTATGCAGTGCTTAGTAACTAGCAAATAGATTCAAGTGAACCAGTAAAGGTAACCACTCACAGATGTTTTTTGGGAGCAAAGTCTAGCTCATCTGGTCCAATCTCACAGATACTAGAGGCACTGTAGCAAAAATGTTGACTATGATAGAAGGGTGCCAGAAAACATACAGCTTGCTGTGTATGGGGCAGGCCTCTCAGAGTGCCCCCAGTGTACACTTTAACATCAAAACTGAATGTGGAGCAATGGAAGAATTGGACTTTGTGTATAAAACACACTTTCTTTTATAACATTGCCAAATGCATGTGCATCATTTACCTGGATAAGAGATTGCACCAGAATGTGTAATGGGGAAAAAAGCAAGTCAAGAAAGGCGGAGTGGTGCTCTGGAAAATTACCAGTTATTCTGGGAAACCTGGGTCCTGGCATTCATGTTACTTTGACATGCACCACCTACTTGAACATTATTGCAGATCAAGTACACCTCTTCGTGGCAAGTGTATTCATTAATGGCAGTGGTCTCTTTCAGCAGGATAATGCAAACTGCCACAATTCAAAAATTGTTCAGGAATGCTTTTTAGGAACATGACAAGGTTCAAGGTATTGACTTGAAATTTGACCTTGAAATTCCCCAGATCACTCATTTGTGGGATATTCTGTACAACATACTCTATCCAGGGAGGCCCACCAGACAACTTATAGGATCTACTGCTGATGTCTTAGTGCAAGAAATCACAGTATACCTTCAAAGGTCTTGTGGAGTCCGTTTCGACAGGTCAGGGCTTTCTTGATGGCTCGTGGGGGGCTGTCTTATATTAGGCTGGTGGGTTTAATGTGTAATAACTGATCGGTAAACAAACTGCGGAAAGGAGAAATTTTGCCACCTACAGTCTCTCACTGTTTTATCTTTTCATTTGTAAAATATGAGGCACCTGTGTATAAAAAAATGTTCCGTAATGCTAAGCAGAGCTTTTGAATAATTCAATCTTATCCTTATAAGAGTATGGATAGCAAATCAATGGTGATAAAACAGCATAAGATACCATTTTTGATTCAAAGTAGCTTTTGTATTAGATACCTCAGACTCTCTTAGATGAATGCATAACTTTAAAGAAACCCTGCAGTGTTGAAAGCAGAGCATTGAAACAACACAGTGTCCTTAAACAGAGTTATTGTTAGCCATTGAATAAAAGGCACCTGTATAGACATGGAATAATTAATTTATGATAGTACCCCTAAGCACAGCATATTCAGATCCTGCTGTGCTGCTGTGCTTGTCATTGTTCTTTACTAGTAACAGAAAGTATATGAAAATTAGGCATGGAAAGGCTACATTAATGGTGCCAGACAGTGGTAGAGAACAGAGGAAAACTATTCATGCTGAATATTGAGCACAAATGTGCCCAAGTAAGACCCCCATTAGCACTAAGTCTTTGATTTGCTTGCCATTATGACATGATAAAACATAATATATGCTGGATTACTCTGATGAAAAGGTACAGAAGTTATTTTTAGCTCAAAACATTAATATTATTTAAAAATGGCATCTGTCAGAAATGGTGTTCTAAGTATTTAAGTATGAGCCCAGTAAATAGTTTCCCCCTTTATTTTTATGTAAGTAAAGTAAAAAAAAAAAATGTAACTTGGAAAAAAAAAATCTATAGCTTTTAAGAGACTCGTTCTTGAACTACAAATAATTTCTGTTGTTTTTCAGCATCAAATCTGAACATTTTATGTAAGTGATTTATTCCTCTGGTTTTCCTCTTCAGTTTGACATCTGCACACAAGGCCTTTACGTCCTCCCCTGGCTTGACTATTGTCAGCTCTAATCAGGTATGCAAGAAGCAGAACTGCAGGTCAAGACTGTCAAACTCTACTATTTGTGTTTTAACCACTCAGATGGCAGTGCATTGGCACTGGATTTCTCTGCTCAAATTTCACCACTGAACTGGTGGCCTCCTGAGAGATGGAGTCATTTCAGGCGCTCCCCAAAAAGCATCCCTGCAAGTCACATAGTGACAAATTTATGGAGACTTGTGGGGAATTGCTGCACTTCACACAAATTAATTCAGTCATTCCTAGACTTTTAGTAAACAGTCGCCATTAATTCACCAGAGAGTGTTTAGGCAGCAAAAAACGCCACCCCGGTCCATGTCAATATTGACAAACGGTCTGTATATTACATGTATAGTTACATATATATTATGTAATTATAAATTTAATGATAACGCTCAGCACTGCTGCAAAGTACAAATGGTTGAGACATTGTAGATATGGACTATCACCACAGTTCTATGGAGGGCAATCACAGGGATGAATACACAAAACTACTTTTCCAAGCTTCTCAAGGTGACATTCTTTCGTTCACATGAAGGCCAATGACAGTATTCAAAATTCAAATGCAGCATCTCCCCCCTCCCCACACTTCACTTTCAAGGAAATTTCCTTTTGCCTCTCTGCCTATTCATAAATGACTTGATTAAAGTCATGAATACAATGGCATTTGTGATGTGACGGCCCATTGAAATTTCATCACAGTGCAAATGCTGAAATTGAATAAGAACAAAGATAATGTTTTTCTGCCCAATGCCACTGACTCCTTGGTCTATGGTGCTTTAGCACAAAGCGACAAGTTGCTTATATAGTTTTCTTTAGAGCTCACCTCTTTGAATTGGAGTGAAACATTCCGTAAAGGATTAATGTGTTAGTCACCGAGTGCGTTTAACAGAACACGATGGAATTAGCATAATGGGGCCTTTTTGCATTCTCTTTGAAGTTCTGCAGTGTAGAATAACAGATGTATATGAACCAGCAGCCGAACATCGATAAATGGAAATGCCACAATTCTCTATGGATGGGCTTGGGTGGATTTCTGCAGGAGGAGGGGAAAAAAAGAGACCTGTTTATTGCAAAATAAGCAGAAAAGCGGATGTGATCACTCTCATGCCCACCAGGAACACACAAATCCACACACACACACATATCACACACAGTGGAGTCCGCCTCTCACTTCTCCTAATCAGACGCAGTGAGATGTGGCAACTCCTACTCTGCAGAGCAGTGGGAGGAGCGCTGTGTCTTGCAGGTGCTTTCAAAGAACAAGACACAGCATAAGAGAGTCTGTAATTACTCCCCAATTATACGGAAAGATCTCGTATACGGCATAAAACACAGAGACGCCCAGCAGCCATATAGGCCATCTCTCTTTGAAAACTTCCACAAATGAGCCTACTGATGAAATCTGCCACAATAGCATTTATGGTCACATGAAAAAGTGGTTTTGAGTCTCATGGCCTTCTCTAGTGCTGCTACACAACTGATCAATAAAAACAGCACACCATCAACCTTTGGAGTTAATGTTGACTACAAAGAAATGTTGGATTTTTATATCTCCCAGTAGTTATGTACTTCTGATTGCCAAGCATATTACAGACTAATACTATCAACCTTTGTAGCTGCACAGAGAAAGGTGCAGAGATGGAGAATTAAAAATGCCCTTTTAAACTGAGAACCTTTGAACTAAAGAAACATTTCAATAACATCTTTTCACCCTCGCTACCTTTATTTTTGTATTCCAAGTTCACCTCTGAATTCTCTTTAGAAATAAATGTAAAGAGGTCAAAGCAATCAATAAGAAATATCAAAGAGAATCCTTGGAAATATGATGAGAGTACATTTTGTTTGCTTACTTATCTTTGTACTTACTGAGTACCATGAAGATAAAGTTATTGTGGTGCCTAAGTGAAAGGGAAAGCAAAAGAATTTTGAAATTAAGGTTTTCTTTCCTCATTTTATCCCCTCATCTCTTTATTCACCTTTAGGGAGGGGAGGAACTACAAAGATCAGAAATGTTTGACAAAACCTTAATTAAATTCGTAGGACAGTGAGAGTTTCTCGCCTAGCAGTGTTATTCCAATGTTAATAAAGGTAAAATCTTTGAGGCTGAATTCCTTGCCCAATGACCTTTACTTTGAAACATGTCTGAAGAAGACATTTGTTCTTAATAATCTATTTAAAATATTTCTATGACTGCATTCAGAAATCCTAGCAGGTCTTGCAGAGACAGGACAGAGTGAAGACAGACAATTTGTTAATATATTTAATATTTACATTTTCTTTAAAAAAGTATGCCATGTATTTCCCCTCCCCTTTTGACAGAATCTCAAAAAATAGTGTTAAATGTTACAACCAAGATCCCCCCAAACAAACAAACAATAATAATAATGATAAAAGCCCATTTGGCAAGCTAACAGGAAACTGGCAGTGCTAAATACAGAAAAATAATATATTTCAAGTGATTTGGTGTAAGAATAGCATTTCAGTCAACAAAAATACAATCATTATTTGACAGTTACATCCGTACCAGCTTTTTGTTTTTGACCTTCAGTATGCTTGACAATTTCTCCTATCTTTAACCACATGAAGTTTATTTTATCAAACCTATCCTCACCTCAATAGCCTTGACATTTAATATGAGTTTTTTGCAGTAGCTCTATGATACAGTGCATGTTAAAAGTGCAATAATATGTATAAAACAATTTTTCTATCTCTCAATTAGGTCTGTTAGACACATATTCAGATTTTAGTATGTGCACACCAGTTTCCACAGCAAAAGGCAAGTGATCTATACAAAATATTTGCTTCAGTGCAGCTGTACTAAAAACAATACACTTATGATGTGAAGTCAGCCTTGTCCGCTGATATGAATGCCAGCCCAAAAGTGCATTAACGTCTTGTCAATAATGCAGAGAATATCGAGGATGGACAAGCTGAACTCAAGTTGGTCTGCTGTTAAAATAGCACCTCAATGACTTGACGCAGCTTTGGCTGTAAAAGAGATAACAACATCAGAAAATTAAAAAATATGCATTAAAAAAATAGTTATTGACACGGTACTGCCATACATCTGCCATTGCTGAAAAGTGATACTACATCAAACATCAAAAGAAAATAAGCTTTGCATTATGGTTTAACTTTATAAATTGAAAAAAAAGTGAGGTATGTGCTCCTCCAGTGCAAACTAAAGGGTTTGGAAGAACATTGTACCTTACTACATAGTTGACAGGTAAACATTCCCCACTTTCCCTCTCTCTGTGCAGCATGTCACAGTGGGGGAAAAAAAAGATTGAATGAAAGAAATCTCTGACGTTATAAACAATGCACACATGTGCACATACCAGAAGCAACGCTGAATGCTTTAGCCACATAAGGACAAGGTGCATGCCATACAGTTGCTAAATTTCACTGCCTGAATGTTATGCTGTTTTAAGGTGTGAAATAGCAATACAAGATAACAAAACATGTTAGCGTGCACAGTCAAGAAAAGTTCACTGATTACCACCGATATCACTGTGCTTAAAGTTAGACTGCAAACAGAGGTGGAGTAAACAGGTTAACAAGAGCTTTGTGGCACTTTGGCACTTTGGAGGTGCCTATTCCATTTATGCAACTCTGTATTTGCATCATGATGTATCATGATGCTTATATATTAACACTGTTTTACAGATGGTAAAGCAAACCGTTTTTGGCAGTGCAGCTGTGAGAAAAGTGAGAATAAGGTGCAGAAGCAAAAGGTATTCCCAGCTCTTTGTTAATTAATGCACAATTCACAAAAGGCAGCATTTGTTCAGCCTTCTTCAACGTTCAACCTTCTTGTGGTTGAGTGGTGCCTGGCATGCTCAAAAGGCAATTTGCAAAGAATTCACACACTTCTCCTCCTCCAGATGTGGAGGCAGCTGGCTACAGGGGGGCAATCCAGTCATCACAAGCAGCTTGCTGAGGCTTTGCAGAGCCATGATCATGCAGCACATAGTACACAATATGCCAGCACATACATGGGGAACAATTAGCGAAAGCGCCAAAGTGTGCTAAATGGTTAGCGGGTTAGTCCTTACTTTTGTTTGCTTTGATTAGACAAAGGTGTAGTGAAATCCATTGCTTAGTGGAGGGGGAGCAGGTTGAGAGGAGGAGACAGCTGGTGCAGCAGAAGAAGGAGGAAGAGGAGGAGGTGGTGGTGGTGGAGGGAGCATTGTGGGACTGTTAACCTGTGGAGAAGCTAAAGAGGAGCAGAGATGATGACAGAGGTGGATTAGTCTCTCAGATTAGAGTTCACACCACAGCCAACCACTAGCAACATTCACATGCAATATTCCACTTGAACATGCTCTTGAGTGGTGCTTGAGAGTTTTAAACTCTTTTGAATGTTCTACATTTCTAAAGAAAACTGCAGAGAACTAAAGACCTCACCAAAAATACACCAGACTGGGAAAGGCTACGAAACTATTAAAAAATAGGCTCCACCAGTCCATTCAGACAGATTGCACAAATTGAGGTACTGTTACTGTCACCAGGGGTCTAAAGTCACAAATGAATCCAGGGTAACTTCTTAGCAACTAAAAGCCTCTCTCAGATTGGTTCATCTTTATAAGCCCATCATCAGGAGAAAACGGAATGACTAAGTGCGCAAGGAAAAACACTGCTCATCAAAAGAATATTACCACCCATCTATAGTTTGCTATAGATTACTTTTACAAAGGCCCCGACTGAATGGGTAAAAAAATGTTTTGTGAGCACATATATCTCAACCAAAGAATGATTAAAGAACAGCATAGGTATTTTTTGGGATGGCCAATTCAAATTCCTGACCTTAACCTTGTTAAGGAAGGACAGAAGTGACCAGTCCATGTCTGATACTGAGCTACCAAGCCTCAGAAGTTTTTCTGTGAAGAGAAATTGATTTAAATGCAGGACAGACTAAAAATACTGAAAACATTAGTTGAAGGTATTGTTGCACAAGCAGGTCAAATAGTAGGTCAGATACTTAAAACCTTTACTTACATTTACCCTTCAAAAGATATGTAACAGTCTTTTTTCAGAAAGCAGACAATCAAGCATTCTAATTTTTTTCCAATTTGTTAATTCGACTTCTCTTAACTACCTTTAGGACTTGTGTGAAAAATCTGAAATTGTATTTTAAAATCCTGATAACTGTTCCAGATGGCTCGGACTTTGAATTTCAGTTTATTTCTGGGAACAAGGACATGTATTAACCTGCCACCCTATAATGAATCAGTAAAGTGGGCCACAACCTTTCCACTGCTCTACACATGCAGTTGTGTAATCTATACAGACATTCATTTTGCTACAGTGCAAATATACTAACAAGTCATGACCAGGCTCCATTAGAAGCCCATGAGGGAGACAGATCGATGACTGTTCTTCTGAAAGTTAGAGTGTGAAGAGAGAAGGCATGGTTTGAGAAATTCAAGATGGGAAATATGAGAAAATGCGCTGGTGCTAGTTTGTATGCATGTTTGCAAAATATAGCCACAGTACGTGGACAAGAAGAGGGCCACATCTTTAGCTTGGTTATTGATTAGCCCAGAGAAAAATGGCCACATCAAGAACTTCTTGAAGCCTAAGAGATTCAGCATTGCACATAATTAGCCCTATAATTAGGCTAAATACTAAAGATGAACTTTTCCCTTTTTTCATTACCAGCCTGAGATTATTTGGAGTATGCCAGTCTCTAGACCATATCTGTAGATATTTAGTGGGTATAAATACTGAGGTTTTACCAATATAAATATATAAATTACATCTGAAGGATATCATCTTCATTACCCCGATCCACTATCTAAATGCTGTGATCCAGTTTTTAATGATATTTTCAGTGTAGTATCTCTAGGTATTCATTTGAAAAGAGGTTCTGAAGCAGGAGAGTCTTGCAGGTGTGGAGAGAAAAAACTAACAGTATATGACTGACTGGTTAAAATGAAGGTTCTTCGGACCGGAGTACTGTGTTTGAGCATGACATTTTCATTTCTGGAGCAAGAAATCCTTCCATTAAGTAAAAATGTCAAATGTGAAAAGAAAGTGTGCAAATGCAGTGCATCAGTGCAAGTGGACACTCCTTGTGGGTGCATAACAGCTGTACATGGAACAGTAGTCTAAAAGAAGAGGGCATGAGGGCTGTTTACCTGCCACCTGCTTGCTCTTCAGGGAGGCCTCGGAGGCCAGCGCATATGACATAGTGATGATCCTCTCTTGCTCATGAAGAGCCAAGTCCACATCTGACAGCACCAGTTTATCCACTGTGACAGCTGGTGGCATAATCTGCATACTGACACAAAAAACACAACACACAGGTCAATTAGAAACACAAAGCACAAGAATAGTTTTCATAGCTTCTCCTGAGGTCTGAGAATAAGGTTCAGTGACCACAAAACAATGTATCATCATAAAAAGCCAGAATGTATTACCTAGACTTGGCCAAGATGTTCTTAATGCGCTCCACTTTCCGATGGCGTGCTTCTATCTCCTGAGGACTAAGCGGCTCCTCTGGCTCAAAGTCCAAATAGCGTTCAGGGATGGCCACCTTCTCTGGCTTAGAAAGCTATTCAGACATGGAGGGATGTCGCAAGAGCACACACAACCTGTTATCCAAGCCACCAAGCATCAATTTTAGCATTTTAGCATAACAGGGAGGAGGCCAACTGAGGGTAATTTCAATTAAGGAGGGCCCATTAAAACAAAAATGTTTGAATCTTCTCTAAAAAACATTGAACAACTCCTCAATTCTTTTCAAAGTAATTTCTTGCATTTGCTCAAAGGCACATTGATAAATTGAATCAGGTGTGTTAGATATGAACTGGAGCTAAACTCTCTAGGAATTGACTTCTGAACACTGACCACTGTAAATGCATTTTAAATGAACAAGTCTGTGCTGGAAAATTGTGTTCCAAGATCAAGAAAAGCAATTATTAGAAATTATTCTCTCATACCACTTAGACTGCTGGTGAGATTATATAATATTACACTGCACAATTAATCATGTTTACATGCCCCAATTTCACTATCTGTATATTTTGCACAAACCCCAATTTTACATCTGTGTAAAAACACTTCAGTACAATCACATGGAAACTTGCACATATTTATATTATTGATAGTTTATTTATATTCCACGCTATTCATAAGTCTTCTTTGTTGTTCTCCGTTATAATGTAAAGTATTGGAGCCATGCATATCATTGCATATAGCTTAAATGAGAAAGTTCAGTCTGACTGGAAATAAGTACAAAAGAAATAGAGTACGGGGGGGTTGGCGGGGAGAAGAGAGATCCAGGGTGGGACAGTACCTCTTTGTGGAGGTCCAGCTGGTAGTCAAGGGGCTCCAAGTCAAGCTCTCTGAGGGGTGTGGAGTGTAAGGTGAGCCACTCATCTGAGTGTGAGCGTTGTCTTTCTTTGTGCTCCTGTGGCGTCTCCTCACCCTGCACGGCCCGTTCCAGCAGCTGCAAATCAAACTCCTGCTCGCGCCTCCACTAAGGGCACAAAACACACATACACACAAACACACACAGCACTCAGATGCTTCACATGCACTCAATGTGAAAGCACGGCCAATTCACAAGATTTGGTTTTAGATGGCAATGATACGAAGTAAAAGAACAGGAGACAGTCCTAAGCAGGCTAAAACTTATATGGGAATATATAGGATTTACACAGCTTCATGAGTACTGCAGGCTCAAGGCAGGCTGACTATCAAAGAAGAAATTAATAGTCGGCTCAGGCTTTGTAAACACTTTAGCCTAAGAGGAAAAGGACAGTTAGGTATTTGGATTTAATACACAGTTGAGCGCAGAGACAAACTGGCGCATTCTTATGTGAGCCAGGTGCATGTCTGCATAGAACAAATATGTTTAACAAACAAATCAGAAAGCATAAACACTGATTCACTAAACCATCCCTTTTAGGGAAACAGTTTAAACAACATCCTCTTGTCTCAATGTCAATAGCTTTGGGGCATAAAATTGTGGTAGTGCAAAGAAAAAGGTGTACATTGTACATAAAAGGACAATTTGTGAAGGAGCTCCAATCACTAACTCAGTTACTTTAGTTCAGTTTATCATCACCATTCTTGCATCCCTAAAATGAGCTAGGGTAAAACAAACCACAAGCCAAGCCAACAGAATTTAACCTCAGGCATTGGCATCATTCCCGTTCTTTCCAAGACCATTCCCATTCTTTCTCCAGCATGCAATAGTGGCTGGAGCAAAAAAGAGTCTGTACTGGCAAATCAGAAAGGGCGACCCTGCTACATAGAGACTGAGGTAAGCGCATCTACTAAGTTTAAAAAACTATGCTTCATTCCCAGGCATCACTGTGCTGAGGTACAAACTGCACCTTACATAAATCATGGCATGTATGCATATTTATAACCTTTGGGCAATGAAAAAGAACAACATGTTTATTTATTAGCAAAGTGTTTATTTATTCTGTGCCAACATCTACATAAAAATTGTAGAAAGAGTAGAGATGTGCAGTGGATCCTCCATTGGTAGATTATGCTTCAATTAGTTTTCTTATTACTACACCAGTGAAGAAGAAAAAAAAGCAACACACTCAGTGAGTAGCTCAATGATACAGGAGATATGTATAGTTGTAAAATGCACTGCTATACATATGTATGAATGACCTGCACTGCCAAAGCACTCGCAGTCAAACACAGATTCATTGCTTTTTCATTCCAAACATTTTTGCTTCAACCTTTTACTATTAGTGCAAGTACACATAAAAAATAAAGAGACTTGAAATTAAAAAAACACAAGGGCAAAACATGTGACAAAATGGCCTGTGGTTTAAAAATCACTGGCTTGCTTGGCAATCAAAAGCAGGGTGAGTGTTAGTAATGTAGATTATAAAAATGAGAGACACAAGTTGAATTGTAATTTCAAAGCACCACACCCTCAAATCATGCGGCATTTTGGTAAATCAGCATGATTCTGCACATGTAGGAAGCAATTACACTGGAAAGATTTTTTAATTCTTGTTCTGATCGTAATGGTAGAAAAAATAAGCGGAAGCTTCCAGTTTAAGCACAATGATGCCTGGGCAGAAGCAGCTAAAGCCTTAATTCAGCAGGGTGATAAACCAAAGTGTCAGAATGAACTACCCTCTTAGTAGGGTCAGCCTTATTCGCAGCATTAGGTTAGCATTGTAGAAAGGCCAAGACAGTGTTCAGTGACTGTTAATGTTGGTGTAAAAAATCCTGCAAAAAAAAGACCCCATTCCCCCAGCCTCTAGTAATGAACACAAACATGATTTGTTTAGCCCAGATTAGGAAACCTAAGGACCCACAGGGCATTAGTGATATCATTAAACGGGGAAGTTTTACAATGGTCAATAAAATGATTTGAACATGTCATCAATATACATTTTATCTTCAGTTAATTATCTCAAAAATGAGACCTCAGCAGAACTTATGGATTCATTGGTAATAATAAGGCATAGGCACTGTTTATAGGAGACAATTTCAAAGATACTTATAGCTCTTGTTTCTATGTTCATAAGTCCACCTTGAGTGCTCTATAGCTTAAACCTTCTTAACATGTAAATAACTATCTAAACTCCTTCTCTCCCACTAACACTTCCAAACAGACCTACTCACTTGCAATAGCCCTTACTTCAATGAACTATTTTCACTAATGCTGACCTCTCTAATTTTCTCCACAGAGCCTTATTGCTAAAACTGTGTTGATGTCAGCTGTATGAGAGTGTGACATGGACTGTGCTCTAACGTACAGAACCCAGATCGGCAGAGACAGGGCGTGAGGAAGACGAGGTGGAGTGGAAGGAAGAGGCCTGCCGCTCGCCCTGGCTAAGGGTGCGCTTGCGCTCCCGGACCAGTGCCTTCTGATGGCGCTTCATCCTCTCCAACTGCTCTTCAGCACTCATACGGCCCCGCTGATGCAAAGGTTCACCTGAGTACAGGCGCTCCAATGCACTCTTTGGTCTCTCCTGCAAGGAGAAAGAAGCAAGTCAGAAAAGAAAAAAAGCATACTGATTTATCTTCAGGCCTTATTTGGGCCTTTCATATTCATGTTTTATAATTTCATCCAATGGTGACATTGAATTTTCTGAAATGTTTTTAGTGCTAGATTTTGGTAAGATGCAATGAACATCCTTCTAATGGAAGACACTAAAATCCTGTGACAGAATTTGTGAATTGTGAATTCTATCCAAACTCTCACAATATCTTTTATAGTGAAAATTATACATAGGTAATGCTATTCAGCTGTAAATGTGCCGCTCACTGTTTTAATGAAAAGTAATATTAAGACAGTAATAATACAACAATAATTTTTTCAAATCCCCAAAACACATGGTTACAGGGAATAGAATTCACTGAAGTAAATGATCCATTGATCATGATTGATGTAGCAAGAATATTCCATGTAAACTAATGCATGGTTTAAACAGAGTATGGTCTTCTCTAGGTTTTATTACACAACTATAATACTGAGCATTATATATGCTCTGAGCATTATATAGTGAATAACGGCTTTGCTGTTGAGAAAGAGTAAAAAGAAAGACAGAACTGAGATCATTCATTCATCCATTCACTTTCCTATTTAATTATCTGTGACCAGTTTGAGGTGTACATTTCAGAATAATTATAGAAAAAGGTGTTTATGTTCACAATTTTATCTGCTCAGAATTGTGTAGTTCATCTATACAACTCCAGATACAGCTGTACACAAAATATCCATATTTTTGCTTTTATTTGTTTTCATCAAAAATGTGAAAAAAAAGTTGTGATCTCACCTTTAAGCTGGACATAGTGGCTCCTCTTCTGAGGGTGACATATGATGAGATGCTCGCAGCCTGATTGAGCCTGGATGAAGAACCTGCCAGACCTAGTGTAAAGTTACAATAGGCTAAATAAAATAAAACAACTGAAACTAGAAGTGCGTACATTAAAAGCAGTTTGCATCAAGGAGTCATGAAGACACCACATAAATGTACCTGAAAAAACTCCCTCATGAAAGTTGTCCATCACTATCTGAATGAAGACCAAGTCTTATGTGTCAGAAAAAAACAAATTCTGTTCTCATTTCCCCATGTGCCTGCTTACCTCTGCTTGGTAAAGTTTGGTAGCCCCCCTCATGGCCTGAGCAAGCCATCTGTCCTCCAACTCCTAACAGCTCAGGCTCACTGAGGAATGTTCTTAATTCCACCTAAACTCTCAAACAAAAATGAACTCAATACCCAGATCCAGACAAATTCATTTATATTTTAATCTGATGGTTTTCACTGGCTATCTACCTTGTTGTCCCCATTCGTGAAGTGGCCAATCTCTCTGTCCCGCTTGCGTTCATCAGACTGACGCTTTAGACCACGGACAGATGTGTGACGGATAACAGAGGTCTCCTTGGGCAGGGGCGGCACAGCCGGGGGTTGTTCGTCTGGACTATAAAGGTGGGGTAGAGGAGGTCTGGGAGGAGCGTCGTCTTCAGACTAAAAAAAAGTTCATGCAAATATTAGTAACGTAGTCATTAACCCAACAGCTGAATCAGCAATACATGAGTACTGAGTATATGTCATGAAACCAGGAAACCTTGCTTTTGCAGTTTGCTTTAACTTGCTTTTACAGCTTTTACAGGGGCAGCGGTGGCCTAGTGGTTAGGGAGTTGCCTCTACATCGGAAGATTGTGGGTTCGATTCCCTCACCAGTAGGTTGCCTTGAGGTACCCTTGAGCAAGGTACCATCCCCGTCACTGCTCCCCGGGCGCTTTCAATAGCTGCCCACTGCTGCACGGTGTTTGTGTGCATGGGTTAAATGCAGAGGTCGGGGCAGCGGTGGCCTAGTGGTTAGGGAGTTGCCTCTACATCGGAAGATTGTGGCCCTGCATTGGAAGATTGTTGGTTCGATTCCCTCACAAGTAGGTTGCCCTGAGGTACCCCTGAGCAAGGTACTGTCCCCGTCACTGCTCCCCGGGCGCTTTCAATAGCTGCCCACTGCTGCACGGTGTTTGTGTGCATGGGTTAAAAGCAGAGGTCCAATTTCGTTGTGGTTCACGCTTGCTATGCTGTGGGTTGTCACTTTCACTTTTATCCCAAAAAACTTTTAATAGATGTGATTTATTAGAAATTTTGACATCGAAAAACCTGAGAGTATAGAGTTGAAAAACAATTAAATCAACCCATTTCAATAATTATGTAATGAAGTAACATCATACAACTCTTACCCATTTTGGCTTGTGGAGTGCTTGAGAGATGTGGAAGGATTGTGAACTGGACTGTGCTTGGTTGAGGTGTGGGCTAGCCTGAGCACCCTTCAGCTCACCCACTGAGAGAGAAGGCACAGATGGAGGCAATGCAGAAGGCACGAGTTTCCTCTCTGGGTCACAAACACACACACACACACACACACACACACACACACACACACACACACAAAAGTCACCAAAATGCTTACCACAAACAAGCTTATTAAGGTCTGAAACTGGTGCGTGGTAGAGGTAGTTTAAATACCTCTGCCGTGCTTCCAATGCGTGGGGGTGATAGCAGGGACAATCCCACGCTCACCTGGGTTCTGCACAGAGTTGATGGTCACTTTGTAGTTGGCTTTGCTGGAGCTTAGGCCAGCCATCACATCTTCTATCCGCCACAGCTCCTTCCTAAGCTGAGCTTTTTCCTGCTGCACACACCCAAGTGCACAGAGTGTAGTATGTGAGCAAAACTAAAGACTGAAAGATGCACTGAATTAACTTTCAAATGTGTATGTCTGATTTTCAGCCCGTGCCAACCTTTATTAACTGTGCCTAGATCTTTTCACTCCAAAACTTTAAATGAATTGATGTGTGGTAGAAATCTGCTGCCTTTATTTTACATTTCTTGTACTTAAATTGACAACAGAGGGGAGATAAAAAAAAAAACTCTCTTGGCAGCACAATGTGCCAATTTATACTGTTCAAATGTCAAATTTTTGACTTTCAATTAAAAAATACAAAAATGTTTTATTTTAAAATTTTTACTTAAAACTTTTTTTTTATATTTTTGCTCTTCAAAAACATCAGTAATAATTAGTTGTTTTTTTTAAGTGTTCATTTTTGAGAATAATTAGTAATTATTCCAACAAAAAAGTAATAGGGTAATAGTGTATCTCGTAACAATAATAATGAACATAATATAATCATTATAATGAATAATAGATAATTTACAATAAATAATACTGATAACAAATAATTAGTAACCATGTATTATTATTAAACAAGGCACAAAATACAAAAAAAAAAATTGCCCTATATTAGACAAAATATACAAAAAAGTAGAATTCCAGTTTGTTAGACAACAGTTCCTCTTCAACAATATAGACAGTCATGTTTGCCCAATGTTAAGTATTAAGTGTTTCACTTAACCATTATAAAGAATACAGGATTACTAGGCCAGAATCTTGAACAGTCTTGGTAAATCGAAGTAAGTGGTTCTTTGTAGTAAACTGTTTCCAACATTTTGCAATTTGAGAGGAAAACCTTATGCTTAAAGTCCTATTAGTACACTGTGACAGAGACTTTTTAACATAGACATATAGTTATTA
This sequence comes from Hepsetus odoe, assembly GCA_017165825.1. Taxonomy (NCBI): domain Eukaryota; kingdom Metazoa; phylum Chordata; class Actinopteri; order Characiformes; family Hepsetidae; genus Hepsetus; species Hepsetus odoe. The sequence continues at coordinate 9,301,794 of CM029380.1, read as the reverse complement.
GATTTGTCCCTAAATTCCCCAGACCTTATCCTTTATTGTCATCTATTATTTCACTTAGATTCCAAATGCAAGGGGGATTGAGACAAAGGGTGTTACAGCTTTAATTGAATTTCTACATTTTATTTCATGTCTTAATCTTATTCTGCTCTAATGCTGGAGGAAAGAATTTCCATTCTGTTTGGAATAAAACTGCCTGTCACACCATAACTTATTCTCAATTTAAAAAAACAAACTCCCATTGGCAGTAGCTGGTAATCTGTTGCAAAAAAAAACCCAAATTCACAAAGCCCAAACAAATCCTGTAACACTTATTTGAGTACTACTTTTAAAGCTCTGCAAAATGAAGAGAAATATTGATTAAAGAATGGCATAGTGAGTAAATGAGCAGTGTTGGAAAGAAGCTACATACCAGTGAGAGACAACTACCATACATCTGCTCCTGTAGAGCTGAGCGCAGCCGCTCCACATCTGCCTCCAACCTGCTGTACTCACTCCAGGCGTTTTCCATCTCCTGCTCAACACAACAGCAATATTCACAACATTGTAGGGTGGATGAGTGTGTTGGTCACCTTGCAATGGTGATAGGGTGTTTCTTTGCTTTTAGCCTTAAGAACGGAGGGGAAGGCTCCAGCATTCCACAATGCTGGTTGATAAGCAGCTCTAATCACAAATAATGAATAAATGGACATCCTGTAATGTGCACCAATAATTCACACTTTCATTTGATTGTAAATTAGGTTCTGAATGCTATTGACATTTCAGTAAATGCATATGTGGATATTGTTCTAAATGGAGCTTGCATTGTGTGTGTGTGTGTGTGTGTGTGCGTGTACCGTGGACACTTGGGAAATGTCAGCCCGAATGTGTACCACATCCTCCTGCAGCAACCTCTGTTGGTAGGCAATTTTTTCTGTGTGAGACGGCTGGTCTCGGTACTGCTCCATCTGCTGATGTGACACGTCCAGAACAGACTCCAGCTTATCCTACAGCAGCAAATGAAACACATTAATAGCTGCTATAGGATGTAATTTGTATAGCAAAGTAAAGAGCCAGACCTTGTCCTCTTTGAGCGTTCGTATCCTGGACTCCAGCTCCTGAAGTATTTTGTCTTGTTCACACAATCTGCTCAGTTTCACCTAATGATGAATGGGAAGATTCATATAAAACATAACTATATAAACCACCACACAGAGGTCTACTAAAACAACTAAAACTGAAGGAAGGCAGCATTTCTTGTGTTGGTTTTTCCCCACACTGTCATTACCATAAAACCCCAAGCTCCTCATGACAATTCTTGTGGCATTCTTTCACAGAAACAAACTGCTCCCTGCAAAAGTGGGTTATAGTGTGTGTTTGCAAGTACACATTCGCTTACTAATATACACAAATGTGCATGCACCCTCACCCCCCCAACACACACACACACAGACACAGCTTGCAGTAGTGCCTAATTTACAGGCTTCTTCTCACTGTGTGAGAGTGTTTATTCTCTGCACTATTTATCATGCCGTCCAATAAATAATTAAGCTGTTTTTATTTTACTGCACTATATTGTTGTTTTAACAACATTAAAAATTCATGATTTGGATAAATTCACCAGCAAAGTTCTTATAAATTGTTAAACTGGAACAATGTTAATGATGAAAAGTCAAGACTTTCAGCTTATTTACCTCAAATCATATGAAAAGCGTGGGAGAAATGAAAGAGAAAGAGAGAGAGAGAGAGAGAGAGAGAGAGAGAGAGAGAGAGAGAGCGAGAGAGAGATGGAATACAAAAATCAAACTGAAAAATTAACTAACTTAAATATAAAAATCCCATAGCATGCATTTTTCCCTTTTAAATTGAGAATCAGAATAAAATGCCTGATCTATAGTTTGAGTCATAGACTGGGTACCGTTGCTGCTGCGCTGTCCCAGTGGTATCTCACTTACATGCCTGTGTTTACCCAAACAAACTGCAGAATCCAAACATTATTCAGTCATTTAGCCAGTGAGGGATATTTTCCTCAAAGCATTTGTTTAAGTTGTCACAAGGTAAAAAAGGAGGGAAAGGACGACAGAGAGAAGAAATGGTTGGAGAGAAGGGCACAACTTACATCAATGTCACTTTCAGCTACTTTGACAGGCCGTGGAGGTCTGTCTTTCAGCACATCTCGTCCAGTGACCTGTTTAATCCAACACATGTAAAATGCTCATACATTTGTCTCAGAAATAGCAATTAGCAAGCATTTAAAATCTTTAAAAAGGCTAAAAGGTGTTTTTAAAAATTGTATGTACATACAATAGACATACATATGTATGTACATACAATACACAATATAAAATTCAAATAAAAATGCACAAAAGCTAAGTGTTAACTTATCACTGTAGATTAATGAAGAAGTTACATCTGAAAAACACTATTTCTTAAAATTATGTGATAATATGAGTAATCACAACAGCCCTAAACACACTAACAGCGTTATCCCATTAAGTATCTTAAACCTCCATGTATATATATTTTTCCTACTTAACTGCTAATTATTGAGCTCTTCCTGAGTTGAAGTGGATGTGCTAAAGCAGTGAAAACACTAAACTGAGCAGTATTCCCAGACATGGAAACGGAAACTGCCTTCATTACTTCAGTAAACAGCAGTCAGAAGCAAATGACCCATGTTTTGAACCACATTTACTTGCTGAAATCAAACGCAGGACAAAAATAATAGATACAGTGAGCAAAAAAAAAAAAAAAAAAAAACAGGCACTAACTTGGCAAAGTATCAATACCTTCCGTTCCATTCTAAACTGTAATAATTTGTTATGGTTGGAAAACTTCATATGTATCATAGATTTATTAAAACATCATAACTTTTAATGCTTAAACTTGAATGATACTACCTTGAAATTACATGTCCTTCATTTAATATTAACTAATAACACAATTATTAGTGATTTTCACATAACAGACCTCCAATTATGTACTAATTTAGGTCATAATAAATAAAAGTCAAACAAATGTGAATAAACCATTTGCACATTTCTTTCATTCAAAAACAAAAAAAAAACTAATTTTGATAAACTCTTAAAATGTGCTTCTTAAAATAAAGAAATAATCCCTAACCACTTTTCCTAATTTTTGTTGTAAACTAAGAAAATATCTACAGTTCTTCAGAATAGTATTGATATTTTCCAGAGAGAACTTTTCTTTCCATATGGCAATAAGCATAAGCCTATGCATTTCAATTAAGAAGCACATGCACAAGTGCACAGTATTATACAGCTGTGACTATTCATAACACACTGTAAAACACAGACACGATACAAATGGTCCAGCAGGAATACATCACAATTAGAGGGGTATAAAGCCATGAAGAATTCACACTTTGTACACACACCATCCTTACATTCAAACTGGACCCACATTCTTGAGCGGAGTTTTGTAAGAAATAGTGAACCAAACGGATGAATGGTTCAATTCGTTTCATCTGTTTGAAACGAAGATAAAGGTGCAATTAGGTCACGCAGATCAAATGCTTCCATTGAACTGACATGGCTCAAAGAATAAGCGTTTTTGTCAGAGGTGTAGGTCACACAGTAATTTAACAGACAGAGTATGCTGAAAGTATTTGCGAAAGTATTTGAAAGTGTACAGCCGAGCAAAACTATTTTGTCCGCAAAGCATTAAAGTGTCTTTTTAGATGACAATAAAAGTCAGTGCACTCTGTATGTGCCAAATATGTAATATGTAAAAGCTTTGCAGGAGAAAAAAATCATTATCAAATGACATTTATTTGATTACAGAGACCCTCCATTTTCATAGTCAGAATGAAGTGGGACCAAATATGTTGGTGAACATGGTGTGACAAGTTAGACAAAAAAAAGACAAGAAAAAAGGCATTTGAAGCCAATTAAGAGCAAAGGCTTTAAAGGCATTTAAGGTCATTGCTTACAGTAAAAAGAGGCAAATTCATTTGAAATAGTCTTTTCATCATCTATCCGCTCTTATGACCTTCAATTCCAAGTAGAAATGGCACAGAGTGAAGCGCCACAGCAAGGAGAACATTAGTATCTGTTCAGCTCTGAACATGTATAGGCCAAGAGTTCTATTTACACTTTAACACATCAGGGTGAAGAGTACTGTTCTGGGGTCAATGCCAGCCTGTTCATTCAATGGCATATACTAGCCTGAATAAAATTAAACCTGATTTCAGATCAGAACCTTTTGCTGGTTCAGTCACTAAGCCTATGTTGGTTAAGATGTGAATGTTTTCACTGGCAAATACATGCACTATTTAATACAGAAATTCCTCAAGCACTAAAAGATTACTGCATGAAAATTGTGTTACCAAAAACCTACAGAGGTAATAGAGCAAAGCAACTGGTGCTATCAATGGAATAGAAAAGAGAAAAGAGAGAAAGACAGAGAGAGAGAGAGAGAGAGAGAGAGAGAGAGAGAGAGAGAGAGAGAGAGAAAGAGAGAGAGAGAGAGAGAGAGAAAGGGGCTGGAGAAGAGGAAATATGAGGACAATCCATGCAAATTTGCAAGGCCCACCTTCAGGTCTAGATACTCCAGATCCTTCTTTAGCTGCATGTAAGTGTCATCTGCCTTTAAATGGAGAATGAAAAGACATATCACGTGACAAGAAGCTGCAAAGTATGACAAGTTTAAATTGAGATTTGACAGTCACTTGAATAATTATTATTACTAATTAATAAGCTTTCTTTTTAAACTGAGCAAAATCAAGATAACGCAATTGAAGTTTCCATGCTTGGCCTACAAATGCTTTATATAATTATATCAGTTTTTGAGAGATTGGGGGAAAAATATAATTTTAAAATACTGTGCTACTGAATGTTATTTTGCAGATAGAAATTGGTATAACTGGCAATGGAAATTCAATCCTTTTAATGTAGTGACCATCTATTTTAAGACTGCTTTAAACTATTAGACATATATTCAGTGTCACTTATTACAAAATTTCATCATTCAACATTATCATTCAACATTATACTTTCAATTTCTGGTTGAAGTCAAACTCTTTTTTGGTTTGTAATTTAAAAGAAGGTATAGAAAAAAGCATAGTTTAAACTAGTATCTATCATGGTATTGTTATTGGTACCGTAATTGAAAACGTTCAAAATTCTATCCAGCTCTAGGTGTAGCTAAATAAATCTAGTCAGCCATGGTGCTAAAGTTACCTTTGAAATGCACAAAAGGTAAAGGTTTTAAATTAATCATGCAATGTAGGTATTGCAACATAGAAGCTGATGACTCTTTAAAGTGCAATAAATCTCAAAACATTACTACCAAACCTTTGTGGTTAGAGCATGCATAAGAATTTAAAGTTTTTAAAAATCCAATTTAAAGATCTCTACAAATGTTTCATAAAATCTATTATACACACACACACACACATACATATATATATATATATATATACATACATACATACACACACACACAGTACTGTGCAAAGTTTTAGGCGGGTGAGGAAAAAATGCTGTAAACAAAGAATGCTTTCAAAAATGGAAGTGTTAATCATTAATTTTCATCAATCAACAAAATGCAGTGAATAGACAAAAGAGAAATCTAAATCAAATCAATATTTGGTGTGACCACCTTCTGCCTTCAAACCAGCATCAATTCTTCTAGGTACACTTGCACACAGTTTTTGAAGGAACTCAGCTTGTTCCTTCAGCTTGGTTGTTCCAAACATGACTGTGTTTCAACCTACGTGTGACATTGATGACCATTAGCACGTGTTTGGTAAAATTGGTTGATCATACACCGACTATAATCCTACAAAATCCCTGACTTTCTGCAAGTGTACCTATAAGAATTGATGCTGGTTTGAAGGCAAAAGGTAGTAACACCAAATATTGATTAGATTTAGATTTTTCTTTTGTTTGCTCACTTTGCATTTGGTAAACTGATAAACTTTTACACAGTACTATATATATATATATATATATATATATATATATATATATATATATATATATATATATACTATATACATATACTATATACTATATACATATACATACTGACTGAAACAGAGACCATCCAGTTCTATCATCAGTATGAGAAATAACTTGGCTTAAAATCTCTTGCAAGTTTGCTCTGGTTTTGAGTGAATTTGCATGTCATGCACTATGTTCACTGCACTGCTGTTTCACAAGCAGGGAACCCATTCTCCTCTCTGTTTAGAAAAGGTTGACCTTAACTATAGAAAAAAAGTCACATTTTTAAATTCTGTTCAAACTGCAAAGTACAAACAATACATTAAAAAAAAAAAAAAAACTTTTGGAACATTTCATTATTTAACACAGGCAATTTAACAAGCATCATGCTTGAAACAAACATTTAAAAAGGTTATTCAGAGGATACCAAAATAACAAGAAAAAAGAGAATTTAAAACACAACACAGGCTGGTATGTTTAATTTCTGCAGTCCAAGCTGTGACTTGTGAGAACGAGTTCTCTCTACTGTCCATGCTAACTAGGACCAAACCATCACAACCACAACACAACTACCCACAGAACACAGCCATACAGATGAGGGCACAGAGCAGGGCAGGGTCAGGGAAAATGGGACATGATGCAGTAAAAAGAGGGCCTGAAGTGGATGTGGGGGGTTGGGGAGAGGGTGGCTCTGACCCTCTGACCTGCAGGCTGGGGCCTGAGAGGGCGTTGTGCTGGTTCTGCAGGTGAGTGAATGCATCGCTGCGCACGCTGGCCATCTTGGCCTGGTGTCTCCTGAGCTGGATGAGGAGCAGCGTCAGCTCCTCTGGCTGGGAGAGGAGCAGAGAGAACACTTCAGCATATGGCCACCAGAGTGGCTCAGGAGTTGAGTCAGGAGCACTGACCGACAACCTAAACTGCTGCGATTTAGTCCCATGCAAAATACTTAGACAACCTAAGAAAATTATGTATTTGTTTGGAAAAAGACTTACATGAGAATAAATGATTTCATTTTAGCTTATGTGTTCACTTTAATTGTTCTTTTAAGGAAGTAGTTAAATACAATGAAAAAGTAAAACTTACATTAAGTTTAAATTAATACAATTAATATATTTAAATTTGAAAATTATTTTGTTCATTTTTTTAAACTAACTTTTATTCTATTATTTTATTTATATGTTTTCAATAACACCTATAAAAACACCAATAAAAGTGTATTCCAACCAACTATTTTTAATGGAGTGAAACTAATAAAAGCAGCTTTCATGAGAAATGACACTAGTCTGAATAACCCTTTATATAAGTTAATGTAGGTTTATGTAAGCTGTCATATCAAACCTATGTTGTCATCATTTAGCCTTATGAATTCATCCCTCTTTAAGTCAAGTGTTACTCATCCTTCTTTTATGTTTCTATCTATTACCTGATTTGAGAAATAATAGTTTTCCTTTTCCGTATTCTTGTGCTTACTTGTCTGTAATTAAATGGCATGAAATTAAATGAACATTAAATACTGTTCATTCTCTTACAGAAAGCTATTACATATTGTTTATGAATATAATGCCTGATTCCTCTGACATAGTTTTAGATGGTTTTTGGCTGAATTCATGCTGAAAAGTACATGCAGCATTTTGCAGAGTGAAAAGAAATTTCAGCTTTACAAAGACAAGTTTATTTAAAAACCAAGGTTATCTTGTAGAAATTGTGATGCCTGTCGGTAAGTTTCTACAAATCAATAATTTATATCAAACCAATATGAATTAAAGTAATCTACTATGAATGGGATTAAAGTATTAGGGCACATCAGTTTAACATTTGTAAATTACAAATACATTTCTAGTGGGTATCTTCTACAAATTCATGACCAACCTAGACAAAAATGAAATAACCTGGAAAAGAACTCATTACCCCAGGCATTTTTTTACAGATAAAATATGCTCTTTACACATTTGATACTTGACATGGCTCCATTTACCAATGATTATTTAATATTATTTAGTATACGTGTTTGTTTGTTTTTACTCTAGTTACACACTTTTTGGAATTTTCTTAGTAGTCTAAGACTTTTGCACAGTAGCATACAGCAGTGCTGAGTTCACTGTTCTTTGAAACTGGACTGATTAAGACCACAATCTCTACTGCTTTATTTTTCCTTTCCCATAAAATCTAGGATTCCTTCAGATTGTGTGCATCTTTCAGTAAGATTGTATTGAAAACTTACCGTTTTTCCATGTAAGCTTGGTGCACTGACTGTGTGTGTGATGTAGCCCATGGTTGGCATAGATCTCCGTTCAATGTGGCCAGCCTGTGGGGGGTAAAGACAGAAAGCAGAGCTCGCTTGTTAAGGAAACAGAAGCATAGTCATAGACATCATATAGTACTAGACAGTATTTCTCACTGCTTTGCAGGGCCTTACTGGTGTCACATAAAAGTTGGCAATAAAATTAAGCAACTTGTGCAGTGTATGCAGTGTGATCCTTGTTTTGCTACATTAATCTGGCAAAAACATGGAAGGTGTGCTCTTCATTTCAAATGCCACAGGGCTTTGAAGAGTTGACATTTTTGCTTAACACACAGAATCCTTCCACTAGGCCCATCAAGAACCTGAACAGGACTCATAAACAACGAGAGATTTAATTAACTACACATAAATTATCTCCAACCTGCTATCTTAAATTGAGATTTGTTTGCTACCAGCAAGCAAAACAGTACGGGCTGTGCTTTCCAGCACTATTCCCTGGGCTCTACTTTTTTGCTGCATAATAGGTTTTTTATTTAATACGGGAGATCAGAAGAAAGAGAACACTGATGCTTGAGAGAGGGCTGTTTATTGGGAGCTGGGGAGCCCTTGGCAAAATTTTGCCACTTTAGAATATGCACTTTAACAATCCTCAGTGGAGGTCTGTGCTACAAAGATGCTTGCCTTCCAGAGAAAAACTGTAAAACCGACAAGCTGTTGGTGCACAGGCTAACAAAGTTCATCTCTGACTAAAATTAGCATGATCTGTTCTACAAAGCTGATGCTTTTTGCTGTGGTGGTTTAACGGCAGTGTTGCATATGCCATTCTGGTTCAGGGTGGCTTTGTGAGCAGCTCCATTGGGGATGTGTAATTAGTGAGTTCACACGCATCTTGACTTCTGCTGAGTACGGAGTGAGAGTGACAGTATGTTTGCTTGTGGGGAGCTGGGAGGATGCTAGTAAAACCAGCTCTGATGTGGTGGGTGTGGCAGAGAGCTGTCAAATTTGCCATCATTTGGAGCAGGGAAGCAGGACTCATCAAACATACACACACACACACACACACACACACACACGCAAACACAAATTTACCATCTCACACACAAAAACATAGCCCTCACCTATGGTACAGGCTCTGGGCTATGTGAATCCTATGGGAAAGTATGTGTGAAAACCTCTATTAAAAAAAAAAAAAAAAAAAAAAAAAAAAAACTACAGCGGGAAACCAGGCGAGTAGCACTTCTCATGGATAGGTTTCCACTCACACACACTGTTCATAGGCCTGACACATCACAAGCATCTATGCAGAAAAATGTGAATTTCCCATTGGAAATCTGAACGTAATTTTCTAAATATGTCTTGGGCTCAAGTTCAAAGTCCAAACAACTAACCTCCCCATTTTTACTAGATTTAATCCAGCATTTCCACCTTTCAGTTTTTCATCATCAGTCCTTCTTATTTGGCTACATATTTTTATCACCTTTAAACAGTTTTAATCAGGCACATCACAGTTACATAAATGTATCTGTCGGGTAAAGCCCTATATAAAATATTTTTTAGTTTCTACAGGTCAAGGTTGGTATCTGTATTGGAACAGTGAAATTATGGAAACATTGATCCAGACTAGGACATTTGAAACTGGTCTAATGAATAAAATAGGTTAATTTAAACTTAATCTGGACATCTGATTATTAATAATAATAGTGTCATTCCATGTTGTTGTAATTTGGGTTTTTGGTGAAAATCTAGATCAGGTCAGTTTTAGACAGAATTATTTCTGGACTCAAGCTTTAAATGCAATACTTCGAGTTCAGTTAGTTTGGCACTACATTATGTGTAGTGCTTGGAGTTACTAGTTTGACTTATCAATCTTTAAATACATTTATTTAGTTGGGAAGAATTTCACAAAATCATTCAACAGAAGCCAAAGAGGTCTATTGTTCTAACTGCCTGTATTCCATAAAATTGTAAAGTGACATTTGTGTATTCAGTGTATTTTTAAAATGCATTTCGAACTGTGCCAAAACCATCAAATAAATAAATTATAATAACTTTTTAAAATACACTAAATAATTTCCTAAAGAACATACAGTTAGGTCCATAGATATTTGGACAGAGATAACTTTTTCTAATTTTGTTTCTGTACATTACCACAATGAATTTTAAATGAAACAATTCAGATGCACTTGAAGTGCAGACAATAAGCTTTAATTCAGTGGGTCGAACAAAAAGATTGCATAGAAATGCAATAGGAACTAAAGCATTTTTTTAACACAATCCCTTCATTTCAGAGGCTCAAAAGTAACTGGACAAATGAAATAACTGAAAATAAAATGTTCATTTCTAATACTTGGTTGAAAACCCTTTATTGGCAATGACAGCCTGAAGTCTTGAACTCATTGACCTCACCAGATGCTAGGTCTCCTCCTTTTTAATGCTCTGCCAGGACTTTACTGCAGCAGCTTTCAGTTGCTTCAATAAGTGAAATGCAGCTCAGTTGGGTTCAGATAAGGTGACTGATTTGGCCATTCAAGCATATTCCACTTCATTGCTTTAATAAACTCCTGGGTTGCTTTGACTGCATGTTTTGGGTCATTGTCCATCTGTATAATGAAACGTGCCCAATCAATCTGCCTGCATTTAGCTGGATTTGAGCAGACAGTATGTCTTTGAACACCTCAGAATTAATCTGGCTACTTCTGTCTTGTGTCACATCATCAATGAACACTAGTGTCCCAGTGCCACTGGCAGCCATGTACGCCCAAGCCATCACACTGCCTCCGCCGTGTTTTACAGATGATGTGGTATGCTTTGGATCATGAGCTGTTCCACGCCTTCTCCATACTTTTTTTCTTGCCATCATTCTGGTAGAGGTTGATCTTGGTTTCATCTGTCCAAAGAGTATTTTTCCAGAACTGTGCTGGCTTTTTTAGATGTTTTTAGCCTTATGAAGTCCAGTCTAGCCTTTCCATTCTTGAGGCTTATGAGTGGCTTTCACCTTGCAGTGCACCCTCTGTATTTACTTCCATGCAGTCTTCTCTTAATGGCAAACTTGGATATAGATACGCCTAGCTCCTGGAGAGTGTTGTTCACTTGGTTGGCTGTTGTGAAGGGGTTTCTCTTCACCATGGAAATGATTCTGCGATCATCCAACACTGTTGTCATCCATGGACATCCAGGTCTTTTTGCGTTGCTGAGTTCCCCAGTGCTTTCTTTCTTTCTCAGGATGTACCAAACTGTAGATTTTGTCACTCCTAATATTGCAGCAATTTCTCAGATGGGTTTTTCCTGTTTTCACAGCTTAAGGATGGCTTGTTTCACCTGCATGGGGAGCTCCTTTGACTGCATGTTGTCTGTTCACAGTAAAATCTTCCACATGCAAGCACCACACCTCAAATCAACTCCAGGCCTTTTATCTGCTTAATTCATAATGACATAACGAAGGAATTGCCCACACCTGCCCATGAAATAGCCTTTGAGTCAGTTGTCCAATTACTTTTTGTCCCTTTATAAAGAGGGTGGCACATGTTAAGGAGCTGGAACTCCTAAACTCTTCATCAAATTTGAATGTGGATACCCTCAAATTAAACCTGAGAGTCTACACATTATGTCCATGTCCATTATATAACTATAATTGGAATATGTTTCAGTAAACATGTACAAAACAAAACTTGTCAGTGTCCAAATATATATGGACCTAGCTGTAAAAGAACATTAATAAATTCAAACAGTATTGACTCTGAGGTTTACTTTTCTGTTGTAAAAACTCACCTTTGAAATAATCCGTCTTGGGGAGCTGGGGCCAGGTGCGTCCACCACAGTTGAAAGCTCATCCAGCGGGCGCACAGTCACCCGGTCGGCTGGGGTGTGGGGCCTGCGGGGTGACAGCAGCTTGGATTGGTGTCCTGGTGGGGGAATGTCACAGGGGGAAGGGGGCACAGATATAGAGCGGGGGACCTCCATTGTGACCCTAAAAGCAGCCGCTGTGTCCATGTAGTCTGGCCCAGTGAAAATAGGTGCCGTGGGGCTGCCATGGCGGAACTGCTGCCTCTGCTGCCACTCGTACAGTTGCCACACCATACCTTCCTTAGTTGCCATCCGCTCATCTGTGGACATGCGGAAGTGACTGAGGCGGTCATGGGCATATTTGTAGTCACTTGGCAGGTTGCGGGTAACTGGTGGTGAACCTCCTGATGGGCGCCGGCCCGTCTTTGGCAACGACTGGTAGGCTTCCATCAAACCCAGCTTAGGCTGCAGAGGAGGGGTCCGTCTGGGAAGAGTGTACTCCGATGAAGGATGGCTAGAATTGTGCAGAAGTATGATTTGAATAAATTCCCAAACAACTAAGAGAAGACACATGTAAATTTAGTTTTTACTATGTGTAAGTATATATATTTACAATTTATGTAATAAAAACATAATAGGTTAATGTACGTATTAAATACAAATAAACACAAAACAGTATTGAATAATCCAGGCACTTATACATAGATAAAACACTCCAATACAGATATATCCATCACAGTGTAAAATAATTTAATGAAAAAACAGAAACTAGACCAATTTGCATGTTGTTAGAAATCAAGTCAACAACATATTCTCTTTATGTTTCTCAAACCATTACTGAACACATTCTGCTGAGTGACAGAATGCATCATCCTACTCAAAGAGGCCTCTGCCATTAGAGAATACTGTTGCCCTGAAGGGATGTACTTGGTCTGCAACAATGTTAAGGAAAGGTGGTAAGTGCCTAACTCTTATTAACTTAAATGCCAGGAGCCAAAAAACCAGAACACAGAACATTGTGCTCCCATTCTGATGTTCACATGCCCATAGTAGACAATTTCAGTGGAAAAGAGGAGCATGGGCATTCTCACCGGTCTGTGGCTACACAGCCTTTGTTGCTCATTCACCAGATGTTCCTTGACCCACTCTTGATAGGTACAAACCACTACACACTTGGAACAGACCACAAGTTTTAGAGATGCTCTTACCCATTTGGCTATCCTTCACAATTTGGCCCTTTTCAAAGTCACTCTGATCTTTATGCTTGCCCATCAGAACTTCTCACATTTTCTTACAAATAACTCATATTGTTTAAGAATTCAAAAAAAAACAAAAAAACAACAAAAAAAAGAAATTAGCAACAGTAAACTAATTTAACATCAACAAATAAGAGATCATTTTTCTTGTGGGATAAATAATGTAAATTTTATATTTTAACTTTCTCAAAATAATACATAAAATACGGTGCCTACATTTAATACTTGCCAAATACCCTTGCCAAAAAATCATTAGAATTCATAAAACCAACTAACCTCTTAGGCTCTCCTTTCTGGGCCTTTACCCAATGCTCTACCTGAGCCAGTGTCGTTTTCCTTTGCACCTGTTTCTCTGGGTCTGAGCGTGGCACCAGGCCCCTTTTATATACCATGTTCCCATTCTGGTCTTGGTGCAGGCCATTCTTCTGAGGGGGCAGAGCAGATGAGGCTTGGGATGGGGCACCGGATTCTGGAGAAAAAAGGTCAACTTCTGGTTCTGGAAAAGAGGCTTTGACCTGAGCCTCTGGGCCATCCATACAGTAACTATGGCACACCTCCACCTCTTTTTCCAACTTGATAGCCTCTCCGTCTGCTACCTCACCCCACCCTGGTTGATGGAGGCCCTCAGCCTGGGAGGAGCTTTTGCTGCTGCTGCTGACATGATTGTTTTGGGGAACAGCTTGTTGCTCAGTTTTAGGAACTTCTCTGTAAGGAAAGAAGGATTGTTTTACTTTTCATGTTAAGCTCTTAAAGGTTTCCATTAGCTACAAAACCTATGTACTAGTTCACCTGTAGTTACCTAACAATCTTCTAGTGAGAATGAACTATTGCATTAGCTCTCCTTATGCATGAAGGCCGCGGGTACGAATCCCAGACCAGTAAACTGCCCTGCGGTACCCTTGAGCAAGGTAACAACCCTATCACTGCCACAACCCTACCACTTGATATGGCTGCCCATTGCTATACATGTGTATGGGTTAAATGTAGAGAAAGCCTTTTTTTGGTTGTGGTTCACTGAGTGCTGTGCTATGTGATCACAATGACAAACGCTCACTTTCACTTAAAGCCAGGAAGTTCATTAAGAAACTGCAGCAAGGACTTTATGGTCCTGACTCTTGAAGCCTACAAATCTCCCATTCTTTTCCCTTAATCAATTACAGAATCAAATGGGCTCTCCTCATGTGGCAATCCACTCTCATTTAATTAGACAATTTCTTCTCATTGACATGCAAGCACCAATAGTCATCAAATCTTCATGGAACTAGTGGCTGCAAACTACAAATATTAGATATCAGTCATCAAAGGTCTGTTTTTTCCAGCGCATTAGTGACAATTCAAAATCAAATATATCTTTCCCCATAGTGTGGCATAAGAGATTTGGGTTTAAAAATGCACCATTTAGAATTACTAACAAAATTAATGAGGAAAACACTTACATTCCTAGTGGAATAAAACCAATCTACCTCCTAATTTCCTTATATTAAGCTGTAAATGTCTTTTAGTTGTGGGTAGCAGGACCAATGGATCAAGAGGTCGCAGGTTCAAAACCCAGCTCTAGCACAACCACCACTGGGTTCCTGAGCAAGACCCTTAACCCTGAATTGCTCCAGGGGGACTGTCCCTGTAATTAGGACATGGAAGTCGCTTTGGATAAGAGCATCTGCTAAATGCTGCAAATGTAAATGTAGTTGCATTGTTAGAAATGTTTAGCACAGCAACTACAGAATGTTTACAAACTCACAAATACCAGCCAGCTGCCTCATTTGATTTCACTTCTGCTACCATTAGTACTTCATATTACCCATCATTTCTTATTTTGCCTTTCCCTTCCTCTCTATGGGTCACTCTGTAGCTGCAATGAATGGCACTGTCCACTAGATGGTGATGCTGAATAATAATGACATTCCTGAGCGATAACAAATTCTGGCTTGATGTAAAATACTCTTTGAACTACAAAGGCACACAGCACCTTTTTCACACTACCTGCCATACTTCTCACAAGCATCACCATGGGATGCATCCCAAAAGTGTTGGCATGCACTGCCAACAGCCCACATACTTAAGTAAAAACACTTCTAACGCTGAATAAACACCACAGCTCAACAAAATGGATTGCCATAAACAGCATGTGTAAAACAATATTACAAACTTTTAAAAGAAACTAGCTATCATCTAGAGCCTGTCAGTCTCTGGGTGATGTTGAAAGGTGGCTGTGGGCTGAAAGGACTGTCATAGACATAGATATAAGCTTGACCATCATGCTGCTTGGCCATTTCAATTATTTTAATTAAAACATACCTATTGGTGAAAACTCATGTTTTAAAGCCATTTCTCTGTAAATGTTGAACAAGAAAATCAGATTCATCTGTTGAAAGTTTAAAGGCATTTAATTTACTTTAAGTTTAATTTACTTTATTTTTCATTTTTTATTCATAATTTTTATATTATGTAGGACTTTGTAAGTTTCTGTTGTTATTTGAGTCAAAGAACAGTTGATAACTGTTGACAATTATTTGTGATATAAAAAAAAATATCAGTAAGTAAACTACTGTTTAAATAAAACTTAGTCTACTAAAATTAGTTTCACTTTTTACCATTTTAAAATTAAAAGAACTGTTATAGATAATCAGAATCATCAGAACCTAAGAAACCTGGAAAAAAATTATAGTGGTATTGTTTTCCTGCATTAGGAAAGACTATTAGGAACATTCTGCAGTGGTGCTGGTTCCAATGCTGCAGCATAAGACTGCACTCACTGCCATGGCAGCGTGCCTGATCATCAGCCACACACTGCATTGCACCTCCACAATGCAGCCTATGAGAAATACTGTGTAAACAGCAGCATGGCTGAGAGCTGTGGTGTGGAAGCAGAGAGGGAAACAGGTAAAAATAGAGCTGACTTATTGAAGTAAAATTTTGTATGATATTGTATATTTACAATCAATGTTTAATCCATTTTACAAATAACAAAATTAATTAGACTTGGTGAATGTAGGAAAACCCCACACATATACAAATATCCCCATGTGGATACAAACCAAGCATTTTGACAAAGATCAGCTGTTCACCTTGACGTCATTTGACAGCCTCACTGAGATCAATTAAGCAGAATGAATCAATGCAGGGAGCAGAGAGGCCTGCTAATACCCCACTACGCATGAAGGCCTCACCACAATTCCTCTGAAGGCACAGAGGAAATATCAATCAACTCATTTACAGAATAGCTGTTGCTAGGCAATGAATTTCAGGGGATTTAAAGCAGACTGAAGTTTAAATGTGAGAGTCAGTACAACTGGTAATGCTGGAAAGTTGAGAGGATTGACAAAGCATGAGGATAGGGAAAAGCAATTTCTAAAAAAAAAAAAAAAAAAACAACAAATTAAGTAGTGGCAGTGGTGGCCTTGTATTTAGGGACTAGGCCCCATAAGGTTTTTAGGTTAGGATTGTGGACTAATCGGTTGTCCTAACGAGGTACCATCTCCATCATTGCTCCCCAGGTGCTAGATATGCTGCCCACTGCTGCAATGTGTGTATTGGTTAAATGCAGAGAATGCATTTTGTTACAATTCACTGTGTGCTGTGCTGTGTATTCACAATGACAAATAGTCACTTGCTATCAGCCTTAATCACAAATCAGGAAACTATTATTTATTTTATTAACATGATTATTTTGTATGGCTTAACACAAGGTTTTGATACAACAGCCATTACAAGTGCAGGAGAGCATGTCTATTTGACCATTATTTGTTACTGCATTTCCATAACAGTGGTGAACTATGACTATTAGTTGGGTCTTTATATAAAGACATAAATATTATAGCATGGTCAAAAAAATAAATTAAATACAAATACCCATTTGAATTGCTGCTAATACCTCTACAGGATGCTAATACCATACAAATGCTAAGTTAATGGCACTGCAAATTTTTGACTATTCCATATATAAAATGTTGAATCTACAGTTTAGGTTGAAGCTAAAATAATGGTTAAAGTGCATTGACATATTTTACCATATATGTAGTGGTTTTACTCTGCCACAGAATAACTGCTGTGCATAATTTGACAGAAGCCATTTAAAAAATATGTAGTCCCAAAATTGGCCCTAATCACTGGAAATCAAAATGTGATTCCAGTCACATCCAGGAAAAAAATTCTTAATTGGATAATTTTAGACAGACACATTTTATAAAGTCTGAAAACTAAAAAGGTTTGCTCTGAGGGTTTCATTGTTTTTGCAACTTTTATTATATCTTACAAAGTACTTTTTTTTCTAACCTCATAAATACTTTTCAGACAGCTGACCTTTCCTCCACACTCTACAAGCTTAGGGTTAATCATGGTTTTAGATTCCAGCATTGAAAGTAGAGAAGTGCCAGGCAGAGGGGACTGAGAATATGGGAGTCGGGGGTTACTGACCTCCTCAAGCTGTGGCTCTGCATGAGCGCAGCCTGGTTCATGGCACGGATCCAACCATTCATGTCTTCCTGTGTATCTGCACTGAAGAAGTAGGTCCTCATGCCTCCATGTTCAGCCTGTGAGCCAATCACAGAGTTCTTACTGTAAATGTATGAGCGCATGCCTGTATGGCTGGCCTACGAGGGAGGGATGAGAGAAAGATGGAAAGAGAAAGAGAGGATTCAATCAGCCAAGAAATGATCAATCGCGAATGGACACACATGCTATTGTGGGGCTACAGTGAGAGAGCCCCACATGAAAGTGTCTGCAGTGCCAACCTTACAGCTTTTGAGTAGCTGATGTTTAGCAGAGCTTTAAATAATAAATATTTTTCAGCTCTCTCGATCAGTGCTTATAATTTTCAAGCAGTTACAGCAAATCTGTCCTTTTACTTAAAAGTACATGTTTGCACCAAAATTTTGCAGGCAACTAAAGCTGAGAACTGGTCTGCATGGTCAGGATGAAGACTTTCTATATGTTGTTAAAATGAAGCCCTTAAACTCAGAGCCCCTATTCCTCTGTTAAAACGATACTTAATTTTCCTAGCAAATTTTCAATATGTTACAGTAATAAGTTAATGGTAAGATGCACATTTAAATGATTAAAGAGCTTCATTCTGACCTAAAAAAAAAACAAAAAACAAAACAGCATGTCAAAATGTTTCACCACAATGAAATACTCTTCTCAGTGATTATAGTTATGCTTTTTGCCTACCGTTTGCTTGCCCTCTGTAACACAGAAATACATGCACACACTTATTAAACAAACCTCTTAATTAGCCTCTTGCCATGATGATCTGGTGCTGCGGTTGGTGCCATGCTAAATGGAGTCCCCCAGCTAATTCCACTGTACCTTATGTTGTTCTAATTCTGCTGGTTGTCAAACTGCCCATTTGGGACTAATCTCTCACCCCCGGTCACCATGCACAATCTCCAAAGCCCAGCTCAGCTTTTTTTTTTTTGCCCAGCATCCCACCACCATTCATCTCCGTAGCTGAGCCTGGCCTGAGTCAAACTCACATAACACTACAACACGTTGCTGTATGTTACACATGATTGTATATGACTATAAAAATGTTATAATATCTGTCTTCTGATTTTCAATTTTGCTATGCTTATCCTCATTCAAACATGACAAATGATCATGAATGAAAAGCAAAACTAATAAAATTCAGGCTTAAAAGTGGATTTAATTCTGTTCTGGAGCTATTCAACATACCTTTTTATAAAAGTCAAACAATGCTAGAGACAACACAAAAATTAGATTTATTAATAACTTAATACAATTGAAACAACAGTGTTATGATATAGGGATGTCATGCACAATGCCAATTGTGCTAATTGAGCATCAACTTGCTTTATTGACTTACCAGGACAAAACTACAGAATCAGATCATAGAAACCAAACTTCTATTGACTAAAATGCAATAATTTAAAGTAAAAGGTAAAGTGGAGAGCTTTTACCCCCCCCCAAAAAGAGTTTATAATAGTCTCCTAGACTGCCTGAAGTAAACCCCTTAATCGTCTGTGTGCAGTTTTCCTGCCGACATCTTACTAGAACATGGCCACAGTGTTAGAGTTGCATTACCACACTTAACCAGATCAGTAGGTCACATCAATTCACAAAGTCCCTACATAGTTTATTTAGGGATATTTCTATTGAAAGCAGCATCCATGACCTCATTTCATTGATGACAATGGCTGTTTGGACAAGGCAAGAGTCACTGTTGATCTAGCTCAGCAGTCTGAGGCACTGCGGCAAAATGCTGAATGGACAAGCAGAGGGGGCACAGAGCACCAGATCTCTAAGGTCTGCATCAGATCTCTAAAGGGGCTGTATCAGTCTCACCCATACACACTCCCTCTTTCTTTCTCTTGGAAGCATCTGTTACTTTTCCATCAATGAATTAAAGCATGAAAAGGTTCTGTTTACAATGAGAAATCAACACTGCATTCCCATCAAGTACAGTGCAGCTCTATCCCAGCTATTCCCATTTTAAACCCTTTAAACGGACAGTCCAGCACTTCTTGACTCTGGTCATCTATATACTGCACCTGTAATCTAAGATTGGTTATCACAGATAATAATTTCCCTCTGCTTAGAAATGAACAAATATACTGTTGTTGCTGATGTGCCTGCTACAATTTGTTTCTACAATAAATGTGAGCTTAGTAAAATTAGACTTTTATCTTCACATATGATTTTATAATAAAGACGAGGAAAATTGTACATGACTACAATTACAGGGAGCTGAAATGTTTCTACAAAAGATTTTCTTACTGAAAATGAAAAGGATCATTCCTTTGAGAAACTGCTGGCACAGCAAAAGTTAAAACTTTCTACAACTCTATATTCACTGTCCTCAGGCTATGAAAGTCTAAGCAACAGCCTGTTTTTTTTTTAACACTCACAGTTAGGATATTCCCATATTCCCAATGGTTGGAAGTTCAGTTTTTCTACAACCTTAAACACTTAGCTGACTACTAAAAAGACCCGCATTAAGGAAACTTAACGAAGAAAGCAATATTCACATATCTAGGTCAGCTGCTACAAAGTGCACCTGAAACAGAATGCAAATCTCAGCCCAGAGTATGTAGGTTTATCAGTCTCTGTTACTTGCATGATTTGAAGATCGCCTTTCACTGGCATACCTGCTTTAGCTCATGAATGGCTTTGATAAACGGCAGATGAACTGAGCGCGGTGAGTCAGAAAAAATACAAACAGGTTAGTGTGGGGAACTCTGCAACTAGGAACATTTCTGCAGCACATGTATAATTGTCATGATTTACGTCACTCTGCTCTGACTAAGCACATCTGGTGCTTCATCATGTCGCCAGTTGTGCCTCTTTAGTCTGAAAGTATATTTATCTTTGTGAATCAGGGCAGAGCTGTCGGTCATTCTTTGTCCTTATGTGTTGTTGTGCCATGGTTTTATGTCCTGTGTGAGTACTGGTTGCTGTGTGTTTTGGTTTTGCTTGTGTGTTTACATGTTTATCAATAAAATCAGGCATTGTGAAAATGACAAGATGCTAGAAGACATTTTTACAATACTCAATACAAATCATGGACTTTCCTTTCTCTAAATTTTAGAAGGCCATTAAAATGGGCAAAATACAGGGTCGTATTTATGAAAAGAAATATGCTAATGTATGATTACAATGTTTCATTTTGTACAAGACAGAAATGAGCTCAAAATTATTGATTTCAATATTTAATAATAAATATCTCAAAAATGTAAAAAAAAAATCTAAATGTAGGATATTTATCAAGATATTCTGACACAGATAGAAGTGCTGATTTTAAACTGAAACTTTATTTTCCAATATTTCACATTCTGCTGTCCATCATATACTGTATGTCTGTATGATCACATGGTCAAAAGGTAGAGATGAATTGTGTGTGTATGTGTGCGTGCGTGTGTAGTATGGGGAAGTGATGAAGTGATAAATGGAGGATCTGCTTTATGGCACTAAAGCTCCTCAGCACAGCAGTGTTAAGAGACTCAGAAGAGAGCAATACCAGCTTCATTCTCACTTGGTTGTAATACATCAAACAACTTTTTTCATATCATTACTGCTGGTAATGATAAACGACTGGGGCCTGAAACGAGTTGAGAAATTATTTTGCCCTGTTCAAACACAATTGTTTTTTAATCAGAAAATTTTTACTATGATGTAAATATGATGAAAAGTGACTTTGTGTCTCATTTAAAAAAAAACCTAAAAAGCCAAAAGAGTAGCTTTTAACCTGTTATTACAGAATGTGACTTGAATGTAAATGTAATCAATTATGTTATACATTTTTAGTGTATTTAATGTTCAGTGTTAGTTTTATTAATCTACTCTCCATCTGTGAACACAATTTCAAATATAAGGACAAATAAAGCAAAAAGATGAAAGCAAGGCAACGCACATCTAATGAGCTGGCATTGCTTATTCCTGAGAAAAACACATCCAGAACAGCATGCAAATTGGAGCATGTCCATGCACATAAGAGATGTGCATTTTTTTATCTGATTCAGGAAAATTCCAAACACAGGGATGGCAGTGTGAGGAGTGCATCCTTGGATGGAAATGGATGGATGGAAATAAAATACCTATTCATGCAAGATCGACGACCCTCCAACGCAAGTGCCCCTTGCTCAGCTCCCATAATGCACCAGGCCACAACGGGAGCCAATCAGTCAATAAAAATGAGAGAGACATAGTGAGTGATGGGCAGAACCAAACACTTTGGTAAAACGATGACACTTCATAAAATGACCATTATGTTTGGCAAGGTTAACATGGATATGTTATACAGTATTAGATTCATTAGATTCATTCATACAATTAAAGCTATAGTCACCAAAGCTTGTAAGTGCAACAAACACAGCACTAGGACCACACAGCACTGGTGGAGGGAAAAAAAAAACAAAAAAAAACTTTTGTTCTTCCTTATCAGATTATAAACATATATAGTGCATCAGGAAATTGTTCTCAACACTTCACTTTTTCCACATTTTCTGTTACAGCCTTATTCCAAAATGGACTACATTCTTTTTACCTCAAAATTCTACACTCAATAACCCTTAATGACAAAGTGAAAAAGACTTTGCTTGAAAATATATTAAAAGTAAAAAACAAGTACATAAGTATTCACAGCCATGACACAAAAGCGAGCTCAGGTGCATCCTACTTCCACTGATCTTCCTTCAGAGGTTTCTATAACTTGATTGGAGTTGGAATTCAGTTGACTGAACATGGACTGGAAAGGCACAGACCTTTCTATATAAGGTCCCATATTTGACAGTGCATGTCAGAAAAAACCAAGCCATGAAGTCCAAGAAATAGTAGACAAGTGCCAAGCTTGTAGCATCATAATCAAAAAGACTTGAGGCTGTAATTGCTGCCAAAGGTGCTTCAACAATGTATTGAGCAAAAGCTGTGAATACTTATGTTTATGTTTATTTTTGTCTTTATTCTCAATAAATTTGCAATAGTTTCAAGCAATCTTTTTTTTTCACTTATAATAAAAAAATTTTTTTTAATCCATTTGGAATAAGACTATAACACGGCAAAAAGTGGAAAAAGTGGAACGCTGTGAATAATTTCCGGATGCACTGTAATAAATTAGATATGCCTAAATCACGATATTGTTTAGGTCCACAACCTCTTTATAACACAAATAATGGTAACTTAACAGTAACCTAAAGCCTTAAAGCAGTGAGCCTTTTCAACTTCAAAATTTCAAGGTCAATATTAAAGCTAACAAATTTTCAACAACATACAATCCACACAGCTTTCCAGATACGCTAATTCATACATGATAAAGCTGAACCAGGGGGCTGTGAAATATGCAAATTCATTCATACAAATAACTACTGGGTACTCAAGCTGCATGATAACCAAACAACAGTAAGACGGTTCCTGTGACTGGGGACAACTTGCTAATTAATGTTAACTAACAGACCAGAAAACAATACGTCTATCACATCTACAACTGGGCTACAAAATCTAGTACAGGCATTGATTGAAAAGTACATTATACACTGGATGCATTAATCTCTCACATTTGTCACAAATTCCAAACCTAGGAAAATATGACCTGTTTCACAAGTGGGTGGAACAGTATAGCCCTAAACTATAGGCCACAATTTGCTGACTTGCGAAGGAAATAAAAAAGATGGGTGCAAGAATCCCAAGGTAATGGAATCAAACCTTCAAGCAGCACTGTGCTCTTGCACGGAGCTCTTCTCCGTCAAAAAAAATAAACCAAAAAAAAACAACCAGTTGCTCAAGGGTTTACACGTCACTTGTTTACATCTTTTTAAACTTGTGTGAGGGACTGACAATAGTTTTTTCCAGCTAAGGATTTGTCTCATGGTTAGCCAACCAATCTTTATGAGAAATTCTAATTACCAGCAAAAAGCAATTTCTAACCCCGGATGGATCAGGGGGAGACACTGCACTTAAAAAAGTGATACCTTTAATTTAAGTTCATGAACACAATTTTGCACTGTCACAGTTATTTTTGCCAAAAA
Source organism: Hepsetus odoe (assembly GCA_017165825.1). Taxonomy (NCBI): domain Eukaryota; kingdom Metazoa; phylum Chordata; class Actinopteri; order Characiformes; family Hepsetidae; genus Hepsetus; species Hepsetus odoe. The sequence goes on along the minus strand of CM029380.1, from coordinate 9,278,093 downwards.
TTATCTTAATGCAATATACTTTATTTGTCTAGAAATGATGCACATTTGAACCCTGTAACTACAAAGTCAGGGCTGTAAAGCTCTGGCTTTGACAGGCCACTCCCAAAGCACAGACAAGATAACGATGTTTACAAGGCTTGGCTGGGGAATTGGAGAAAAGTGAGGAAAGACATGAGTAAAAGGATGGAAGAAGCGGAGAATCCGCATGAATTCCTGCGAGCATGCGAGAAAAGACATCACATGATTGATACTGAGCGGAGCAATACCAGGCACTGTGGAGAAGGAACAAGGGAGTGAACCGAGAAACTACCAGCTAACAATTAAAACCCAATCTCCGAAACATGTTTTGAATATACCCTCAAACGGAGCTCCTAAACCAAATCCAATTTAAGAAATTAATTTGGAGCTGCTTGTGCTTTGATATTGCAAACTGTTTAGCAGAAATACCTCTGCTAATTATGAAATGATCAGTGTCCAGATCTACATTTAGTACAAATCTTATTCTGGTGCTACTGTTCAAAAAGACAAAATGTGACTGGATATAGCAAGGTAAAGCTATGAAGCTGGGTACGAACTGGCATTGCCCACACTTGACACACACAATAAAGAGTACATGGGCTTCCATGCAGAGCACTCAGACACAAATACAGCAGTTCTCAGCAGTTCAGGAGAAACAACACACTCAGGTCACAGGCTGCCAGTACACACACAAAGCAAAACACAGCTAGAGAGCAGCTCAATGCCATTAGCTAAAATACAGAAAGCATTTTACATTCATTAAGTGTCACACATTCCTTTTTACCTCATCTGAGTTTAGCTTTCTCACACAAACAAGGGAGTTACTGAAGTTGCCATTTTTTCAGAATATACATAAGTTAGAACACCAAAGATAATATAGATATTAGATAGTACAGCTGTATCACTGTTACTACAAAACTATCTCGCCTTTCTTTTTTAAATCATTTAAAAAACACCAATATCTTTTGACATTGCATGAGCATTTCATGAAAAACTGGTGAAAAATTAATCTATAAAATCCTGTTACATTATCAAATATTCAAGTTATTTTTGAATATTTGATAATGTAACAGTAACATGACAGCAATATTTTGCTATTGTAGTCAGACAGTGAGAATGGAGGACAAGAAGACAAGCTCACCATGCTCAACTTACTCAGCCTGATCATCAAAAATGGAAAAACCTTAATTGGCCTATATTGACTGAAATCTGAGCTTCAGCTGCATGTGCTTACCTTAAAGGCATACTTGCGACTGATGTGGTCTTCAGGCTCCACTGGGGCAATGACATAGCTGGGCAGGGGAATACTGCCTAGCACTGTCTCTTCTCGACTGTCTGTGGAAAACATATCAAAATGAATTAATGAAAAATTCAGCTAATGTTTTTTACAGTATTATCTCTTCAAAATACCCCTTCCCTCCATGAAAAGTGCACAAAATCAACACATCAAATTGAACTATGATTGGCCTGAGCTCATGGGAAGACGGTTATATGGAGATGCTCTCCATATGGTGCCATCCTCCTAATCAGAATGTAAGAAATATAATTTCTAAATGCAGAAATAGAAATTTTCAGTCTATTTATCATTTATAAGGCACAACACAATCTTTATATGCTTTAAAAATATGTTATTGTTCTATAAAGTTTCTTAAACTGCACTTTAATGATGGCCATCAATAAGAAATATTATTTGAAAATTATTAATTCAAATGTGGATCAGTCCCATCTGGCTGGGTTCTTATCTGATGAAAGCTATCAAACTAAATGTTTTGTCAGGAACTTATTGAAAGTTTGGTAACAGCCACATTAACTTCTTTACGTTTGCTGGTAACAATGTATGTATGTCAAGGTATGACCACAGTAAAATGTATCTGCATGGAGACTGGAAGCTTTCTGTGTACTATTGTGGTTACTATAAATATAAGAAAGATATACTGATTGCATTCACTGTGAAATTGACTATTTTTTTAGATTTTTTTTGTGGTTACATTCATTCTGAGTTTATTCTGAGTGCAGTTTGAATTGATAAGCATTTATTCTTGATCTCTGTAAGAAAAATATGAGATAAGTACAAGCAATATATGAGGTTAAAATATTCATACACTTTTTTATATGTCTGATCTGCCTTTTGTAGATCATTTTATTTCAATGTCAAATAAATGGAACAACAGTGAGAATAGCAGAAAATAATGATTTCTTACAAATCATATTCCATATCACATTATGCATATTTAGGACTGCACTGTGACTCACCTTTGTAATAAAAGAGGCAGTAATCCGACAACACAAACCACTTGCGCTTCCACAGCCTCATCCCAGAGCTGTCCTGCAGGCAAAAGCACAACATCCGTTCAGCCTTCTTTTGATTGATGTGTTTTAATTACTTTCCATTAAGCAGGGGGGAAAAAGCAGGCACAGAGGAAAAAATAAAATAAGCCAGCTCCATGTATGTCATTAGCGGCCTCTGTAATTAAATTGAGGAAAAACATGCTCCCTCCGTAGTCTGGATCATTTGAGTTCACTTCCTGTGCCTGGCTCATTTAGGGGTTTGGGCTTCAGAACTGACTGAGATTTGGCTCTTCATTAGACATTCATTAGGAGCCTGAGGGTTTATGGCAATATTAGAGATGATTACATTCTGCAATAAGTTGTTCATTCATCATCTATCTATGTATGTGCAGGTGTTAAACCCGTTATGTATATGTGGTCAAGGGCAAGGACCACTAATGGATTTACTGATCATCTTCTTTTTTGGGAAATTTGGCAAAAAATACAAAAAATGTCAGAAAATTACCCATTATGTAGAAGCAGGAGTGTTTACAGTGTTTTATCAAAGATGTAGACAGTTGCTTAAAAACAGCTAAGGCTCTAAAGAGTGGAAGAGTTTTGCTTCACATTAGAGCTCTGAATATAAAAAGGAGCTAACAAACAACCATAAGCCATGATGTAAAGGACAGTAGTAGTTTTAAAGTTTATGTTGGCAAATGTTTCCTTCTGTTTTGACATGTTTTTCTTTTTTGGAAAATTTGGCTTGTGCCAAAATACCTGGGCAGTATCTTGGGCAGAATTAATTTGCATCAGATGTCAAAACAAAAGTCAAAAACTGCCAACAACAACATTAACACTGTTATTGTCCTTTGCATCATGGCTCATTTTATTGTGAAATATATTTTATATATTAAAAATGTTTTTGAATTGCTTCTTTTTCTCAATTTCTCAAAGGTTACACATTAGTTTATACATAAATAACATTAGTTGGTAAATATATAACTCACCTGTTTGTAAAGCCATCCCCTCACCACAACAGGGACATTTGGGTTCCTCTTGATGGCGTGATCCCTCTTTCCAAAGCTATGCACCTTTCCACAGGGTTTCAAACTCTAAAAAAAAGTGTACAAAATTAGGAGAGGGTGAATAACCACATATCACTAAAAGACAAAACTTTGCCAAATATGTCATGGCTCGTTCCAATTAGAAGCAGTTTCCCATGCTCCAAACTTAACATACTGAAAAGCTACCTAGTAAAACTTCATAACAGACAATAAATTACTTGTGTATTGCCCAAACACTTTTCCCAAGTCCCATGCTCTTTACCCTGCCAAACGAGTACTGATAAGACAGATATGGTCTTGAACTGTGGCAAGGGTGCCAATAAAATACTGTAAAATAATAAAAATTAACCAAGGTAAAAAATATGGTAACTTTCTATGTAAAAACTGTTTTTCATTAAATTAAATTGTTTTGACAGGCTGTTTTATTCATATTATATATATAACAGTATTTAAGAAGGAAAATTTCAATAAGTGTTGTCAATTATAACGCAAATTATTTAATACCGATTCACAGAGTGTAGTTAGAATGAACAGAGATTCATATACTACTGTCACGTTAGATGGCGCTCTGCTCTGACTGAGCACACCTGGGCTCATCAGGACACAGATGTGCTTCATTAGGGGATGGCTTTATAAGCCCCAATGAGTCGGAGTCGAGAATTAGTCATTCTTGTTGGTATTATCACACGTGCAGGTGCTTTTATGTTTGATATGTTCAATAAAGTGGTCACAGATCCCTGGCTGCACGTATACATCCAGACCACACTATCACCCTAGTGTTACAGCTAGAGATTTATTTGAATTAATTGGTTCTGTGACATTTCTTGCACTGGATAAACCTCTGTAAATTTGTCACCTTTTTGTTTAGAATATTTCCATATACAGCACTGCTTAGAAATAACTACTCTGCTTAAAGGTTTATGGTACAAAAATAATCCTGAACAGTGGTAAAGCACTTCACAAAAGGCATAATTCAATTTATATAAAATTTCATTGAATATGAAATTCAGTTACTTGGATCAGTAGCAAAATTAAGAAGTATGTAAAAATCTTCCTCATGTTCATGTTTCCTATTTCAGTTCATCAAAGTATATAGAGTTATTAAAGCATAATATTTTGCAGTTTTGTTGCTTACATACAATTTTAAAAAGTTTTTTCTCACTTGCTGCTACACAGAGAGAAAGCAACATTTTAAGAGGAGGGGTTATCTGCCTTCATTAAGGGTTTGCTTGTCTTTGAATGTGCTCTTTGATATCTGCATGTATTTAATTATTTAACAATTCAATACAATCATTACACTGTTACATTGTTACTACTCATGAGTATCAGAAGACAGTTATTAAGCCAGTAAGAATCCCTGTTCCATCTATCTAAATGCACCCATTCTCAGCAACTTGCAATCACTTCAGGTTTAAGCAACTCATACAAGTAATAAGTAATCTTAAAGAAGGTATTAGGACTGTTAAGGAGTCGCTAATGAAAGTGAAATACCTGCACTTCTATTGCAGTTCATCAAAAAATTCTTCAAAAAAATATAAATATAACAGATGTTTGTTTCTTTTGTTAAATATTATTTCATTAGATGGCACATTTCTAATTAATTAGGCAAACTGGGCAAAGGAAAACTAAAACCAGAAAGATATGAATTTCAATAATCATCACTGATGTAGACTCAGAAGGCTGTGAAATGGTGCCCATGCCAGTCAAGTCTGAACATGAATGTCATAATCTGTCACCAACAATTTCCCACTGGGAACAATAATGGAAGGTAGCCACCAGTATTCCTGCTGTCAGTGCTAAAGCTGGCTGTTTTCAAATAGCCAGAGGGGTAAGATGGTTTCCAGGACTGTTAGTGGTACTGGCAGTGGATCAGGCTTCTAGTCTGGGTCACATACTAAATAACCCTCCAGATGGGCTAAGTCTCAGATGGACGCTGCACAGGCAGGCCCAGGATAAGGGGCAACACTTGTCACACTAAGGTCACATTTTGGCCAATCTACAAGCTTCAGCATATGGAACTCAAAGGCACTGGGCTCTAAAAGGAATAGTTTAGCCATTTACACAAGGAATAGTTTAGCCATTTACACAGTTTCCCGTTACCACATACAGTATCTCACAAAAGTAAGCACACCCCTCACATTTTTGTAAATATTTTATTATATCTTTTCATGGGACAACACTGAAGATATGCCACTTTTACACAATGCAAAATAATCAGTGTACGGCTTGTATAACAGTGTAAATTTGTTGTACCCTCAAAATAACTCAACACACAGCCATTAATGTCAGTAAAGTGAAAAATGTCCACATTGTGCCCAAAGTGTCAATATTTTGTGTGTCCACCATTATTTTCCAGCATTGCCTTAACTCTCTTGGGATGGAGTTCACTAGAGCTTCACAGGTTACCCCTGGAATCCTCTTCCACTCCTCCATGACGACACGGAGCTGGTGGATGTTAGAGACCTCATGCTCCTCCACCTTCCATTAGAGGATGCCTCATAGATGCTCAATAGGGTTTAGGTCTGGAGACATCAGATGGTGTCAGGCTTGGCCAATCCAGCACCTTTACCCTCAGTTTCTTTAGCAAGGCAGTGGTCATCTTTGAGGTGTGATTGGAGTCATTATCATATTGGAATACTGCCCTGCGGCCCAGTTTCCGAAGGGAGGGGATCTGCTTCAGTATGTCACAGCACATGTTAGCATTCATGGTTTCCTCATTTAACTATAGCTCCCCAGTGCCGGCAGCACTAAACCATGACACTTCCACCACCGTGCTTGACTGTAGGCAAGACACACTTGTCTTTGTACTCTTCACCTGGTTGCCACCACATGCTTGAGACCATCTGAACCAAATAAGTTCATCTTGGTCTCACCAGACCACAGGATAATGGTTCCAGTAATCCATGTGCTTAGTCTGCTTGTCTTCAGCAAATTGTTTGCAGACTTTCTTGTGCATCATCTTTAGAAGAGGCTTCCTTCAGGGACAACAGCCATGCAGACCAATTTGGTGCAGAGTGCAATGGCGTGGTCTGAGCACTGACAGGCTGACCCCCCACCCCTTCAACCTCTGCAACAATGCTGGCAGCACTCATACATCTATTTTCAAAAGACAACCTGTCCTGTTAAACTGCTGTATGGTCTTGGCCACAGTGCTGCAGCTCAGTTTCAGGGTGTTGACAATCTTCTTATAGCCTAGGCCATCTTTATGTAGAGCAACAAATCTTTTTTTCAGATCTTCAGAGAGTTCTTTGCCATGAGGTGCCATGTTGAACTTCCAGTGACCAGTATGAGAGAGTGTCAGAGTGATAACACCAAATTTAACTGGTATGTATTGTGGAATGCTTACTGACATACTGTTATTAAAAAAAGCAAAAGTACAGTCAAAATTTATACTCAGAGACCACCACTGTTTCTAACTGTGCATTATTGTGCATTACTATAGAAAACAGTATGATATAGTGTCATGAGAGCACATAATTAAGTTTTTTGCTGTTTCACTTAATTATTCCCTTAATAACCATGTCCTCAAGTGTGACCATTACACCTGTGTGGAACTCTAGTTCCACACAGGTGCTGCTTTAATTTGATCTAAGAGGTGGAGACATGCAGTAAGGAATGCAGGGCCCGGCATCATAGGTCATTTAGCATTAGCACTCCTTCTCACACATCCTGGACAGAATAGGAGATTTAATCCAAATTCCTCATGCTGGAAAAATCACTAACCTATTACAGGCTGCACTTCATCCCATTAATCAACATCACAGCCAGAGGGAAAAAATAGTTGAGACCAACTACGCTTCCCAGTCAGAGTTAAAACTTTATCAGTTTTTGATATTATTTAATGCTAGGTGCTTCACCATTCACACATACATATTGAAGTTCTTTTGGGCTACTGATGGTAGTATCTGGCAGCTTGATTTGTTAGTCACATTCTGTAGTGGAAGTACTGGAATACTGAAAAGTTTCCACTATTAATTCAAGACTCCACTCCCTCTAACCAAATAGGTGCATGTGCCTTAAGGCAGGTCCCAGATCAACTGATTGTTACTGTCATAGAAACTCTGCTATAGTTTTTCACCATTTGAAAGTATAGACTGTCTGTTATACTGCATAAACAATTACATAAAACGTACTACTAATACTAATGAAGGAACAATAAATTGTATTGCAATTTTGACTACAGTTTCTAATTTGGTCCAACTACCTCAAAAACAAATTCAAACTTTAAACCATATATATTTTTTTTAGATGGTATAATCATGTAGTATTTAAAAATCATACAGTAAATCAGAATTTTGGTCTGCAGATTAGCTTATCTTTAAGTTTAGAAGTTCTCATATTTCAGAACCATGAGATCTTTGAATTATACATAGACTGTGTTACTGCAGCCATCTAAAAAAAATCAGTTTACATTTGATGTAACTTTTTTTTTTTTCATTTTAGAGCTCAAATTTACAAGATGAAATATGACAGGACTATGATCCTAACATCAGTTAAGTTTTCTCTGTTTATTATAAAGATAAAGTACATGCTTCATATCATCTTTTATATAAATATATATTTTTTGGGGTGTAATACAGTACAATTCTATTTATATTTTGGTCTCATTCATCCCAGGACCATCTTTTGAAAATTCTAGATAGGGAGTAACTCTCTTTGAAGAGGAATGACTTTGTACTGCAACCCCTGGCAACCAATCTTTTGGTCCTCAGACTACATGCGTTTGGGAGATCAGACTTTGATAGATCCTTGTTCTTTAAATAAAACAGGGCACCCACTCTCACCTATCATCCAATAAAATTTTAATATATGATTCTACTTTCATATTCACTGCTAATCAAATTTGGTTGTTAAAGGCAATTTGATTGTAAAGGAACCAAAGTCTATTAGACCAGAAAAATGAATGACCGGGTCATCAATAAGTTATTCCCTGACCTTCTGTCCCGAGGTGATATCCACAGTGGTCGAGGTGATGACTGTAGATGACTCACTGACCATGCTGGGAGGCCCTGGCTCTGGTGGTGGCTTGGACATGCGGGAATTGGTTCTAAGGGAAAAATACACAGAAAGAGCTCAGAAAACAGCAGGCAAGATATTCACTGCAAAATATTTACTGATGTGACAATTCAAAGTGCCTTTGTCCAAAAAGTGATAGTTTTGTCATACCTCAGCGCACAGATTCTTTTTAGAAAAACAAAGGAAAGAACATTTTAAAAAGTAAATTAACCATTCACCCAAGACAGGTTCTTGTAAGAGGCATGAGCCATGATTTATCACCCAGCTGGGTACTGGGTAGTCAATACTCTAGAGTTAGTGTCAAAATTAATGTGGCAGAAAGAATAGAATAACCACTTTTAGTTCCCTAAAAACTGCCAATGGATGATTCTTTGAAAAAAGTCTTTGGAAATGAGATTAGTGAAACTAGTGTTAAGTCTTTCCTGGATCTGAACAGCCATGCCAAGAACCACTTATGAACCCTTATTTTTAAGACAGTAGTTGTATGTCCTTGGATGCCATTTGCTATGGCATACCATCAAATCATTATGGTGTCCCAAACACACACACCTCCCCTCATGGACCATATAAGTGCAAGTGTTTCCAAAGAGGGACATTCAAACGCTCTTCACTCACTCCATTTCCAGCCTCTTACATTTCTAACATTCTCCCTCCACTGAAGTAGCATTAAGTGGGGGTTATAACAGGATTACAGCTAAAGCATAAGCGTGTGTTATTTAGGAGGCAGCAGGCTCCCTGGGGTCGTCTATGTTTAGCTTGCATGGCAATGAACTCCCTCGAGACAGGGTTAGAGAATGTGAGGCCCTCAGAGAATGTAAAAACCACACCACACCTCTATAGTACAAGATTACTGGATTTACCAGTACTGATCTGGACACTTACTAATCTAAGTTACCCTTGTCATTGTGAAACAAAGCAAAGCACAGCACAACACAACAAAATTCAACCTCTGCATTTCACCCATACACACACATGGCAGGGGGGCAGCTATTGAAAGTGCCCGGGAAGCAGCGAAATCTAAATCCAAAATCTAAGCACCAAAGGTTAAATTAAATATTGAACAAAAAGACATTTTTTGACAAATGTACACAATTTAAATTTGTGTATAATGCAAGATATAACATAGTGGAAAAAACATTTTGTACAAATGTTACATTCTTTTTGGTTATATTCAGCAAAGAAACAGTAAATGTTTACTGTATCCCCAGTATCATGTGGCTGTATTAACATTTGAAGGATTAATCCTTCAGTTATTAAATAATCCTGATAATTATCAGGATTATTATTAGTGCAGTGTTTGACAACATAGACCACAATATATTACTGCACAGACTAGAAAACCTGGTTGGAATAACAGGAACAGCCCTTTCCTGGTTTAATTCATACTTGACCAACCACTATAAATTTGTAAATGTAAATGGTAAAACATCAGTTTGCATGAATATGAATTATTGAGTCCCACAAGGCTGTCTTGGGTCCCCTACTTTTCACATTATACATGCACCCTCTGGGTTCAGTTATTCAGAAACATGGAATCAGCTTCCACTGTTACGTGATGACACACAATTCTATATTTCAGCCAAACCAGATGATAAACTCAAATTAAAAAAGACTGAGGATTGTATAGGAGAAATAAAAAATATCACTCAATATCACTCAATTGTCTTCTGTTAAATTCTGAAAAGACAGAGGACCTAAAAACTGTGGAGACAAACTGTAAGATTTAATGTTAGAATTTGCTAGTTTTACAGTTAATGTTATACCCACTGTCAAAAGCCTGGGCATTCCTATTGACTCAGATCTATCTCTATCTCTAAACTTTCATAACCTTCAGTTAGTCCAGAACACAGCAGCTAGAGTCCTCACTAGATCTAGAAAATTTGATCACATTAGTCTGATATAATCTAGACTCCCAAGGTGGTGGCTTTCTAACAGTATTCTAATAGAATTTTGAAAACAACAGGGGGAAGAGCTTTTTCATTCAAGGCCCCCCATCCCTGAAACTGTCTTAGTCCAGGCTAAAAACCTACTTGTTTAGTCAGGCTTTTAGTGATTAATCTTCCTATTAGTTAAACGGTGCAGATCTAGGGGTTCACGGATACAGAGAATTACAGTAAACTGGGATGTTGGTGCAGCCAGCCCAACACTCTCACGCAATCACTCAAGTTTGTTGACGGTGGTGTGGGTGTCTCAGGGTGCTCTCGTGTTTGTAAAACCCTTGGCTCTGTCCTTTCAAGTTAGGGTGTAATAGCAAGTTCTGCCGGAGTCACAGTACTGCACTCTATAAATTCATATTCTGTGCACTGGGAGTTCAAAACAGAACTAATTTCTCTTTCTCTCTGAAATGGACAGCTGTTCACCACCTGCACAGTGGGCAGCTTTTGCATTTCCCAAAAGGAAAGGCCTCCTAGCCAAGTCCATCAATTATCATAAGGGTTTCCTGAACTCTATACCAGCTAGTCCACCATCTGAGTCAATGAACCGACCATCATCAGATTCCTCTACCTGAATTAACCAGATCCTACCCTACCTGAATCTGTATGAGCTACTGCCACTAACTGAACTAACTGAACATCCAGTTACAGACTCTAATGGATGGTTTAATAGTGAAAGTGAAGTGTAAAGTGAAAGTGATAACCCTTGTCATTGTGAAACGCAGCACAGCACAACACAACGAAATTCAACCTCTGCGTTTCACCCATACACACACATGCAACAGAGGGCAGCTATTGAAAGCGCCCGGGGACAGTACCTTGCTCAAGGGTACCTCAGGGCAACCTACTGGTGAGGGAATCGAACCCACAATCTTCCAATGCAGGGGCAACTCCCTAACCACTAGGCCACCGCTGCCCCAGTAATAATAATAATAACTTAATAGTAACTCATACGTTACCAGAACTCATAACTAAATCTATTAATTTATAAAATGCATTTTCTCTTTCTTTTCCTCCTTTTTCCAGTGTTGACCAGAGGAGGATGGGTTCCCCTTTTGATTCTTGGTTACTCTTTGTAACGATGGCGGGGTGTGGGAAGGACGTCAATGCAGAGCCAGGAATCCGGAACATAACTTTATTAACATAAATCAAAATACAGCAAACTAAAATGCCACCATTAACATAAGGCTTCACCTAGCAAATGAACCACGCTTTGTGTGTTGAGCCCAGGTGTGCTCAGCCAGAACAGAGCACCAACCCAGAACCACATGCACGACAGACTGTGACACTCCTAAAGTTTCTTCCTCCAGTTTTAGGGAGTTTTGCCTCCGTCACCCTTGATTTACTCACTTGGGGCTTGGACCCAGATTCTTTAAAGTTGTTTTGTGACAACAGTTTTAAAAAGCGCTATATAAATCAAACTGACTCAACTTGACTTAATCCCAAACCAAATGGCAGTTATAAGAAGACTTCATTTTGAATGCAAGTACTTTAGTATTAAAGAGCAAGGCAACATAATCTCATGAATACAGATTTGGCAATTTAGCACTGGAATTGTAATAAGTATTAAAATGAGTCAAAATACATAAACAAAACACCTAGAATAAAAAACTGTGATATGAAATGAACTAAGTACAACCACTAGCAGCATTATCACTTCATTATCATTATCACTTCCTATCTATTAACATGTTAGATGATGAAAATTTCAGTTGATGGACTGATATTATCTGAAAAATAGTGTAAAACTAGGCTATGAAGGTCCCTTTAAAGTGAAAGAAATCGCAAAACACTTAATTACTCAACATTTATTTTTATGACCAGAACCAATTTAAGAGTGCTCAGAAAATATGTTCTAAATGATCTATAAAACTAATGGCTAAATGACTAAACAAAGATTTTAAGACATACATTTTAATCAATTAATCTGATCACAATCAATTTCAACAGTGTAATTGACAGTTTCCTTATGTCATCCAATCTTCTCTCTCTCTCTCTCTCTCTCTCTCTCTTCACTTCTTCACCCACTCAACTGACAGCACTCAATTTTTCACCTCTCTTCCGTACTCTGTTGCGCTTTACCTCTCTCTGCTCCCTGCATTTTTTTGTAAAGCATTACATATCTTGAGAATGTGCTGACTCATGACACATAATTTGTTCATCTAGTTCATATCCCAGTCCATATATTGAATATAAATTGCAAAAGTGATTTCTGTAACTGTAAAGCTGCAGCAGCTTGAATTGAGTTCAATGCAGTAAGCATTCCTTTAAATTCTTCGCCATAGTAAAATAATAAATAAATGAAAAAATCAAAGATGCTGACCAATTTGGTGACATGATAACCCAATATACCAATAATGAGGATTTTCATAATAAACTGAGGGAAGTGTAATAGAATTTATCACAATAGCATTACATGTTGTTATCTCAAAACATCGTTTTAAAGCATGGCCCCTGTTATCACTCAGTAGGCTACCAGATACACAGATGACAAATGATGTTAGCACTACATAAAAAAAGCAGCTAAAACTCACCCCACCAAGTACATTTAAAAGCCCTGCAATAGGCTGATGCTTTCATTTTTAGACCAGTACATGACTGAAATACCAAACAGCCTAACTACGCACACCCCTCATTGTTCTGCCACTACATTACAGAGATCATCATTTTTGTTTTATCCTGTGGAACATGAGGGATTCCCATGCTGTTTCAGTGTATGGAGAGGAGAGGTGTCAGGAGGCGTTCCAAGGTCAAAGCCAAATTTCAAAACAGCAGGAAACAACATCAGTAGGGTGACAGTGGAGCAGCATTCTATTCCTCTAACTCTATATCTTTCAGCCCCCATAAAGCATTTTCAGTAAGTGTGCCAGCACACTGTGGGTTCAGATTCTGTTTGATTTCCTGCTTTCTTATTTTTCACTTTGAGGATATTCACTGTGGGGTAACAGAGATTCACAAGAGTTTTAGATTTCCAAAGAGCAGATTTAAGCTTAGAAGCCATGGGCCTTTACCTGAGAGAGATATGATTTGTTCCCTGTCGTTAGTGGGCATGGAACTCCTTGTAAAATTATTAATAGCCATATCTTAAAGTCATGAATAAGTAATAGCTGCCTACAGTTTTCGATATATTTTACCACAGCTGCCTGATGATGCACCACAGCGTTTAGGCTAAAAAGGCTGGAAGAATAACATTCCAGCTAGCTAAGTAATCCAAAACAGTCCAAGTACAAAACAAATTATCTAATACATACACCTTTGGTATGAGCTTGACCTCAATATCAGTGTCTCATTTCAGGTCTGACTGTTATGGGACGATAGCAGTAGATCACATTTCAGAAGAAAAACGAAAAAAAAACTTGATTCAAGTCTGTAACAAATCTAACCTGAAACATCTATGTATAATACAAAGCAAAGTTTAGTAGGTCACAGTCAGTAAAGTGAAAGTGACAACCCTTGTCATTGCGAGGTCACAGCACTGCACACCATGAACCACAACGAAATTGGACCTCTGCTTTTAACCCATGCACACAAACACCGTGCAGCAGTGGGCAGCTATTGAAAGCGCCCGGGGAGCAGTGACGGGGACGGTACCTTGCTCAGGGGTACCTTGCCCCAGCAATCTTCCGATGCTGGGGCAACTGCCTCACCACTAGGCCACCGCTGCCCCTAATGTAAAGTTTACTGCTAAGATTAACATTAACATATAGTTAGGATTACAATTTATTACAGTTCTGTGACTGAATATTACATGACACTTAAAGATGACCACCTGAAGCTTTAACACATTAAAGTGTTCATTTAAGACTAGCCAGGGATGGAGCAAGTCAGTGAGTTGGTGAGGGGGTTTATTTGAACAAGTAATAAACAAACTCTGAGCATAAATAAATAAACTAATCTTCATGACAATGTAACAACAACAAAGTGACAACAGGACAAAGAAGGGTCATTTTTGTAAGGGACCCCAAACCACAGCCAGGTGCACCTAGTCAAGGCAGTGCTGCATACACAAGGGCTTGGCCGTGACAAGATCTTAGCAGCTTTCAGCTGATGTCAGACAAGACTGTGTTTCTATTAGAAAAGGGAAAGCAGTACTGCCACACTGTTATTCACCAGTTTTTTACAACTGAAAAAAAAAGAATCTGTGCTAAACCTTTACTCATATGCATATAGTTGTGTACTCCTGATCTCCTTGTCTGGTTATATTAAAGTGAGTATACATCCTCTGTACATTTTAATATAAAATTATTGATTTTTGGGCGTGTTCGTCATATTGGGAAATAATAAATCATAAAATGTGCATATACATATATATTTGAAGATTTCCCACAAAGCTGATGCATAAATATACACACACACACACATTTATCCTGCAGCTTTGTGGGAAAACTCCACAGACCACCTCTCTTAATCTGTTCTCAATCCACACTTTCTGATCAATATTTTGACTGCACAACCAGGAGATATTGGCTCAAACTGTGATAACAGGGCAGTCAGTACACAGTGCTGGGAGCTAATGACAACATTCTCTGCTTTTTAGTGGAACATGGGAGGAAAACTTGTGGTTAAGCTCAATTCACCCCACTCACATTCAGAACAGATGAGTGTGTAAAATGTGTGTGTGTATGTTTGTACAGAGCAGTAATCATTTCCAGAGCCAGATCTAGATCCTATAGAAATTAAAACCCACACCCTGGCTGTCATAGGGTACTTGCCTACGGACCTATGGATCCAGAGGTCCCCGGTTCGAATCCCACCTCTAGCACTACCACCACTAGGTCCCTGAGCAAGACCCTTAACCCTGAGTTGCTCCAGGGGGACTGTCCCTGTAATTAGGAAGTCGCTGTAAGTCGCTCTGGATAAGAGCGTCTGCTAAATGCCGTAAATGTAAATGTAATAGCAATAGCCTGGCTCATATCAGTATGGCTCTACTTTGGGAATGTTTCAGGCATGGAAGAGCAGATGTCACAGCTGTTAGGCGAGCTTCATTTTCCATTGCTAGATAGGAAAATGAAGGGGCAGTTTAAAAAAGGAATAAGGAGACTGGTATGGTGGTAAAAATAACATTCTCTAGCAGCCAGATGGAGTAAGTGTTACTGATAACTCCCGTCACTTGATATCACCCTACTCTGAATACCAAAAGAATTCCATTCATAGGCATATAAAAGGCCCTGTGAGTGGCAGGGCCCAGTCATAAGTGCATTTCTGTGACACTTTTAATTATATCCAGCCAGGAATGTGTTCATTTCAACTAAAGCAGGGGTGTCCAATTTGATCTCACTTTAAGTTGCCATCTTGCTTTTACATTAGCACATGCCTACCCATGTGCTACAGCTAAGCCCTGGGACACACCTTACACACACAGTGCTCCTAATTAGAGATCATCAATCAGACCCAGGAAGCAGCATTTGCTTAACTTTAGCTTGGGTGAAAAATGTGCTTGGTGTGTGTATGCAATTTAATACACGACCTCTCATTATTATGGTACTATTTAATTCTGTCTAGACAGCTATAGACAGTTCTAAGGACATGAGTGAGGGAGAGATAAGTAAACAGAAGTAAAGCTGTGGTGGCCCACTGAATTTTGGTGTTTTTTGCTCAGCTTTTTTAGGAGCAGAGCAGGAGGAAATTAAAAATAAGGATATAACCCACTGAGCATTTCTCCCTTTAAGGAGTAATACAAGAAGAGCCATCTCAGCAGGGAATGTCTAAGCTTTAAAATATCCTCCACTGCAGTAAGCTCTGTAAAAACGGCTTAACTGAGAAGAGAAGAGAAGAGAAGAGAAGAGAAGAGAAGAGAAGAGAAGAGAAGAGAAGAGAAGAGAAGAGGAGAGAAGAGAAGAAAACAGAACAGAACAGCAAACCTTTTGATTTGAGATTTTATATATTTTTACCAGTTTTTGGCCAGATATACTATAACATATCAGTATGTTAATATAACTTGAATTTGTTCTAAAGCAGTGGGTCCTAATCCTGTGCCAGAACAACCTTGATCTGTAAATGTTAGAGTTTCCCATGCTTCCCTGTTTTCCTGGTTTAGTATTAGCAGTTTAGTTGCATAGTTTCAAAGGCATTCATGTGAATAAAAATACTGTGATTAAAAAAAGGTACAACCTATATGTGTACTTTGGTGCTAGATTAAACATGGTCTCATAACCAGAAGTATATATTCAACAGTGGTCCTTGTGGATGATGAAATACAAGATATCTGACATAACTTGTGTCTAACTATACACACAGTGTAACAACAAACTATCTTTAATAAAGTGGTTATTAGATGCAAAGAAAAATAAAATCCCCCGTTGCACCTTACACAATTACATGGCATGGGTATGTTGATATCTTTGCTGAAAGAAAATGCTCTACTACATAAATATTAACTCATAAGCTGTGGTAGACAGTAATTCAGGGTACTCAAAGTACTCACTGTTCCTGCAGGATGAAGTCAGTGTTTTCAGGTGATATTTGTCCTGTCACGGGGTGCCTGAAGGCTGTGCTCCTTTCGTTGTGGCTGGATGCATAAAGGAAGAAAGGGAAGAGAAAAAAAAGGGTGAGCAAATAAGCAATAACGGCAAAAACAAAATATCTAAGCCATCGTCAGTCACAACCCGTTTAATATCAGCCCCGACTGCAAGCTTGTAGATGGAGAAGCATTCTGCACAAATACACCAACTTTCAAGAAGTTGACTTTCCCAGGGAAGTGCAGAATGTGTAGTGGGACTGTTGCCCCAGCCAAGCCCATCTCATGCTATTTCACACAAACTGTGGGCCTCAGCACAAACCTCAGAATCATGGGTGGAACTTTATTGATTTCCAACTATATGAGGTCATTCACCATTTTAAATAGTCCATTAAAGCATCTTCCTGGCAATGACAAGAATTAAACAGAAGCAAACCGCAAGTGATAGTATCAGAAAAGCTGTAATCAGTATGGTAATTCTTTTCCACAAATTGTTTTAAACGATAGGCCAGAGACATCCTAAATTCTGAATAACGATAACCAGATTAACACTTCTTTAGGCCAGTGATCTTTGCTCTGTTTTCCTGTTGAATGGCCTTGATTCTTTATTATCAATTAATTTTGTAATTATTTTTTTATTTAATTTATTAAACAAAATTAAAAAGAAAGCAGCATCTCGTATGATTAATGAATGAAAATGAAAATAAAATTAACTGAGAGGGCAGAAAATGACTGATAAAGACATTTTCTTGTAACCAGTACTGATACCGAAGTCTGTCATCAAATCATATTGCTTCAACATATTTCTTACTTTTAGTCTTATTAAATATTACTTTAACCACAGCAATAAGACTCTTACCTATTCATTTACAATGGCAGGCTTCAACTTAAAATGGAGAACATTTCTATTGGGACATTTGTATTTTTTCACTATATTATTCATTTCCAGTAATATTATCTTCATATAATATGCAGGAAGATTATAAAATGTCAACTCATTCGTTCTGTACTATCTATACACCTGTCAGTTTATGAGTGTTACTAGGTTTTATTTCAGTATAAGACCATCAATTAAACTATATGTTTACATGAAGCTTTAGTGAAAGTGACAACCCTTGTCATTGCGAGGTCACAGCACAGCAAGCGTGAACCACAACGAAATTGGACCTCTGCTTTTAACCCATGCACACAAACACCGTGCAGCAGTGGGCAGCTATTGAAAGCGCCCGGGGAGCAGTGACGGGGACGGTACCTTGTTCAAGGGTACCTCAGGGAAACCTATTGGGAAGGGGTTCGAACCCCCGATCCTCCGGCCAACGCCCTAACCATTAGGCCACCGCTGCCCCAAAGCTTTTAGCTCACCTGAACAGGGACATTTCTTAGCAAGAAACATGAATAGAAAGGCCTAAGCAGATGTACATGATGCACGACAGCAATTACATTGAGCTCTCACAGAGCACCATCAAATTCAACAGACTGTAGGAAGGAAACTTCATTGCTTCCATCTCTGCAGAGATGGTGTCTTCAAACATTCCTTCGGGCACTGCATGGCAAAGTGTAGGTCTGTAAATAGCCCTATCACACACACTGGAATCTGAAGAGTATGAGGTACAGCCAATGAACAGGGGCCTCAATCATATAATACTGGTAACACCCTGTTAACTATCGTTTAGTATGCTTTTCAACTGTAAGCAAGATTTTCTTCCAAGAAGATAGTTGTGGCAGTTTGATGAATTACCCAAGTTGAAGGCATTTATTCATGATAGTGTTAGCTTTCATATGGCCAAACAATTCAGCAAACACAGAATTAGACGTTGCTGCAACCGAAGACAATCCTGCTCACTCTCCTGTGTAATGGGTATGCATAAAGATCAATATTTTAACAAATTAATAAAACAACTTATGTACTATACAGCAATAAAAAAAATATGAATAATTGTAAGTAATGAAAATGTCATTGAAGTGCACTATGTTTTACAAAAATTATTTAAAGGAATTCCTGAATTCCTTCTTTTAAAGGAACAAGAGCATATCCTGGCTCTCTTTAGCTGACACCAACAACAGGCATGAAACAGGGCCTGCAGAACTATGTGCATTGTGGAAATGGGCAAAATCTAATTTTTCTGATACTTTTTTTATATAAGTTCAAACAAAATACAGTAAATACAAACAGAAGTTTTAAAGGATCTTTTGTTTTTCCAAGGACAAAATTCACAACACTTTTAATACTTTTAAACTTTTATGAAAGTGACTTTTCTTGTCACAGCACACAGTGAGCCACAACAAAATGTAAACTCTGCATTTCACCCATACACACACGTGCAGCAAGGGGCAGCTATTGAAAGCCCCTGGCGAGCAGTGATGGGGGCGGTACCTTGCTCAAGGGTACCTCAGGGCAACCTACTGGTCTGGGATTCGAACCCATGACCTTCTGATCCTGGGGCCAAGTTCCTAACCACAAGGCATGGTAAAAGAGGTTCACTCTTTGGTATCGCTTTTATTTTATTATTAATAAATTCAGTGACATCGGAGCATTTGTCCCCTTGTCAGGTCTTGTCACAACAAGAAAAAGGTAGCTAATGTCAAGGATTTGACTGGACCATTTTATTGTTATTTATTCCAGATGTGCTTACTCTTAGGCTGCTATTGATAATTTTCATGCTAGTCAACCCAGTTAAGCTTGAGATCACAGAATTACGACATGGTGCTGAAGTGTTGAAGCTGCAAAGCAATCCTACCATTGCCCTACCACCACCATGTTTGACTGTGAGCATGATTATTACTGTGAAAAGCTGTTTTAACTTTAGGCCAGATGTGAAAGGACACAATGAGTTCCACTTCTTACTCATAAAACATTGAACAGCGGTTTTTCCACTTTGCTATTTGTGTCTTTCTAATGCTGGAATCATAAACACTGACCTTTACTGAGCTAAGAGAGGCCTGTAGCTCCTTAGATCATCTGCTGCGACAACCATGAGCTGTTTTTTGAAATTTTGCTTGGGTTGACCTCTCTTATCAGATTAACCATTGTACTATTCTCATGGTGGTCAACTGAAGTCCCAGAGTTTGAGAGATTGATTAGTAAAGTTTTTTCAACATATATATTTCAATAACTGATATATTTTATATCATAGCATATATAATTTTTTTGGTGAGATACTCTGTGCTGTTCGTTGAGACATTTAAGATAACTTCCCACTGCTGGAAATGTATCTCTTGTCTAGCTTCAGTAGGGATAGCACTGATTAATCCTGGGTGTGGCAAGTATAATTTCCCCTTTATCAGTTCAATTTTGTTCACTAGCTGGTTGAGTAACTCAGATTCACGATATAGGTATTGGTGAGTTCTTGTCCTTAAATAAGTTACATAATCATTTGAAAGTTGTGTTGTATCTATTATATTTGGGGGGGGGGGGTTAGTCTTATGAATAAACAACAAAATAAAATATAAAAACTGAAATCACTATACGTTTTTGTAATACTGTAAATCCACCTTTTTTTCTAGCACCTCATCTTTGATCCATTTTTTTTATGCTAAACTAACATGTAGATATACCTCAGCTGTAGGTTGCCCTGAGGTACCTTTGAGCAAGGTACCGTCCCTGTCACTGCTCCCCGGGCGCTTTCAATAGCTGCCCCCTGCTGCACGTGTGTGTATGGGTGAAACGCAGAGGAATTTCATTGTGTTGTGCTGTGCTGTGTTTCACAAAGACAAGGGATGTCCCTTTCACTTTTTCTTATAGCTTAGAGCTTATAGCTATATATATATATATATATATATATATATATATTTTTTTTTTTTTTTTTTTACTCAACACACTGGTCGCATATAATATTTTAATGCTTATTAAATCCAGTCCTAAAGGGCTGCAGTACAGTTTAGGTGATTTCCCTCCTGAATCAACTCATAACACATAAATGAATGTTACACTAATTACCAGCTTTAGGAGTGCTGGACTCTGACCTCTGTAGTATGTGCGTGTTAGAAATTCACTTTTCAGTAGATCTATATAATATAAAAGAGAAGTCTATGGTTCCAGCTTTGATGGCATTTTATTTATAAAAATGATATGTAGTTTCAAAGGCTTCAGAGAATGCACTTTGGATGGTGTCATCCTGAATGCACAGCAGATGAAAGCCCTGACAGTATTCAAGATTAGTACACAGCTACCTCCTTCTATAGGTCATAGACTACAATAAATCAGCAGGACTGATGGCTTGCACAATCTCCACTATAATGCTATTTGTTCCCAAAAGCAACATGTAAATTGCTGAACAGTGCCAGCCTCATATAACAGTTTTAGCCCCTTCAATTGTTAATTAAGATCCAAATTCTTTGGCCCCTTTTCTTTTGTGGTGCATTACTTCCGAACTATTTGTCACAGAATCTAATGCAGAGTAAGTCCACTCTGAATAAACAGAAACACACAGAGGTATTATTTGTCTTGCATACTTCAAAGAGTTGTGCCTTGTTTTGTGTGTTTTATATGCCATCATAAATGAACATTCTTGCTGCTAGACTGGTACTTTGTCTTCCTTTTTGAATTGCATGGCACCCATCAATTAATAAAATAAAAATACATGAGTAGATCTGTCGATCATTTATGTATACACAAATAAATATATAAGTACATTTTCAGGTAGGACATGTGTTAGTCATCAGTGTCTGCACTCAAATACTGAATAGATAAATACGAGCAATCTAACTTATCATACTGGTTTTTGTTTTTGCTGTTTTTTACTGTCTGGTGTGAACATCCAGACCAATCAAAGTCCAAAATTCTTTTTCAATTTTTTTTCCTGCTTTTCTAGTTAATGTAATCCAACAAATCCAATTTACAAATTAAAAATGCAGGCCAGTTACATTAAGTTACATTGCTGACTACACTGCTGAAGTTACATTTGCTGAAAACATTCCAAGGCAAATCACAATGGCAATATGTCACAGTGTAATTGCAATACTAGTCCATATGGTTTAGGCCTACTGAACAGAAACTTTACATAGTCAAGCACTCTGTCTAGACAAGATATGCAGACAGGTTCACATTTAGATGATAGCCAGAATTGTCAACATCCACAAAACCCTTTGGTGCCTTAATGTGCAGTTATAGCAAAAGAAGGTACTTTCAAACATGCTATTAAGGGTATTGCTAAACCCCTGCCTTGCAAATGTCTAAGAAACTGACAATTGACAAGTACTGGTTAGAGGTTACATTAACATGATGCCTGTCATTACACAGATGCACACTGACACATAAGTCCAGCTACAAAAGACAGAGTGCATCACATGGCAAGTGCATTCCTGCAGTAAGTCTGCTACCTCTTCATCAAGTTACTTCAGCGGAATAAATTAATGTGGTCTTTTCACGGTTGAACTCTGATTTGGTGAGTAGCACGTCCTACACTTTGAATATTTCTTTCAATAGTTTTTACAGTACCCCAAAAAACAATGGCGTAGCATGTTTAACAGTTTCAATATGTGGCTCCAACATTCATTTAGCATAGGGAATGCATTAATTCAACCATCACTTCTCTACAAAGACTTCCAAATGAGCTTTACAGGAGGAGTCAGGAAGGAAAGTTGTTGTTTCTAAATGCCAACTACAAGACATGCAACAGATATAATCAGGTGGCCTTTCAGAAATGTAATTAGATATAGTGTATCTGATTAAGTCCTTTACTTTGGCATTTTCCACCTTGAACAATCACTTTGCAATCAAATATGGTGAACAGAGCTGAGCCCAAGAGCCCAGTTAAGCAACTGCCCTTGAGAAATGTTAGTTTTGTGTTTATTTCCTTGTTTCTCATCACACAACCTGTTTTCTCAGCTGTGGAATTTCTCCCCCTGTCCAAAATGTTTGAAAAGTGTTTACTCTGTTGATTTACATAGTCCCTCCTGCCGAGGGGGAACAATTGGCAAAGTTCAGAGTCCAAGGTTCATTCGGCACACCAAACCACAGAAAACAAAGGGCTGGAGAGAAAACCTTTATCAAATGCATCAAACTATTAATGCTGGCAGTGATGCTGGAAAGGCTTGCCCCAAATTGTTACTGCCAAGCATAGATGCCTCATTGTGCTCAAAGATTTAACATCTCCACAAGGCTACAAAGTTCTTCAAAGCAGTCATACTACTTGCTGAGAAATCTCAAGTGCAAGTAGCAAGTTAAACAGAAACACAGAAAACCAGGCTTTCAACCTTCTTTTTTGACCAGTTGCTCTGAATCCTTTGCCTTTCTGTCACTCTGCAGAATTACCATGGAGTGTCTCACCTTGAAGAGGAAGTGCCAATCACCTACTTCCTCAGAGATTCATTGTAGAATATATCCTCTAGGGAGCATTAGGAAAATAAACAGACTCTTGCGGCAGCTGTTATCCGGATGGAGTGATGAAAGTTGGAGGACAACAATCGCAGCAAACACCTTGGTTTCCTCCCAGGAGTGGCTTGCCTACAGTTTCACTTGCTGCAAAAGTATCTAACAGCCCATCAAAGATGTAACTCCCTCTCTCACTCAGGGCAAACCTCATAGCTCATTTGATCCACCCCTTCCTCTCTCGAAAACTCTCTCTCTTTACAAACTGCAGTTCTCCAATGAGGTCAGTCCTCAGAAACTCAACTGACTTTCCTGTGCTCCTCCCACACGTGTTCTTTTATAGCCTAACTGAAACTAACTGAATGGGGTAAAAAAAAAAAATCAAAATAAATAAATAAGAGTAAAAAAGTTCCATTCAGCTTAATGAGGCTGTGTTTAAATTTTGTGTGAAATAATATACTGTTACTTATGTATTTTTTTGGCATGCAGTTGCACTAATGTTAGCTATGTGGAAAATTAATCATCCCTGTCTTCTAATTTGCCTAGTAAGCCAAGTTAGTAACAACACAATCATATTGGTAGTATTTTTAATCGTCAATGCATTGACGTGAAATTAATACTTTAATACAGAATAAATAATAAATTAATGCACGATAAATAAATATTAATAATTAACTATTTTTTTTACAGGATTTGAATGTCAGTATCTACTACATTACTGACAAAAAAACATCCTTTAAATTGATTCCTTATTAATAGAGTATGACATTTTTAATCATGCAATCATGGCACTCTGATTGTCCTTGCACTGAAAGCGATTTTTCCAAACATTCTGTAAAACCTTTTTCAGAACTTATACTTTTGTGGGCAGAACATTGAAAGGTCAACAGGAAGGACATATGTTTTTGTGTTGTTTGAAAAAAAAATCCTTACATTAGCTTTTTATCTGGTCCAGTCCCCACACTAACTAACTGTCCTCATTGCTCTTACAGCATACCAATAGACTTTCAAACTTACTGCACTCATTTGGTGTCCTCCCAAAAGGTCTGAGATATTTTTAGCATATTGAATTGTCAGACTTTCCTGGCATTGCCCACAGCTGACCATTTTCATTGTTATGCAAGCTTCCTGTGCAAAAGACACTGGCCAAGAGAAAGAAAAGCCCAGAATGAACCATGTCAAAAAGTCAAATATGACACTACAAAACTGCATGCCATCTCAAGATAACTACCTGCCAAGCTCTCTGGTAGAAAGCATGAAAGACACAAGAGCAATGTGTTTGTCTACTATTAGTGTACAACAACGCTGGGTTAAAACTATTGGTCAGTCTTTGCCTCGTAAACAACATAAGGGAGAGGCCTTATTGGTGCAGAAGAGATAACACCACGTGGTAAGTGAACCAAGAGAGCAGCTATTTATTCACCTCTAGAGTAAATATTGAACCTGAAGTCTAACCAAAAAGATCATTACATGAAACAGGGTACTTCAGAGAGCATTTCCCAGTGCCTAATATGAGCAGTACTTTTTTTTTTTTTTTAATTGACCTTCAAAATCACTCTTCTCTAGTTTCTATAAAATTAACAACAATTTCTACATAAAGCAATGACATACCCTTCATAATGTTTCTCTCTTATGGCATGTAATACTGTTGTAAAACAAAGTGCACCATGTGTCAAATATATTTAACGTGTCATACTAATTACACATGCACAGCTTTTAATGACAAAAAATGTCATCAGACCTTCATCAGCACAAGCGTTCTAGCATGTGCAATGCATTTAAACAGCTTTAAGAGGATATAATAGTCTTTAAGCAAGCACAAAGATAAGTAAACAAAGGAAAAATAAACCTGCTGTTAGATTCTACTAACCAACCATGCAGTGAGGATTACTCATCCTGTACAACTATGTACACTTACAAGTTTTGTTCAAGAGCTATCCATTCAGGGCTGAACTTCCAATGAGTAACCCATTAATTCAGTGTCTTTAAAATCAATATTATTTATATTGTGTTACATTTGATTTTGTAGCACAGTAACTAAAGGTGGATGATATGGTTAATATAATATATATACACATTTCAGGGTGATGTCAAAGTAACTATGATAGTTATATTTCTATGGTTTGTAAACAAGCTGGAACTGACAACATGCCCCAATTTAATCAATGTAACGTTTGTAAACACACTTGAAACAAAAGGGGAAATATTTTAATGAAAAAAATAAAGTAATAAAGATCACTTACCTATTACTATACAGTTTGTGTAGTTACTGTGCACTGCCTGTTGTTCACATGCTCTTTTTTTTTTTTACTATAAATGTAAATAAATATAAATGTATTTTCTCTCATCATCCACAATGATGATTATACACAGTACTGTGACAAAGATCCAAATTTCATTACTTTAATTTTAAAGTTTAATGAAAGTGAAAAGTTAAAATAAGCATCAAGGTTTAAAGAACTTGATTTGTTCCTTTCTATTTTCACAAAATACAGTATACCTAGTGTATATATTATCTTTATACCATTGGACCAATGAGGCACACCTGACATCATAACAATGCGCCGGTGTGTCCAGTCAGGGCACAGTGTCGAGAACCATGACACATCTTTACATTGCTGTGTTACTCTGTAAAAAATGTTTTAAAGTGTGCCAATCCAAGCTTTAGTTTAAGAATAAGGCACACTGTAACTGCTTGTGACTGACAATGGTAATGTTTTGCTTGTTCCACCAAAAGAGATTTTCTTTTTCCACAGGAGGCCACTCTCTCATTATCAGGCATAAATTCGCTGTTGAATGACATCAGCGTGTTGAGTGAGCGTCTCTCAGGGGAGACAGGGCCCCTTTGTTACACAGACACGCTGGGCTTGGAAAATACTGCCCCAACCGTCTGGATCCAACCAGCAGCAGGAGGGCACAGTTCATGTCTCTCGTGTGAAGGCACTTGGCACACAATAGCCCTTTTCAGCCAAAATATATCCTTTAGATATTGGAGTGCCTGAAAGTCCTGGTACTATGCATCTACGTCTTTGCAGGACATTCATAAAGCTCACATAAACAGAAGTTACATCAGGCTGACCAGGTTATTACACAGCATATTCCAACAAGGAGTTCATTTATGTTACTCTATGTTCCACTGATTGTTGCAGTGCCCTGCTGTTGCCTCTGGGGGGTGTAGACTTTTCCTGCCTCCTCTGAAACCATTTTTTTTTTTTTTCACTGCTTTCTCTAAAAATATGGAAATAATTTTCATCCTCCATCTACCTTTATAATATAAACCCAGCAATATGTCTGTAAAACAGTGATGATAAGAATCTGACCCTGCAACAATGTCCCAGTCCAGTTTTTGTTCCAGATTGCTTCAATTATAACTGCTGATGTTCCCAAAAAATATAAATAAACAAAAATAAAACTACATTGCATGATGCTGAACCAATGTTGAACCAATAAAAATTTATTAATGTTTTTAAAAAATCCTGGGTCAACTTTAATCCCAAACCGATATCCCATTAACATCCCATTAAGAAGTTTGCAAAGTGCTAACTGGGTGAAGAGGTTAAGCCCTCAGATCATAATGTCATTTATAAGATGCTTGTCAATCTCATCAGCAGTTCTCCAACCCCTTTTTCATAACCTAACATTAAACGCCTTATCAAAATATTCACCATTAGTTGGCAAAAAAGTCATAGATCAATTCTGATCAGCCACTGCACATCTCTTTTGTCCAAGTTCCAGGGCTGGATCTCCAACATACCCTGGGGAAATGAATCATCCGTTGGACTATGGCAGCATCAGCACTTCCATTACTTCACTGGCACAAAATTAGCCTACTGATAAATATTTATAAAGTACTATTTCAAGCAATTTATCAAAGAAATTACTTTCAAATGCACTTCTCTTTTGGGATCAATAGGGACAACAAATTGCTGTGGCAAAAGAAAAGTTAAAGTTGTCCTAAACAAAGAAGAATGAAGATCAATAAAAAAGCTCTGCAAAACTAGGGGAAATAATTAATGCAGACTGCTTCCTTCCCATCCATGATCTGTGATAAAGCAATTGGAAGATTATCTCCATGTAGACTACCTCATCTTTACAACAAGCACTGCAACTCTCCTAAAACTGTACTGGCCACATGATGATGACCTCTGCACAGGTCCATCTCAGCTCTTTGCAAAGTACATATGTTGTGCACCACAGCCACTCTATGCGTTCCTCCAGGACACACTCACTTTCTTCAGCCATTAAATACATCTTGTCAGAACTGCAGCAGTTTTGGTAGCCAAGCAGATACTCCAAGTAGGAGAAACACATTAGCAAAACCTCATGTAGCTTTTATAGCAACTGCCGGACAACATTTAGCAACTGTAACACCTGTGTTGTGTACAGATGTGATTTAATACTAATGTTAGCCTGGCAATCCAGCAATGAGAAAGTAAAAGTGCAGTAGTTAATATTTTTACTAATAAAAAATAACTGCAGTTGTTGCTGTGGGTGACAGCACAAGTTAAACTTTAGGTTTATGATTTTTCAGCTGTTTCACTCAGTCTTATGGACTGTGTAAAAATAAGACAATGTACAAATCCTAAAATAGCCAATATTACAATTTCATTATAAACTAACACAACAACAAGCTCAAATAACTAGAGCTAGCAAGCTACTTAATGATGAGAAAAACAGTGACTGCATCAAAAATAGGCAGATTGCGCTAAGACCTTGGTCACAGATTAACATTAATCTTTATCCAAAAAGCCAGTGTGTTGTTCTAATCTGCGACCTGAAAACCAGCCCAAGTTAATATTGGAACAAGAACTTTAAATCTGTAATATGGACAAAGGTTGCAGAGATACATTTTTTTTCTTGCCATTATTATGCAGTTAACCTCATTAATCAAAAAGCTGTAAACACTTTATGACATTTCACCTCATTTCCAAAAGATGGGAAGATTTGCAGTTGTTTAAAACAGTCCTGGTACTCTCAGAACAAGAAAACAGAAAAGGCATACTTTAGCAGATACACAAACAGAAAAGATGACACAGAAAGGGCACATTCTTTCCCTGTTCCTCTTCAGGCAGTGGACAAACAGTGGTGCCCTCTTAGAGCCATAGCTCATTTGGAATGGCACAATTAAATTCTTTTGGTCAGAATGAGACGCTTCATCTTTATTGCAGCCTGTTAAGGGCGAGGTAATTGAAAGATTGTGATTTGTGGTGAACCAATAAGCCGTGTCCATTTCCAGAGTAATAAGGTTCAGGAAACTATATTATATAATATTGGACTGCCTTGGGCACCACATACCCACCTCTATCAAACTTAAACTGCCAATACATGGATAATGACAACAATGTAAAACCCAAAACTCACAGAAGTGCAATTTTTCTTTTTCATTAATAATTTAATGAATAAAATTTAAAAAAATTTGAAGTTCAAACAGATATTCAGAATTCATAACTTTTTAGGAGGGTAGGCTGTCTTCTTTTGGCTGCTCCCATTTAATGGTCGCCATAGTGGATAATCCTGCTTCCATTTCATCCTGTCCTCTACATGTTCCTCCTTCAAACTAACTACTTGCATATCCTCTCACCACGTCCATAAACCTCCTCTTTACTCTTCCTCTTTTCCTGGCAGCTCCATCTTCCAATATCCTCCTCTGGACATGTCCAAACCAACGCAACCTTGCTTCTCTAACTTTGTCTCCAAAACGTCTAACCTGAGCTGTTCCTCTAATATACTCATTTCTAATCCTGTCCATCCTCGTCACACACAACAAAAATCTCAGCATCTTTAACTCTGACACCTCAAGCTCTGCCTCCTGTCTTTTTATCATTGCCAGGAGGGCAAGTTTTGCTTTTTTCAAAAGTCTGAAAGGCATAGAAAGCACTGCATGATCTAGTTTGGTATTGTAAAAAAATATCATTTTAATAATCTCATTTTATTTCTGAAACATGCTGTTCAATAACTGCAACCACTAATACCTCTTACATTACAACAGTCATTTAAGCAATACCTTCAATCTGTCTGGTCAACAGAAAAAGCATTGCAGAAAGATAAGAACGTGGGCCTACACTACAATTTTAATAGTTGTACCCATATTTTTACGTCAGCTTCTTAATAGTTGCAGAAAAGAATTGTAAGCATTGCTAAAAAATAAATAAATAAATAAACCAACAACTGTTTAAGGAGTTTTTTTTAGCCGCTGTTTTAACAGAAAAGTGAGGTTATACTCGGCATTTCTCTACTTGAAACTCAGATATACCACACCAATGTTATCCAGTTTAGCATGGTTAAACATTAGGCGTCCTATAAGCTGGTGCTCAAACTCAAACAAAAAGGTAAAAAGGGTAATGCCCTCCAAAATGTAATCTATTAATCGGCAAGATATTCTCTGTACCTATGGGCAGTGGTCAAAAGTACTCTACCTGGCTTTGCTAATCCTGACCTCTGACAACAGTCTGGAGAAAAACTAAACCAGATAAAGCCATCACAAGGATAACAGCATGTGCGCATACACACACGCACACACACAATCCATCCAGCTTAATTAGACTGAGATGGGCAATAATGAAACAGCAATTAACCAGAAGTAGAGTGAATGTGTGCTCACTCTCAATTTATTAGGAAGCTCTTACTTGTCTGTGCTACCATTATGGTGTTGGTGCATTAAGATAACAAGCAAGAAGGTTAATTAACTGAGCTGGGCTTCATAAGACTGCTATAAAGGGCTCAGGTGCAGAGATAAATGCTGCATAAAACAATGACCTTGTCCACAGTGAATCCACCTCAGAGGTGGAAAGGTTTTACTATCAATTTCTGAGCCTGCTCTGCTAAAGGTAAAAGTAATACACCTGCAGTTTTCCACCTGAGCTTCCACCTAAAGCTGAAGTTTCTTGTTCTGAGCTGACAGGGTCAGAGTGAGGGGAAGAGAAGAGACAGGCACAGCCAGCAATCCAGAGGGAAACTGCCTGCTTGCACACTCACTGTTGAAATATAAAGCGATTCTATGAGAATGTGTGAATGTATGTTGTTTTTTTATATTTTACTATACAGAATTTTTCAGAAAAAAACAACAATATGGTGCAACAATATATAAGGTATGTGACCTGCACACACATGTCCATATGATGTAAACAAAAATTCAGCTGACCAAGCAAACTTTTTTCAAATGCCCTATGGTCTACTTTCTTCTGCCATGGAAAGGATCAGATTAGGCACTGGTTTGCAGCCTACACAGCCTCAAAAGCAGAAACCTACAATGCATTGCACCTTTCTATCATAGAGGGTGGGATTTTTTAACAATTTGTACTACACTTCTGTTGAATCCTACCAGATGGGTTAGTACTGGTTCTTGAGCTTTTGTTACCAGTCAGGTTGGTGCTTCCTCTTATAAAGGACCTGGTGTTTTGGTGATGCTCTGATTCTGTTGCCATCACAATTTGGCCTTTTTGGAATCACTCAGATCCTTACATTTGTCTATTTTCCTTGCTAACATGTCAACCTCAAGAACTGACTATTCACTTGCTGTCAGTTACTGTTCTGTTAATATACTTTGGCTGATCAGTTTATCAGTGTACAACCATGACCAAAAGAAAGACACAGGTATTGGTTTTCACATAGTTTGCTACGACAATGTTATTAGATCTTTTTGTCAGATGTTTCTATGGTATACTAAAGAATAAATATTAACATTTCATAAGTTAAAAATTCAAATTTATTGATAATTACATTAAGTTCATGCAAAGAGTCAATATTTGCAGTGTTGGCCCTCCTTTTTCAAGACCTCTGCAATTCGCCTGGCATGCTGTCAATCAATATCTGGGCCACATCCTGACTGATGGAGGCCCATTCTTGCATAATCAATGCTTGGAGTTTGTCAGAATTTGTGGGTTTTGTTTTGTCCACCCACCTCTTGAGGACTGACCACAAGTTGGGCAGCAGTGGCTTAGTGGTTAGGGAATAGGCTTCAGACCAGTTGCCCTTAAGCAAGGTACCGTCCCCATCACTGCTCAACAGGTGCTTTCAATAGCTGCTCCCTTGCTGCACATGTGGATGGGTTAAATGCAGAGGCTGCATTTCATTGTGGTTCACTGCATGCTGTGCTAATCATCATTATCACAATGATTATTAGTCACTTTCACTTAAGTTCTCAATGGGATTGAGGTCTGGGGAGTTTCCTGGCCATGGACTTAAAATTGGCATGGTTCTTCACAAAACTGTTCTTGGATGGCTGGGAGAAGTTGCTCTCTGAGTTTTTGGATGTTTTGGTACCATTCTTTACATATGGATGTGTTGTATGGCAAAAATGTGAGTAAGCCCACTCCCTTGGCTGAGAAGCAATCCCGCACATGAATGGTCTCAAGATACTTTACTGTTGGCATGACAATGTACGTGCAGATGCACTCACATCTGCCTGAGCAAGCTCTGTACTGGTGGTGTCCCAATCCCTCAGCTGAACCAACTTTAGGAGACTGTGATTTTCAAAACCTTTGACCATGGCTATATATTAACACAAATACACAATTATATATGGTACAAAGTATAAAAAAAAGGGTGAACATTGTATGTGTGAGAAAAGACAGCAAAAATTGTGTTGTTTGCAGAACATGAGAATGATTATAGAGAGAGAGAGAGAGAGAGAGAGAGAGAGAGAGAGAGAGAGAGAGAGAGAGAGAGCAAGCAAGAGCAAGAGAGAGAGAGCGAGAGAGAGAGAGAGAGAGAGAGATCATCAGCTTGTTTGATCTTTTTGTCTTGTGAGCTCAGCTGTTGTCCATAATTCTTCTCTTCATGTTTAGTGCCTTATGTCCAACAGCGGCTCTGGCTCTGCATCCACAATGCCCACCACACAAAAAGCCAAACCACTACAGGAATGCTTAGGAGCAGACATTTCTTGCTGGTCAAACATTTACTGTGCCCCTAATAATGCCATCAATCTCCATCTACACTGGCAGCACAGTGATTCATTTTCTCTCCAAAGACGATCTTTTTATGTCTGCTCACATTGTCATAAGCAAAAGCAAGAGAACAATCCAAGTAAAGCTTTACTGACACTCGTAGTTTTTTGTGGCAAATCGTACTGCACAACAAAGTGTTAGGAGAAGAGTAAATTCTTTGTTGTTAATAACCTGCCTAGTTTAGTTAAGCTCAGTGGTTCCCAAACTGGGAGTAACTGGGAAAAATGTTCCCATCTAGAGAAGGGGGGCCCTGCAGAGAAAGTTTGGGAACCCCTGGTTTAGCTACAACATGGTCTAGCTTGGTATCTTATTATTAAAACTCTATTTTATCTTGAATGGGATTCTATTTATGGGTCTGTAAATTATTAGTAAGTCTTATTGGACTAAGCAGATCATTGTGCAAAACAAATGTCCAAAACAAAACAAAGCATTCAATCAATATTTTATCCCATTTTTAATGACACATTTTTATTACTTATTTCTATGGCAAATGGACAAATGTTTAACACAGGGCTATAGTGCTAAAATTGGCTGCATTTAATAATTTTTTCTGCTTTTCAAAAGCCTAAAACAAATAGCAAATTACATTTATTTATAGTACTGTGCAAAAGTTTTAGGCAGGTGTGGAAAAAATGCCGGAATGAAGGAATGCTTTCAAAA
Source organism: Hepsetus odoe (assembly GCA_017165825.1). NCBI lineage: Eukaryota > Metazoa > Chordata > Actinopteri > Characiformes > Hepsetidae > Hepsetus > Hepsetus odoe. The sequence goes on along the minus strand of CM029380.1, from coordinate 9,245,421 downwards.
ATGGAAGTGTTAATCATTTATTTTCATCAATCAACAAAATGCAGTGAATGAACAAAAGAGAAATCTAAATCAAATCAATATTTGGTGTGACCACCCTTTGCCTTCAAAACAGCATCAATTCTTCTAGCTACACTTGCACAGTTTTTGAAGGAACTTGGCTGGTAGGTTGTTCCAAACATCTTGGAGAACTAACCACAGATCTTCTGTGGATGTAGGCTTCCTCACATCCTTCTGTCTCTTCATGTAATCCCAGACACACTGGATGATGTTGAGATCAGGGCTCTGTGGGGGCCAGAAGAATTGATGCTGGTTTTAAGGCAAAAGGTATTAGCACCAAATATTGATTTGATTTAGATTTTTCTTTTGTCCGCTCACTTTGAATTTTGTAAATTGATAAAAATAAACAATAATTATTTATATTTCTGAAAGCATTCTTTGTTTACAGCATTTTTTCCACACCTGCCTAAAACTTTTGCACAGTACTGTGTGTGTGAGTGTGTGTGTGTGTATATATATATATATATATATATACACACAAACACACATATATATATATCATTCCCAAATTCTACATTTTAGAATCGTGGAACTTGGACACTTTTACACATCAGCATTCAAAATTACTACAGCAGTTACTGTGTATGCATTTCTATTTTTCACTGGATTTTTTTAAAGCAACGACTGCTTTAAAAAAATATGATTTTTGGCAGAGTGTAGACAAGCTAATTATATGATGATAAAAAGGTGAAGGAGGCCTCCATTGCTGACTTTCATTTGAATAAACACATTCACTAGCCCTAAATATGCTGAAACCAAAAATTAAGACTAATGACTTATGAAAACCGCACAGAGGCCCACAGGCTGCAAAAAACAAACCTGTTTATTATTTTCCTCCAGTTTGCCGACCTTTTAAAAAAATAAAGGCATGGTTAATCAGTCTTGCCTGGCAATAAAACTGTCCAAATCCAAATTCATGACTGATTTTGAAAGCACTACCACTGTAAAACTGGGAAAATGGAGCAGAATGTAATTGTTAGCTATGCTTCCCAGATAATAAAGCCCAAAGCTGGGGCTCTGTTCATCACAGGGTAAAAATAGAGTAGGCTGTGTGCTCCTTTAACAAGAGCCTCTATATGTGGTATCTATGTATAAAATATGCTGGTATATAATGGTGGTATGTTAATAGTCTGAATGCAGAGTTATTCCAGATTAAAATCCATGCATGTTGATGTTTACAAGCACTCTGGGCACCAGTGAACTATTCCCTGCAAATTAGAAATGTTTCTTTATGTCTTCTTTATGGGTGAGCTAGCCAGTCATGGGCTGAGTGGCTAGCTTTCAGAGAAACACTTAGCTGCATTAATCATTGATGCCTCTCCACTAAACGTAAGCAGACTTGTCACAACACAAGGCTCCACACTGCAATAAAACAGATTTACATCCTGAATGCTTTGGTAAGAGAGCTGCCTTTCAAATGTCCTCTGAAATACCATTCACAGAGAAACTCTGAGGCCTTAAAAACATAAGCCAGGGTAGCAATTAGTTAAAAAGTAAAGGAAGTGGCCTTTCCATTCCTGTGTGGAATTAGGTCACGAATGCAAAATGATAATAAACAAAATGTCCTTGGTAGTCCATAGCCTTAGAAAAGACCATTTTTGCTATAGGTGTAGCTTACAAAATGGCACCACCACCAACATGTAAAATGGCTATTTATCGCAGCTTTAAAAAGCCTTTAAAAAGAATTTTGGCAGAAAATTTTTCTTAGTGAGTTATAGAGTCATCACAAGCATTATTAAAAAACCTCCATACAAGTACAGGGACAAACTGTTCGAGCATGAAAGCCTGGTTAATGTCATAAATCAATAAAAATTATTATAAATGTCACCACTGCATTTATACATTTTGTACTTCGTTTCTATACTCACTGGACTTTTTTTTCCTCTTTTTAGTTGAGGGCAGGACTGGTTGAAATTCTTCCTAAGATATACCATAACTGGTATGCCCTAAATAAGCTCTGGCAGTACAACGTACAAACAGTGCAAACCATCCTTACTGTATCTACATACAATCAGGTTAAAATCTACATACAATCAGGTTAAACTGAGTGACTCCAAATGTCACTGCAGCATTGTATGATAAATTCTGCAGGACAGTTGCATTTTCTTTTGCATTTTTACTTCTTACTACATTGTTTACAATATAATACACTTTTTTTAATTAAACACCATTTTTTATGTTATTTGGTTTCACAAATATGAAGTCACAACTCTGCAAAAATGAATGATTTGCCATTTAATTTGTTAAATGTGGTTTTTAATAAAAGTGATGAAACATTATAAAAAAATATATAAATATTTAAAATAGCAGCCTCTTTCTATCTCAGCTATAAATGCTTTGGTATTTGAGTAGGCCTATCACTGGAATGGTTGTATCAATGCAGAAGCCTTTAAGAAACCTTTACAGCCTCATCATAAGAGCTCAACTAAACATCTGAAAAAAGACAGCAATTATTCATGATCCACCAGCTAAATTTCTCTGTAACTCTGAATTTGTCAAAGTAGACAAGCCACATAATAGACAGAGATAAAGAATTAGTAAATGGCAGTAGTAACATCTAATATCTATTACATCTGTAACAGCAGGCCTTTGTTCTCAGCCTGTTCTGTCTGTCACAGTTTATTAAACAGAACACTGTGAGACAGGCCCCCACCTCAAGCCCACCCAATAGCAAAGTTCTTAAAATGCAGATGTACCAGCCTCATTGTTACAAACAATGAATCATACCAGATTTATGCCACCGAGGCAAGATGTCCTACCTGCATGCTGTGGCGGTGAGGCTCATGCAAGAGCAGCTGTCATGTTTTATGCAGATGCTCAGCATTTTGCAGTTCTGTCTGGCTGCCGTGAATCTGAATTTAAAAAGTGCCTCTACATTTATGAATACCACCCCATAGCTGGACAGTCAAAGTGATTTATATGGATTTATGAGACACATCTCTAAAGGAGCCTCTTTTGTCATATGCACTCTCTCTCTCTCTCTCTCTCTCACACACACACACACACACACACACACACTCACAAAATTCAGTAATTGCTGATGTTCACATCTGGATTATCTCCCTCATCTCTGATCCTTCTAAATCTACAACCGGCACAAATAAATCAAATGTGGCCCTGACACAAATCATTAGTCCTGATGCACGTCATAGTGAAAATTTTACCCAACCCCACTTCATCAGGCTAAAGAAAAAAGGCCTTATGTTTGCAAACATTCACAGAGAACATATTGCCTCGCTTGATGATGCAAGCAAAACTCAGCAGCATGCATAATAAAATTTAAGCAGACTGCAAGGGATAGGCTTTTCAATTTCTATGTGCTCTTTTGCTCTGAACTATAAATAATCAAAGAAATTAAACTAGCACTAACAAGTCAATTAAAAGACTCAATACAGCGCACACTCAAGCTAATTTTGGTTCTCTGGGGCGCAGAGCTCCACTCTAAACTGGAAACACTTTCAATATGAGCCAGCTGCCCAGAGGACATAGCACCTAAAAGCACTTATCAGTACAGAGCTGTGCCCTACATATAATTCACACAGACAGTGGCTTAATAACTACAAATGTTTCAAACTGATAATGAAAGATCACCATCAGAGCCAATCAAGGCACATTTAATTGGGTCTGTATCATCTATATTATCTTTGTTACGCCTATTTTATCAATTGCCAGACTGGCTTTATACCATTTGGAGTCATGAGGTAGATTTGCAGAGTCTCAAACAATCTGGCAACCCCGGTCAAATTGTTAGCATTTTAAAAACAAAAAAACTGGTCAACTCTCATTAGTAAATGAAGGAATTATCCAGTTTTGTAATCCTGTTAGTTGACTGTTAATACTGATGGTTATGACACAGGAGAGCCAGTTATAAGTAAGAATAACATTTACCAATGTTGCATTCATGAAATGGTAAATGGAAATTCCGGAACCCAGACACTATGGTCCATATCAATATCCATTTCAATATGCGGAGGACTATACAGATTACATTTCCGGAAGGCACATATGACACAAGGTTTTAAAAACCCTTCGAATAAACATTAAGGTTCATACCAAATCCCATTTTACTTTTTGGGAATTGCATAGACAGAGTGCTTCAGAGCGCAATAAAGGCCCTAGGCTCTTTCCTCATTCAGCTCTATTTATGAGATGAGTGTGCTGTAGCCAGGGCCAGGGGTGAGCTGGAGAATAGATACAGGCTCTGTTTATCAGGTCTAGCAGGTGCTGTTCTCTCCTGGGAAGGAATAAGAATGAGCAGGAAAGAATAAGAAAGAAAAACAAGGATTAGTGTGGAAGAAACACAGACAAGAAGAGGGAAAGACAGAGAGAAAATGATGAAGGGCACTGTGATTCTTCCTGGCTCAGGTGGTTGCTGTCAGCTGCACTGTTCATGTTCGCTAGCGCTGGTGTTTCTCAGAGGTGTCCACCTCTATTACCACCAATATCCCACAAAATAATCAATATAAACTCAGTCCCAACACTTTCCCCCAAACCATCCACAATCAACTCCTACATTAACTCCTGCACTTTGTAAACCATCTATATAAAGCCAGCATGATTATTCTCCAAACCATCCACACCTGAATCATCACCACTATCCCTCAAATAATGCACAACAGCCCAGCACCACCACTATTCCCCAAATCATGCATGATGTACTTATGCTGGGTTATGGTTTTGGACAGATGTGGATGGTTTTGCTGAAAGCAGCTGGCCTTAGTTGATGTAAATGGTTAAGAGGTTAGTGTTGATGCCAAAGTATTGTGAACTGTTTTGGGGAAAGCTAGGCTGATGTGATATTGGTGTGGCTATTCATGCCTTTTTCAAGGGCATTTGAATGCAAAAGTGGGAAACCATTGTTCACCCACCCCCAATGACTCGTGTTTTTCCTGATGGTCCAGGTGACTGAACAGGTACACCTCCGGTCTCAAGGCCTCTTCTCTAAGTAAAAACACACATCTTTGTGTACATCTATTCAACCATTACAGACTGTTTTTACAAAACATTTAATGACCAAATAATCATTTTTAGTGGGGCAGCGCTGGCCTAGTGGTTAGGGCGTTGGCCACATGATCGGAGGATTAAATTGTCCACACCCCAGCCACTAAGCAGTACACCTGCTCCCGAATATCAACTAACTAGTGGTTATGGAGTTAGCCCCATGATTCAAATGACAGACCAGTAGGTTGCCCTGAGGTACTCTGGAGCAAGGTACCGTGCCCATCACTGCCCCCATGGTGCTTTAAATAGCTGCTCCCTGCTGCATGGTGTGTATAGGTGAAAAGCAGAGAATGAATTTCGTTGTGGTTCAGTGTGTTTCGCATCTTTTCAAAAAAAAAAAAAAGTTCTCATTAAATTAAAAACAAAATGAATGAAAATTTAATTCCTGTGCTTACACACACAATAAACAGTGAGAAGTGAATTTATTCTATGGATTTAACCAATCCCAGACACACTATGAGTCAACACACACACCAGGAACAGGAGCAGTGGGCTGCAAAACTGCGCTCAGGGGGGGCAGTTATAAGGTTAATTGCCTTTTTCAAGGGCACTTTATCCATGATTGGAGGAATCTGCATAAACTACATATGTAAATCATATGGCAACATATAAAATATAAAGGATTCAATTGTATTTCAACTGACATAACTTACACATTAATTAACATAAATTGAGAATACAACAGAAAAATTATTAATAATAAATGAATGAAAGAACAAATGAGCAAACAAACTATCTATATCCAGCATTATACACAACTACCATGTGATCAGCCAGGAGAATAAAGCCAGTTTAGCCGTGGATCATACTGGGTGGGTGGTTAGTCTATGGGCTGAATAGAAACTTCCACTGATTTTTATGACTCTGCATGCATGCAGAAATAACACACTCTTCTCTGCTCTTTTTCTTTCTCTTCTCAGACTGAGTCAGCTTTCTGGGAAAATGTAGGATCCCCTAAACAGGAGAGAGCCTGCCTTTCTTGCTGTTCTTGGTGTAACCTAAATCCCCCCCTCTGTACTCTCCATGGGGCCCCTTAACTAATTACATCTGACTTAACTCACTCTAAGCTTCATTACCCAGCAGCCTACAGTCACTACCAAAGCCGACACACATGCATATTACTATAGCACAAGCATGTCTGCCACAGTAAACACAAACACATAACATTAAACGCTCATGGACTGATGACTTGATAAAATTGATGACATTCTTTCTAAAGCAAAATTATGACAAACTCTCATAATTATTATTAGTAAAGGTGCACAGCATATTCACATTACACTGTGAAATGTACAAAATACCAAGTAAAAAAAAAGGACATATCCTCTAAAGGAAAATAAAAATATTATTTTCCCTAAATCTTAGTGAAAATTATTTTATTTTAACATAATGGAAAATTAAATGTAATATATAAAATGTACCATAGTCATTTTATAGTCATAGACATTTTATGTTTTACTTTTTTTCAGAAAATAAACAGGAACTTTGCATTAAAAAGAAAAATTTCTTTGGTACTTGAAGGGTAATTGATTAGTACATTTTACTTAGAAAATCTTCAAAACATATAAGCTGACCAGGGTACCCAAAGCATTGTTTATGACTACAACTTGATACCCCATTTTAGCTCATGCCTACACTGACAGTAAGTGGTGACAAGGCTTTTCTATTTCTATTTCTTTTCTAATGACTAATTTAAAAGGCACTTTTTAAATCACTTTCCTGGGGTGTGTGTTGACTCGTAGTGTGTCTGGGATTGGTTAAATGCATAGAATAAATTCACTTCTCACTGTTTATTGTGTGTGTAAGCACAGAAATTAAATTTTCCTTAAATTTGGTGGGGCAGCGGAGGCCTAGTGGTTAGGGAGTTGGCCCCAGTTCGGAAAATTGTGGGTTCGATTCCCTCACCAGTAGGTTGCCCTGAGGTATCTTTGAGCAAAGTACCGTCCCCGTCACTGCTCACCAGGCACTTTCAATAGCTGCCCCTGTTGCTTGTGTGTGCATGGGTGAAACGCAGAAGTTGAATTTCGTTGTGTTGTGCTGTGCTGCGTTTCACAATGACAAGGGTTGTCACTTTCACTATCTTTTTTAACAAGTGGATAACAATGCACATACATTTTATCAAATACTATAAATGATTACAATAATTGATTTAAAAGAAAAAAATATAATGCGTCCAGGCAAATGCATTTTTTACCATGAGGTAGAACAGCAAATATCAGCATAATAATTATTAAATATAATGATATTTAATATAAATAATATTTTATGCCAGCACGATAATGATGAAAATATTCTCCCTCTGAGTCAAGTCCATACCTTAAACATAGTGGGGGGAAAAAGCTATTGAGTCAAATAATAAAGACCAGTTTCAGGTACACAGACACCCACAAGCATCTAAAAGACAAATGCTTATAAGGGTTTCTCAGTGAAACAACATTCCATTTCCTCCTACACATTATACAGTGGAAACTAAATGACTGTGCTCTACCCTTGCCCTTTGCAAAGGTAGAATACCAACATTCCAGAGGTTCAGGCCTTTTCCTGGTATTTCAGTTCTAGGAAGCAAGTGCCTTCCCATTACAGCATTCAGAACACACAATTTTTTCTTTCTGCCAGAACTCCTTCTTTATTTTCTCTTTCATTTCTAGCTGCCTCAAATAACACACTAATCCTACCTTGGTTTAAAATAACCCTTTGTTCCTGCATATTACTCAGGCTTATAGACAAAGAATGGGCATGGAAGCATGGGAAGTTTTGCTGACCATGTCCCAAACAGGTGCTGTTCACTCTAAAGCCAACATGTGCCTGTCAGTTGGACCACAGACAGGAGGCAGTGGTGGTCGACAGGCGACTGGCACAGCCACTGCAAGAGAATGAGTTATAGAGGGTGGTCCAATTTTGTCCAGCTTGACAGGTAGATCCTCAAAGCATTTAAATGTGCAGGAGCCACAATAACAAGACACTGAAGTAAATTTCCTTTTGTTCACTACAGTGCTGTTAAAGTGCAATATATTAACGTTTGTGTTTTGTGTATTATGCTATGATATTACTGTAATTATATTAATGTTTAAATAATATTAATGTGGTTTTTTTACTCAAAACACTTTTACACAATTACACTTATAGCTCAGAAATTCAATCTGAAGTTTGAACTTTGAAGTTTAACCATCATTCTATATCACATTTGTGTTGTTTAGAAAGATTTAACATTTTATTAGGATTCAACTTTGATAAAGGCACTGTTGTGTAGACTTTTGTGCCATTTCTGTAGGAGTTTGACATTTAAAAAACTCTTTTATTTTATGAAATTACTGTTAATTTAATTTAATACAAAAATATACAATTAATGATTACCATGCATTAAAATAACAAGGAAAAGATGTCATCAGTTTCATATCACCATATCATGTGGTAAAAACAGAACACATGCTGCTACACTCTACACTAATATCCATAAGTTTCCCTGAAGAAGTTCAGCATTCAGACCACTGAATTAATTGCTTTGGCAGCAAGGTTAAAAACACACATAAATTTGCTGTAGCATAGTTGTTGTATTTACAGAATAAACAGCAACATGCCAGTTTAAACCCTTCACCTTAGCTTTCTAGATGTTGCAAACTTTGCTCTCTTCACTCCCCTTTAGATTCGCTTTTAGTTTTACAGTAGTTACTGAATAATTTATAGTTCATAGATAATGGAGAGTTGTCTCAATAGCCGAATTTGACTTCACATCAATAACAAGTGTAGTAGTAAAGTGCTTGGTTAAAAAAAAAAAAAAGAACAATAGCTAACCAAATATCTTTTTAATGAAATGAAAAAATATGAAATTATTAAAATGTATTTAAACATGGCCTTATCAAATTCTAAACCTAATATTAAAATAGATTACTAATTTACAATATCATGATACTTTCTAGAAATGGTCACATCAATGGCCACTATGTCTGTATGTTTCACATGATAATAAGCACGTCTGTTTAATTATCCATGTAGTGCTATCCCATTTAAATAGACAATATAAAGTATTAACAGTAACAAGACTGAAGTATTTGACATTGTCACTACATTATTGAAAAAAAAGCAATGAACTTCAATATGCAGCACTAAAATAGTTCAAAGAAGGTCTACGTCACTCACTACGCACACACAGCTAATACAAGAATAAGGCACACACCTATATGCCATGGTGCAGACAGGCTGTCCTGGGTAAACAGTGTACTCCGAGTAGCCCTGATGATTCCACATGCTCACTGCAGGTGTGTGTGTGTGTGTTTGTTTGCCAGGAGATAACCGGATCCCTTGGTGTTGCGGCTGCAGTTTCATTTAAACACACTTCCCGCTCCTTTGGCTCTCCCACTCATGCAGTGCACCAAGAGGGGAGGGGGGTGGAGGAGGAGGAGGAGCAGCGAGCTAAATGTAGAGAAATTGAAACACACACCTAACGATCTCTGCCCAAAGACACCATCTCATAAGCATACCACACACTACACTGAAAAGAGAACGAGCACAACCTGAGGCAACACGCATGATGTAAGGGATCTCCGCACCCACACATACATACACGCACACACACAGATACAAACAAACCCACATGCACAGAATGGAGCCACTCTAAGCCCTTTTCAGCTCACTGAGCCTTCTGTAGTGCTTTCGTCACAATATGGATGATGTAAGAGGCTCCACTTTTGGTGCACTTGAAGCTCCATAAATATGAAATGAGACAATCACAATCTATTCTGAACATATTGGATAATATAACATACCAATACAAATGAAGAACATTAGAACTGTTATTATGAAGTATAACATTAGATGAGTAATCAATTGATTATTGTTAATGACAGAATGAGCAAAAAAAAAAAAAAACGTAAGCCAGCTGAATGATTAGTTGTTGTTTAGTGAATGGAAGGGTATTTGGAGGTCTTTGGTATAAAGCACTGCTCTGCACATTGCAGCAAATTCACAGCAGTTTGAACACTATAAGCACTACAAGTCATTTTCAGTTCAAATAACATATGCTGTTTATCAGGTATGAAGACAAGTCAAACAGGATTTCTGCTCACATAGCAGTGATGACAGGTCAATGCCTAAATATGTTAAATGTTTTTTTGTTGTTTTTGGGTTGGGTGTTTTCATCATTATTAAACCGGTATACCAAACAAATAGCCAAGTTCTTGTTTCATCCAAAGTGAAGTAAATTTACTAACATAATGACAGGTAGCAAAAAGTTATTTCAGTGCCTTTGCATGAGAAAGTTTCAGCAGGCAACCCTAAACCAAGAAATTAATGTGTATTTTGCTATTTTCTTGTAAACAATGGTTATCTCCTAATGTCTGTTTCTCAGTGAAATGGGAAGGCTAGCAAAAGTGTAACCACCAGGTTAGCGTAGAGCATTTAGAGCTGGTATTTAGGAAATGTGGGTAGCTTCAGGTAACTTTAATTGTTGTAGGCTATCAATTAATAACCTAGCAATGATTTTTACAATCTTTAGTTGCTGTTTTATGTTTAAGTGTATTTAAACATTATAGTTAATATTCTCATTTTTCTTTTAGTTCTGTCTTAGTTTTATATTAAAGGCATGGCACTTACAATTTGCCCCCCACAATGTTTAGGACAAAAGCATATATTCCCTTGATTTACCCCTATGCACTTTCTTACACAGCATCACTGGCTGACAACACAAATGCTGCTCTAAGTGAATGGTCAAATATTCCCAAAGACAAACTCCAAAAGAGTGGAAACTGTCATAGCTGCAAATGAGGGAACACCTCCATATTAATACCTGTGTAATGAATGGGATGTGAAGTTCTTATGGGTCTATTGGCCATTTGTTCAAATAATTTTGTCCTCGTAGGGTAATTAAAAGAAATAAAATAAAGAATACATTTTGGCCAAAGTCCTCTGTTGCTTTCTACATTAAGAGTAGAGGAATAGCTCAATCAGGAAGAGAGGAATAAGCAAATGAAGGAAAGATTTTTTTAACAGGTTAAAGTTAGAAAGGTTTTAAGAAAGAGGGGAGAATAAATGTAGATAAAGTGAAAGAGAATTGAGTGGAAAATGGAGAGAAGGAGAGAAAGATAAAAGAGGAAAGAAAAGAGGAAGAAAGCCCTTCCACCTTTTGAAACGGCAGTAGTTGGTATCTGGCAGATCTCCAGCTCAGAGAGACTGATTACAGGCGGCTGCAAATGGCTGCTATCAGCTAATGAAGACTGAGGCTGCAGGTGAAGAATGAGCACTGGGCCACAAGCTCCTCCAGAGGGGTTCCAAAGCCATGCCTACTCCTTCAGCCTAAATCGTCCCTCAGATACACAGATGCTTGTTTTTATACTTTCCCAAGATGTGCAGTCATGTATATGCTGTATGTTCTGTGGTGAATTATGCCCTTGTTACTATTGAAATTATTATATTTATTAAATTTAAAAAAATGTAAATCTCAAAATGTTTTTTGTTTTTTAAAGATAGCTTTGTGAGGTGTAGTGTTACCTCTGACCCACATTTTTATACACAAGTGTAACAAATATATAATTGAAAACACAGCATTAGCTTTGGTGTGCTAAGCAAACACTGGCTGCAAACATGCAGATGAGAAAAATGAGTAGAGAATGAGATCATCACATGTGAAAGGCACTCAATCATTCACCCAGTGTTTAGCATTCCACTGAGTGAGCATATAAACTCATGCAGTACACTGCCAGCAGCCATGTGAAGCCACTGCCTTATTGGAGTCCTAGAGGACCTTGATCTAGTTTAAGGGCAAACCCTCCCACATATATACACGAGGAAAAAAATTGTTAAAATGATACTACTCCTTAATTAGCTGTGGAATGGAAAGAATGAACTAATTAATTATATATATATATATATATATATATATATATATATATATATACATAAAACATTTTACATATTGTTTTTTTTATTATTAATAGAGAAGTTATGCAAATTGAGTCATGTTAATTGGTGCCTAGTATCTTCCATTTCTGTAAGGATAGGAGATTGCACCAATATAGTACTGGGGATAATGCCAATATCTGCAAAAAGAGTAAGTAGTACCATATTGTATAATACTTAAATAGTTTACGCCAGTAAACTTTGGCCCTATACAGAGCTTTTTTTTTTAGGTAAATTGTTTTTATTTAAACATCATCTTGCAAAAAAAAAATTGTCATATATTAAAATGCTGTTCAATTCCAGTTAAAGGTTTTTCTAATTGTGACTTTGTGTACATTCCTGAAATATGTCAGCACAAACAAAAAATTAGCTATTCAATTTGCAATCAAACATAGTACCCATTTTGCTAGTGTTCTACTGCCCAATAGTGCCTGAAAATTACAATATATTGATGTGTTTTGATTATACATCATATGTATATCATTATATGTAGCAGATTTTATTTACATTTTAAGCTGTTTAGCTCCATTCAGTAAGGACTTAAGATTTTTTTTATTTAAGATTTTACAGTTTTTTGTTATATTGGGAAGAATATGAAGAAAGAAGCTGTCTTTGAATTAAGCAGGATATAACATACAAGGCTATAAAGTGTAACAACCCTGCTCTCAATTGCAATTAAAAATATTGTGACATGAATATTAATGCACTTGAATACATAGGACATTTTCAATACCTATAACTGAGTATGCTAAAATATTGTAGAAAACTAGTTTTCTGTATTCATGTCAATGCTACAGTACAGGCAAAACAGCATCCAATACAGCACTATTGTCATTTGTGTTCACTAACTAATGATAAGCATGTTTATTTTGTCTAATTTTTAAGTTTTTGTTTTCATGTTATTGATTCTCACTTAGGAAGCAAATACTAAACAATTTTTCTAGTTTGGATGTAAATGGTGATAGACGGGTACCAGCAAGAATGAAAGGAAAGGTTTACAGGACAGTAATGAGACCAGCTATGCTATATGGGTTGGAATGGTGATGCTGGTTAAAAGACAGAACTGCAGAGCTGGAAGTGGCAGAGCTGAAGATGCTAAGATTTGCGTTGGGAGTGACAAGGATGAACAAGATTAGAAATTAGTGTATTAGAGGGACAGCTCAGATTGGAAGTTGTGGAGACAAAGTTAGAAAAGCAAGATTGCATTGATTTGGACAAGTAAAGAAATTGGACAAATTTTTGCCAAAGGAGAAGAAGAGGAGGAGAGCATGTCCAGAGGGATGAGGAGAGAAAGAAGGGGAGGTGAGTGGAAGTGAGAGTAAGAACTCAGCATGACTAGTAAAGGTAGAGAATTAGCTGATATGATGAAGAGAAGGAAGGTTGACATTTTGTGTGTGCAAGAGACTAGATGGAAGGGTAGCAAGGGCAAGTGTATTGGAGGAGGGTTTAAATTGTTTTACCATGGTGTGGATGGAAGCAGGAATGAAGTAGGTGTTATCCTGAAGGAAAAGAATGTCAAGAGTGCTTTGGAGGTGAAGAGGGTGTCAAGGAGGGTGATGAATTTGAAGCTGGAATTTGAAGGTTTAGTAATAAATGTTGTTAGTGCTCATGCCCCACAGGTTGGTTGTGAGCTGGAAGAGAAAGAAGAATTCTGGAGTGAGATAGATGCAGTGATAGAGAGAGTACCCCGGGTAGAAAGAGTGGTGATTAGTGCAGATTTTAATGGTCAATGGTGAAGGGAACAGAGGTCATGATGAGGTGATGGGTTGGTATGGTGTCAAGAAGAGGAATGCAGAAGGTCAGATGGTTGTAGATTTTGCAAAAAGGATGGAAATGGCTGTAGTTAATACTTGTTTTAAGAATAGGGAGGAGCACAGGGTGACGTATAAGGGCGGAGGAAGATGCACACAGGTAGATTATATCCTTTGCAGGAGGGTTAGTCTGAAGGAGATTGGAAACTGCAAAGTAGTGACAGGGGAGAGTGTAACTAAACAGCATAGGATGGTGGTCTGCAGGATGACCTTGGAGGTCAAGAAGAGGAGGAAAGTGGGGGCAGCGTCGAGGATCAAGTGGTGGAAGCTGAAGAAGGACGACTGCAAGGTGGAATTCAAGCAGGAGTTAACATGGGCACTGGGAGGTTTTAAAGAGCTACCAGATTGCTGGGAAACTTCTGCAGAAGTGATAAGTCAGATAGCTAGAAAAGTATTTCGAGAAAGAGCACTCCAGATGCGATGTTTGCTCTGAGGGTGTTGATGGAAAAGTACAGAGAAGGTCAAAAGGAGTTACCTTGTGCCTTTGTGGACTTGGAGAAAGCATATGACAGAGTGCCTAGAGAAGAGTTGTGGTTCTGTATGAGTAAGTCAGGAGTGGCAGAGAGGTATGTGGGAGTAATTCAGGATATATATGAGGGCATTGTGACTGTGGTGAGATCTGCAGTGGGAGTGACCGATGCATTTAAGATAGAGGTTGGATTACATCAAGTGTGGAAGAGAGGTGAAGAAGAGAGTGCAGGCAGGTTGGAATGGGTGGAGAAGAGTAGCTAGAGTGATTTATGAGAGACGGGTACCAGTTAGAGTAAAAGGGAAGGTTTAAAGGACAGTAGTGAGACCAGCTATGCTGTATGGGTTGGAGATGGTGGCACTGATGAAAAGACAGGAGGCGGAGCTGAAGGTGTCAGAGATAACGATGCTGAGATTTTCGTTGAGTGTTACGAGGATGGACAGGATTAGAAATATTAGGACAGCTCAAGTTAGACATTTTTGAGATAAAGTTAGAGAAGCAAGGTTGCATTGGTTTGGACATGTCCAGAGGGGAGATGAAGATTATATTGGGAGGAGGATTTTGAAGATGGAGCTGCCAAGAAAGAGGAAAAGTGGAAGACTAAAGAGGAGGTTTATGGACGTGGTGACTGGTTTGAAGGAGAAAGATGCAGAGGACTGGAAGAAATGGAGACAAAGAAAGACTGTTGAAGCAATACTGAAAATTTCAGGAGTCATTCAGTGACTGTGACTGTAAGAGCTGAGGGTAAAGATATAAGAGTGTTGCAGCTGAAGATTCAGTACTGGAATCAGAATAAAAAAAACTTTAATGATCCTAAGGGAAATAGCTTAAAAGCTCAGGGCTGTGGGTGAGAATAGCACAAATGTTGATGATGCACTTGATGACAGAGTCAATCAACTTCATCATCTCAGACACAGCACGACAATGGAAAAGAAAATGGCTTCAGGCTCTCGCTTGCTGCCATTTTAGCAAGTTTGGTCAATCTATTTCTTTAATTGTTGATACTTTTACTATTTTATTTATAATATAATATAATATATAATATAATAGCTAGTCTGCGATGGGCTGGCGACCTGTCCAGGGGGCGTCCCCCGTCCTCGCCCTGTGTGCGCTGGGTTGGACACCAGCACGCCCCCGCGACCCCGTTTGGGACAAGCGGCAGAAAATGGATGGATGGATGGATAATAGCTAGTTTTTTGTTATATGCATTAAAAAACTGAAAACTTATTATTTCTGAAAATAGTCCACACATACAATCCAAAGCTTAAAGATTAGTTACTATGTGAGCTTCTGAATGGCAAAAATTAACTAGTAAGTTAATTTTAATAAACAATCAAATGCAATCAATTGATCCATATTACTGCTAAGCTTTGTTGAAAGGCATGCCAGCTACTGATAAGCTTTCATTAAAATGCTGTAGGTGCATGTATGCTTGTCTGTGGTGGATACAAAGCTCCAGGTACCTTTATCCCTACCTCATTTTTTCCAAATCTCAATGCCACAATCAACCACACTCAACAGACACGTGCCCCATATCTTCTTCCCATAAGAGTGCTGTTGGCTATTCACGGAGCTCAATCAATAGCACATTTGCAGTTAGATGTTAATGGAGGTCTTTCATGCCAGCTGTGTTTTGTCGAGTCATGTTGATTCCTTTCTTACATTAACCAGCTATGTAGTGATGTGAAGTATCAGATAATGATGTTAACAATTGATAAAATACCTGTCAGGTCAGTGAAAGGAAGCTATTTCTTTTTTTATCTGGTTGTCTTGTGAAATAAACAGCTCATTTGTCAGTGACAGTAGTGATGTGTATTAAAAACACAGTTAGTCTCAGGTGGTAAAGGATAATCTTGCTCATCCTCATGACATATAGAGCCAGCACTGTGAGAATGATGTTTCCATTAAAAGACTAACCGCTGAGCTACCATACACTTTAAACAGCAATTAACAGTAAAATTGAATATCTTTGAAAATGTGTTCCTTTATCTTTGAAAACTTGACCATTTTCCCCATTTGCAGAAGAGACAAATAAGATACTGATAACAAAAAATAAAAGATATTGAAATTATCATTATAACCTTTACAGCACATTTTTAGACACACTGAGCATGAAAAATGGAATATGCCATTATATTCTAAATCCTAAATTTAAACAGATATTTTCATGTTATTCAGTATGTACAAAGTTATTAATATAACATTTTGCAAGAGTGACTAAATTCAAAGCAAACCACACTATGAACCTAAACCCAATGAGAGGATTTCCCCATGCACTGCTTGTACTCCAAGCATGATGTGACTCATTACACATCCCTTAAGAGGAAAGTGGCTTGTGAATTGGGAATGATCCTTCAATAAAAACATTAACTGCTGACTCAATGTCATTCTCCTCCTATCAATACATCTGCCCACTGAAGCTACATAAAAGTGAGTACATAGTTACCAGTTACTAATAACTTACCTGTCCTTCAAAACCAAAAGAAAGTTGCAAAAAAGGAGATCAAAGCTTCTTGCTCAACTTTCAGATTTCTACCTTAGCTCTACTATAGCTCTTACAAAGCCTTGATTGCTTGTTCCTTGAACTTTCTGGACTCCAACATGGCTTACTGCACAATCCACGCCACTGGCTGTTCTCATGCGAGGCAAGTCAGCAGGAGAATGAAAATGAAGGTGAATGCCAAGCCTTTGGCCTCATGTCCCAGAAATATCCATGTGAGCTCAGCATCAAGGCGAGAGGAAGACGTGAGTTCGACCTTGCAGTGACCTCTGCCTGCTCCCAGCTCCATCCACTCCCCACCTGCCTGCAACTTATTTGAGAATGCGAGGTGTGGAGTGTTGCATCAGACCAGCAGAATTAGTGCTGCTTCAGCCTGGGCCGAAACCCCCAAACTTACCCAGTCAGCACCTTCACCAGCTCCCATGTGAGCTTTTGAAGGATGGGGGAGGAGACAGAGAAGTCGTCTCACCTCTTAATCGAGTAAAGGAGGTCTCAAACGCATTTCCTCACAATCACACTCAAGTTACACTTGCCAAAGAGTTTTACACAGCCCAGCACATACAGATCAGAAGCAACTGATGAGCTTGCTTTCCTCATGCAACCAGAACCGCCCAGTACTGGAGTGTAGCAATAGGGCCAGAAGGCTAATCACATAACTGTGTGTGTGTGAAACTCAACAGTGAAAAAAAAAAACCTTAAAACTTGTAGTTTACTGGTACCAATTTCAAACTTAAAAAAAAAAAAAACTATAAAGAATGGTACATATTGTTAACTAATATTGATTTTAATATTAATATTGATCTAAAAATTAATGGTAAAAAGAGCTCAGGTCTGCCCATACATTGACACTGATAAATGAGGTCAGTACAGTCAATATAACAATGAGCTTCATTACTCACAAATGATCCTAATAAGCCCTTAATTTCTGAAATGCAAGTTCTTCAGTACATCAAATATTAATTAATAAGGGAAAACCACTCATTGGGTCATCTGAGAGGTCTAATATAAAATATGAAATTAGGTAATGTTCTTGGTCCTTAGATGTGAATCAAAACAGGCATGCTTGTGCAACTGTGCGGATACAAAACAGCAAAGAAGATTTAAATGAAAAGGCCCACACAAATAGTCTTAATAAATCTTGAATGAGACAGAACGTCTACCCCATGAGACCTCATCACTCACTCCCAGGGCTGTCAGCAGCGTGACCCCATGATATAATACATGAAGGCCCAAGGCTGAAAGATAAAAACACTGAACAGCATTCTCTGGTGGCCACCACAGGAACTGCATCAGCCTGGCCACAGATGAAGCAATCAGGCCAGTGAAGCATGATTCATTGAGACAGAGATTACCTCTCAGTGCAGATATTTCAATCTAGCTTTAACTTTTATGGAGGCTCTGCCATGACCAGCATGCCAGGTTGTTTATCCTATGATCAGTCCAGGCTGAGTGAGTTAGTGATATGTGTGTTTCATTGTACGTGTGAGTGTGTGTTAATGATAGTAGCCCTGAGAGCAAAAGACATGTATTACTCTGACTGTAATTAGGAGCATAAATTGTAGCAATCAATGGCACCATTACAGTATTCCCAGGGGTTACACTCGCTGATATATATATATCGCTATATATGTTCTTTAGAATAAATTGTTAGTAAGCTAGGCTATAGTGGCATGCACATGCATGAAAAAGTAATAACAGCAGATTGCAGTTGTCAATGGATTGCAATTTGTCAACTAATCAATAGAGTCGATTTTAATTTAAAAATCATGCTTTCCGACCCTACAGCTACAAATAAATATATCCCATTGGCCAAATGGTGGGATATACAGTAGTTTTAGGCAGGTGTGAAAAAAATGCTGTAAACAAAGAATGCTTTCAGAAATATAAATAATGATTGTTTATTTTTTATCAATTTACAAAATGCAAAGTGAGCGAACAAAAGAAAAATCTAAATCAAATCAATATTTGGTGTTACTATCTTTTGCCTTCAAACCAGCATCAATTCTTATAGGTACACTTGCACAAAGTCAGGGATTTTGTAGGATTATAGTCGGTGTATGATCAACCAATTTTAACAAACAGGTGCTAATGATCATCAATGTCACATGTAGGTTGAAACACAGTCATGTTTGGAACAACCTACCAGCCGAGTTCCTTCAAAAACTGTGTGCAAGTGTACCTTAAAGAATTGATGCTGTTTTGAAGGCAAAGGGTGGTCACACCAAATATTGATTTGATTTAGATTTCTCTTTTGTTCATTCACTGCATTTTGTTGATTGATGAAAATAAATGATTAACACTTCCATTTTTGAAAGCATTCTTTGTTTATAGCATTTTTTCACACCTGCCTAAAACTTCTGCACAGTACTGTATTTGGCAGTAAGTGAACAGTCAAGTCTTGAAGCTGTTGGGTTAGATTGGCTGGTGCAATCCCACATGAGATCTACCAAAATACAAATAGCTTAATATGTTAATAAAAACGTTAATGCTGGTTATGATCGTCCGTCATTTGGGCTATCTAGCACCAGAACAGTCAGAGTATTCATGACCGCTGTTCAGCAGCAAAACGAGTAAGTGAGCATAAACACTTGATCGCAGCAGGATGGGAAAGAGAAAGCATTGTTCTTATGCTGCACGTTTGAATATTTATTCATTTGAATTTTGAATACTGAAAAGTAGGACATGTATTTACAATGCATCCGTTGGTCAGCCAGGTATCTTGGGGCAGGTGTGTCATAGGATTTCTAATTGGTTTAAATTATCAAATTTCCATAGGTCTTCCACATTGTTTAAGACACATCACACACCACCTAATCTTTGGTTTAGGAAACAGGTTGCCAATTCCTGCCTTTCTCCTAATCACTGGGATATCAGGTTGGGATTAAAAGTGCCCCACACAATTATATTAAATTCAAAGGCACTTGAAAGTTTGAAACCTTTAGAATTTTCAGTTTTTCACAGATATTACCACCACATTTCAAAGATGGAACTTTCTTATGCAATAATGCAGTATTTTACTTAAAACTTAATGCTTCTCATTTAAACCAAAAATTCTGGCCTTATACAACCACAAAATATTTTAAATAGGTCCCTGGCTTGGTGTAACCTTTAGCAAACTGTAGAGGGGCAGTAATCTTTTTGGAAGAGCAATGTCTTATTCCTTGCAACTCTGTCATTCAAACAACTGTTGTTCAGTGTTTTCCTGATAGTGGAACCTTGCTCTTTATCTTATTTGACCTCACTGATTATAATTATCTTTCTGACTTCACAGATTATGACATGCCTTGTTCTTGTGATCTTTGATCATCAACCACTCCTAGGTAGAGGAACAGTGGTCTTCTCCATTTGTACACAATCTGTCTTGAGTGTGAACTAGAGCAGTCCAAACTCTTTAGACATGGTTTTGTAACTATTGCTAGTCTAATGAGAGCATAATATTTTGAGGTCCTCAGAAAGCTCCATTAATTGTGCAATGTTTACTTCCACAAATGTGAAGATTAAACCTGGATAGATTTCTTATCTTTAAATTATACAAGGTTCCCATTCATACCTGATTGCCAAGTTGTTGATTGAAAACATCTGACTCTAATTTCGCCTTCAAATTAACTGGTAATCCTAGAGGTTTATATATTTTAGCCACTCATAAATGTGTAATACTGGATAATTTCACTTAATAATTAATGGCCAAGAATAAAGTTTTTTTGTCTCATTAGTTTAACTGACTTTTTTTTTTTAATCTGATGATGTTTTGGGTCATATTTATGCAGAAATTTATAAATGTCTAAAGGCTTCTGAACCTATAAAGAACCACTGTATTTTTAAATTCCAGAAAGTTTGTAAGAGTTGCCTGGGCATATTTTAACAGTTACAAAGGCATGTGATCACTCAGACAGTTCTGCAGTAAAGGCAGTGCCTTCCTTCCACTCAGGAAGACACTTCTTCCTAAACTGGAGATGGACGAGTGCAAAATACTGTTTTTCTCCATAAAGGCAAAAAAAAGGGAAAGTTTTTTTGGATGGTTCAGTGGAATTGTTTCATTATTTTTGAAAAATTGAACACCTTATGAAACATAAACATCATGTTCAGCATTGTTATTATGCCCTATCAAATGAAACATCAATGGGTTAACCACTGTAACATGCATGTCTGGCACTCAAAGGCTCTAACCCAGAATCCTCAACTTACAGAACAAAGCCTTTTCATTATTAGCTTCTGGAATTTCCTTCAGAAGAAAAGCATGGAAGCCAGCCCCAGATTCTTGTCATGGTTTAAATCACACACTCCCACAAACCCAAATAGTGGAAAGTCTGGAGCAAAAGGACAACACATTGTTTACAGCGACTGGCCTCAAGTTCATATACAATTCCTCTGTTCAGCTCTTTGTGCTTACTTCACTTACTAGACTTTTGAAGGTCAAAAAATGTTCCAGTTACACTTGTGTCAGCTGGGAGTTGGGTTTGTTTTTCTCTCTTTTGACAGAATGCAGTAAAAAACCTGTCATCTACTATCAGACACTGGAGGACAGGGCAGGGAGCTTCAGTTATAGGTTGCAAAAGGCTACTTTCAGCTTCTGCAATAGCATCAAGAACTCAGATTCCAATACTCTGAACTCTACCTCACAACAGCCCTCTAAGGCACAATAACAGCTTTCACATTTTATTAATTTGCTTAAAAAAATTTGTAAGACCTCTGATATTTCTCAGTAAATACCTCTCCTTTCTTGTTTATGCATGTATTTGCCTTAATCCAACATCCATCCAATCATCAAACGATCCTTTACCTGTTATTCCTAGCCAAGGTTGCATAGGTTGCTGAAGCCTATGCCAGCATTCTAGAGCAAGAGGTGGAGAAACACCCTGGATATGTTGCCAGTTTAATGCAGCAGAAACACAGACAAACACATCCTCATAGAGTCACACCTAATGGGCAATTTAACATCTACATTCACTTGAAATATATCTTTGGTGCAGCAAGAAAAAGTAGGTGGAAGAATCCCATGCAGGCAGTAGAGAATGTAAAAACCTTGGATAAAAATGAAACAGGCTGCCTCAGCTGGGACTCTAACCTAGAACCTTCATGCTGAGTCATCGTGCTGAAATACTGAAAAAAACTGAAATAAGGGGTCAAAATTCAACACATGTAACTTCACAATAAATAATTCTAAAGAACAATTTAATAGTTTAATAACAGCATATTATTAATCATTAAAAAAGTTTTTTGTCATTCATAAATGTTAAAATATACAAAAAATTTAGACTTGTTAAATGTTACTGAATAAAGTTAAGAAGTAAAGGACTCACTCCACTCAACAGATTCTATCCGCATTACCTTTCCTCCTCTGTGGAGTTCTCATCCACTTCCTCTCTGATAGCCTCCAGCTGAACCTGGACCTCCCCCCGATCAGCATTGTGCTGTACACTGCGCTGCAGAGGTAAACAGCTGCAGCAGGTCCCCATGCTGCCTGACAATCCAACCCGACCACACTCTGGCCTGGTGTGTGCTCGCTTGCCCATGGTTTTTAACTCACATCGTTACAGGCAGCTCATCTGATCTTGCTTGCGAATGTCAACGCACTCGCCGAGTGCTCCAGGGTTAAATATCACCAGTCGAATCGGCTTTGATGGAATGGCTTCTGTGTCTCTGTGTGTAAGACACAGGCACCCACTGTGTCTTTCTCTCAATCCCCTCTTTGTTTTTTTTTCCTCCACTGCCCCATTCAGCACACTGTTATTACCCCCGACTCCCATTTGTTTCAACTAGCAGAAACAATGTGTTCTTAGCCTGACAAGGCCTTCATCACTCATGCTGGACATGATGGTGCTATAGCATTTTTGGCCTGTAGCTCTCAGCCCTCTGTGCTTTGCTCTTTGCTGGGGAAGTGAGCAATTGGAATAGTGCTGAAAGATCAAATGTTTAGAATTTATTTATTTATTTTAGAGTTTAAATAAATTATTATTAAGGCAGTCAAAGTAGGTAGTGCTGTCACCTCACAGCAAGAAGGTCCTGCGTTCAATCCCGTGGGGTTTGCATGTTCTCCCCCTGTATGCATGGATTTCTTCTGGGTGCCTCTGTTTTCCTCCCACTGTCCAAAGACTTGCATGTCAGGTAGATCTGAGATGCTAAATTGCCCCTTTGGTGTGAGTATGTTTGTGTGTGTGTTTATCTGCCCTGCAATGGACAAGCAACCTGTTTCCCGCCTTCTGCCTTGTGAGAGCTAGGATAGGCTCCAGCATTGCCCGCGACCCTAATCAGGAAAAGCAGTTAAGAAAATGAGTGAGTAAGAATTATTACTAATCTAAGTTCCAGTCTGAATGTATTCCTGCAATTGTTTAGAAACAGTAGATGCTGGCGCAGAATTAACGACTAGTAGTATTGTTTTTCTTTGATAGATTTGATGAGTTACTTAATTAGTGTAACATCATTTGTGTCACAAATGGTACACCATATGGTTTTATAACTGTAATCATTAACTTGATTACTTTAATAACTCTATTAGTTTAAATATCATCTGATACTATGACATATACTTGAAATAGATAAAAACTGATTTCTTCAACATGTGGAGAATATTAATGGCCCTATGTCAGTTCACTAAACCAGCACAAAGTATCACGATAAAGCATCCTGCAAGCTAAAAATGGCTCACACTCCCTCTTATCTTCACTAAGCTCACCATAAATGTTCAAAGCGATCATTTATGTCTACATTCATAGGCAAGTGCTGTCCCTCCTGCTGCTGGTGGTCAGACACGACTAATATGATTTGTGTGAGATAAATGGCCTGTCCCACAGGTAGTGAATTCTAAAGTAGTGTTTCCATTGTCTCCCCCCCCAACCGCCCCCTCCCCCCCCTCCCTCTCCTCCAGCCCAGGTTTGGTCCATTGCGGCTCCACTGCGCATGGCTCCCGCTACGAAAGGGAAATCATTAAGTAGTCTCGTCACAGCGAAAGAGTCCAGCCTCCTCCTTGCCAAAAAGCGCAGCATAATCACTTTATCTCTTATTCTCCTCACAGAGAAGGGAAACAGAGAGTAAGAGCGTGATTATTGCTTGGGTGGATGGATAAAGATAGATAGACAGACAGAGGAAAAAGTGAAAGAGAGAGCGAGAGAAAGGAGTGTACCAACAGTCTGCATCATATCACCTTATCCTTACGGACAGGAACATTATATATTAAACCCACCACAACTATTCCTGAACAGTGGTCACGAATACATAATGCATACATGAATAATAAAGCAATGACAGCAAAACAAAGACACTAGCATGTAATGATTACAAAAACTTTTAAACAAATGAGTCTGATAAACTGTCTGCACAGCCTCTCAATCACAAAGCAGGCCGAGACAAAGCCAGCAAAGGTCACTCACACGCTTCAGGGGGAGAGCTGAGCAGCGTGTTTGTGTATACACGTGAACTGATAGAGTCTGACAACAGGCACACACTGGCACATGATTCCTCCACCAAGCAGGTGTGTGGCAAGACTATCAGGCACCAACAATATGTATAATGCAAAGCATTTAATGAAGTAGCCCTTTAGTAATTTGTACTTGAGCACCTTACATGCAGCTTGTTCTGGGATCTTGTAAATCCCATGTAAATAAAATAGAAATGTACAGTCAAAAACCCGAAATGTACACTTTACAAGGGAATAATGTGTAATAATGTTTATAATAATACTTAAAATAAATTAAATACAAAGTGAAAGTAACAGCTGTCCATTTAAGGGTTAAGAGTGCCAAGAGTCTCCAAGGCATTGACTTAGCCAGTTCATGCTTACAGTCAAAGTTACAAAAAAGAGGGCTCCAAGGCAACAGCACTAGCAGGTTCACCACTCAGCCTTCCTTTTCCAAGAATAACCAAGAACACACTGCACACTTGCACTTGTAAGCAGGATGGTAGGTCAGATGGGCCAGGTGTTTGGTATTCAGGAAGATTCCCCTCACACACACCCAGCATCTAAACAACTAGCCATGAGTTTGCCGATTTTAAATGGATCCCCATCAGTTCTGCAGGCCTTCAAAAAACTTGAACTAATTAAGAAACTCAATATAGTCCCATCAGCTGCAATTTAACAGAGGACCGTGACTCACACCCTATAGAAGTAATTACACTTAGCATTCACTGTAACGGTGTTGGGGAGTTTGAAGGACGCCAACGCAGAGCCAGGGTTCCAAAACGTAACTTTATTAACAAAAACTAACATACAAAACCAAAAGTGCCACCATTAACTGTAAGGCAGAGCGATTTTAATGAACCGCGCTCTGTTCTGACTCACTGGGGCTTAAATAGCAGCCGCAATGAAGCACACCTGTGTCTGAACAAGCCCAGGTGTGCTCAGTCAGAACAGAGCACCATCTGTCGTGCCCGGCCGGTACCACAGGCACGACAGACCGTGACATTCACTTAAAGAAAGATTTACTTCTGTGAGAAGTACTGACTCGTAAGCGCCAGGACATCATAATAAGTATTTGTGTTAAAAGGAATTATATTTCATAATTTTCCCTTATCTTTAATTATTATATGCTTAAATTTGAGGAAAGGGATAATAGGTCAGTTTCATTCTACTCATATGTAAATGTACTCATAAGGAAACTGCAGCACATCAGCGGGAAGGAAACAGTTTGACACACTTTTAAATGACTCTGCTCTTTCAAACCACTTTCATTCAGTCCCTTGAGGTCAAGCAAACAGAGACAAAAGTAGAAGTATAAAAGCTGCCAGGCCCAAGCTAAGAAGTAAGCAAACTATGCATTCATATAAAAGTTAAATGCAAACTCTTAGCCAGTTCAACCTGAAACACAAGTTTTTAAAGAACAGTTATTCATATGTTATAATTTGCACAAGTGAAATTTCATAAATGATTCAGTGAGCAAACAACACTGTAGGTAAATCTTCTTCATTTCTGAAATGCCCTATCGCAACAACTAGCATGACTGAGAATGATAAGAAAATATGAGACCAAAGGTTATTTCAAACCTTCACAAATGATTGTTCATCTTTCAACAAAGGACTACAAAGGAGTGTCATCCTAACACTCATCAAATCATTTAATGGTGATAAAAAGTGATGGAACACAAAGATGAAATTTCAGTAATGTGGAACATTCATAGTATCAAGAGAGATTAAACACTTAATTTGTCTTAATTTGTAAACACTTGAAAACACGTAATTTGACTTAATAATAATTATTTTGAAAAAAAGGAAGTAAAATATTGTATTCATTGTATCATTGTTTCCCAGCTGTCACACTATTATTAGTTGATTAGTTTGATAAGGCATGTTAGGAAAAAGGAAAAGGGATCTAAAATGTTCTTGTGCTTCACCCTTCATTCAAGTATGTTATAAAAAACTCAAGAGTTGCTACAACTGAAAACCATTGACGCGTTCAACACAGATCTTGATGTTATACAAAAATAAATGTAATGCAAAGTGTCCAGTCACCTTCATCACAAGAGATGCACAAACCTATCTACACTACATATCACTGTCTGATGTGGAGATCTGAGTACTAGATTTTCTAAAAAATCTAGGCATTTTTAGACAATTCTGGAAAATGCATACAACCTGTCAGTATCAAATCCACAAGAAATAGCTGACTACAGTCATTTACATCATTTGGCAGAAGCTCTTATCCAGAGCGAGTTACACGTCCTAATTACAGGGACAGTCCCCCTGGAGCAATTCAGGGTTAAGGGTCTTGCTCAGGGACCCAGTGGTGGTAGTGCCAGAGGTGAGATTCGAACCTGGGACCTCTTTAGCCACAGGTCCATAGGCAAGTATCATACCACTAGACATTTCAAACAACATCAAATCAATATTACATAAAAAAGAGGGATGTTTCTCTATAATTAAACTTTTAAAAACTATTGTGAAACTAGATTGTTTTGAAATTAGATTGCTACATGTCTACATATTCCCAAAGCCAATTTAACAGCTTTTGCAATTCTTTTTTCCAGCTGCATAAACCTGCCCCACCCCACCCCCCAGAGGGTTAAATGTTAACCTGAGGTTATACCCTTGTGTGAAACAAACAGAAAATACAACACCTTAGATAAGACAGAATACAGCAAAAAGACAGTTTTTTGTATACTGCATCTATAGCCACTGTTTTTGAAATGAAAACAGTATTACTCATATATAACTTTAACAGTGAAACTTTACTGCCTTTGCTGGATTTTATTGCCTTGGATGGACAACCTTTTTGTGTTGTAAAGAACATGGGCTTTTGTAACCATGGTCACTGTACCATAGATACTGTAATTATTTCAGTAGGGTTATTTTATGGTCAAATTTTTTACTGATCGTTAACTTCTGCTGGTAGGACTTTGGCCCCACTGTGTCATTTGAGGGTTTAATATAATGATATGAAAGCTTTCATTTTAGTGCATCACTTAAAATAATAACTAATATTTTCACATTATTAAGGGGGCAAGTATAGTCAGTCAAATAAGACTGTGCTAATTGCAATTATAGAGTTGGTGAGCAAGCCCCCCCACCACCACCCCCAGTCTGATCTGTGTAGGTAGTCAGTAAATGCATGACTACAGTCTCATGGAAATCCAACACCTCCACTGCTGTGCTGTGGGACATCAACCCAAAAGACAAAAAGAATATTGTCCTGACAGGATGTCATTGTTCTGCCTTGTCTTTGGGGAGCTATAGAATTGCACTAATTTCTATGCAGTCTGACTTCTCCAAGTATTCATCCAACTTTGCTTGAGGTGGAAACCGGCAAAAGTGCTTTCAACTCCTTTAGCACAAACGGAGTGCCGCACATTCCTTTGTGACTTTTCACACAAATTCCACCTACACAATGGACATCATTCCAGAACATTGTTTTCAGCTCAAAATAAAGCACTGAAGCTCACATATAGGAGCACGAGCCCAGAGGTGTTAATGCTCTGATCAAATTTTAATTTATTCATGTTTAGACAGAGTACATACTCCTTAGAGGATCTGGTCTAATTCAGTAATGAAAGTAGGGTGCATGAGGTGTGCTGCTCCTCCTTTTTGTGCAGATGTAAAGGAGAGTGGTTTTACTATGCTTGCTCAAGCTCAACAGTCCTTCCATTGTGCTTCCTGCTTCTTATTTCTCACAACCTGCTGCACAGGCAACAGGCCATTGTCATGATTTGGACCGGGATCAGTCTCTTTTGGTGCAAAAAAGAAACAATATGGGGAAGGCAGATCAAGAGTTCACTACAGACTTCCGGTACCATCATTTCTAAAATCTAGATCTATGGCCATCTTTAACGTAAATCTACATGAAGTTTATAACAACTTCACATTCATCCATTAAAAAGCAGCAAAATGATTCAGAAGATCAAACCTTCTTTTGGGTCTGGTGATTAATGTTCTCTCTTATTCACACTGCTTTAGAATGTTAGCCCTATTCAATTTTTTCAAATAACAATTGTTTAGAATAGTTAAACTCAAGCCAACCACCAAGATTAGAAATTCAGAAATAATTTGAAAGCAAGACCTGACTGTACCGTCATGTCTATCCATCAGCAAGAGTGGTTCTTTCTATCATGAAACAGTGTGGCAGTGTGAGCTGCAAGGTGATATAGAGACCTTTGATAACCCCTGCTATTGTCTTGAATTAGGCAAGACTGAAACTACAAAAACTTCAACTGCCCTCCAGTTTTGCTTGCTTGGACCTACTGTCAGCTGACTCTTTGAGGTTAAGCAATCAATATCAGCAGAGATGAATCTCCACAGAGATCAGAAAGCTTTTCTAGAGATTTAATAGCAGCTACCAAGTACAACAATAATTCCGTTTGCCGGACAAGTAAATAAAATTGTGATGAGGCTACAGATTTTGATATTGCTCAAAACATTTGGCCTGTACAAAAGTTACATTATTAAGAAAAATAAATACCCAAGAAATGTATAAATACTGGGTCCTGGTCTGTCACTTTGCTTTATGCATGTTTGTTTTGTATTTATACACTTGCATTTTTCAATGTACTTTGCATGTACAGTTTTTGCTGTATATCCTGGTATATCTTGAACAGGTACTCATGTCAGTTTTGGTTTCTTCGATTCAAAGCTGGCTCAAACAACCATGTCAAAATATATAGAGAATGGAAGAGAATATAACAGAATACAGAATAATTACAGACCTGCTCTCAGGTTAGCATCTGAGTGTTCTTGTAATATGATCCATCTCAGCAATTTTCCCAGGCTCAGTCACAAAAAAATGTCATGTGTCAATGTGACCCACCTTTTGCAGCTACTCATGTGAAGATAAATTCTAAGAGCTTGTCTGCCTCTTCACATGTTTTAATTAGCTGAGTGCAGCAGGGACCAGGGGGCTGAACAGGTGGGGCTTTGCACTTAAGTGAACACTTTGTCCATTAGCCCTCATAAGCTCATGTGGCACGTATTAAATATTTGGCAACTCCCAAGCCTGCAGCATATCAAATAAACTTTTGATCAGGAAACTGAGGCCAGTATGCGGCCGAGCGCACCGCCCCTTTAACCAGAGAGATAATATTTACATCAGCAAAAATGAAGGGTCCCAAAGAGATGCTAACCAACAGTTAACACATTGAGGGCAGGGTCGCCCTCATGCTTGACCTGTCTTCACGCTTTCAACACCAATTTTCAAGTGTGTACAAATTTAAGAACTCCTACAATGCATTCTAGATTATTTTGGGATAAAAAATAACAATAAGATTGCAAATAAGATTCCCAAGCAAATTAATAGGTAGTTTAGTTTAACTGCTTCGAGAGGAAAAAGAGAAACTAATCTGTTTTTGTTGTTTTATTATTAGCTCAAAAACAATCAGTCTTTTTTTCAACAGCAACAGAGCCAATATACAGTAGCAGTGTAGCTTACAGGATGCAAACCGGAACTATAAAGCCATTTAGGCCCTAAATGAGCACTTTATTTTACAGCCCTGACATTTGTGCACTTGTACATCTCAGAGCTGCAGTGTTCAGTTTTGTCAGAGCACACAATGACTCCATTCATGTTGGCCAACAATAAACCTGTCAGCAATAACACATTTCTAAAATCATTTTCACTGACCTTTAAAACTCCCCCCTCCATTATGCTAATACAGTGGCAATGTTTCCCCACTGGTCTGTGAGCAGTCAGAACTGTTGCCTTGCGACAAAAAAACAATAAATAGGTCCCATCACAAGAAAAGGACTATTGATATGTAAAACAGTGAGCAAGGCACTAATGCACTCTGGACTGTATTGCATAACTGGGCTATCACACCTAAAATGGAAAGTGATCATGCTTATGTCG
Organism: Hepsetus odoe; assembly: GCA_017165825.1. Taxonomy (NCBI): domain Eukaryota; kingdom Metazoa; phylum Chordata; class Actinopteri; order Characiformes; family Hepsetidae; genus Hepsetus; species Hepsetus odoe. The sequence goes on along the minus strand of CM029380.1, from coordinate 9,215,431 downwards.
GTCATACAGGTGGATTTATGAATCACCAAAGCTATTTTGTAATAGAGGGTCACTCTAAATATTGACCTTATTTGTGGTAGAGGCAAAAGGTTAAAAAAAATAAAATAAAAAAAAAACAAGCATTATATAATTATTTCCACATATAATGGTCAATATGCGACTGGTCAAAGTAACATGCCAGTCCAAAACATCCAAATGCATTAGTTGTACAATTTCACATTCCTACCATTAACATTTGCTTTAAGGTCTTGAATCAAAACTAACTAAATTAACCAATTTAATATTTCATCATTTTGTCAATATAATTAATTGGTTGGCTTGTAAGTAAGTAAAGGTATGTTTCTTTTTAACCTTAATTATTATAATAAATTATTATAATATTATAATAAATGTTTTTACTTACACATGTAAAAGTTTTCCATTTACCCCATACAAGCTGATCAGCCAAAACAGGTTTGGTGTTTAATGTTCACTTTGTCCTTTTTGTACTCTATCTATGTGGTTTATGTTAATAATTTTTTACAACTGTATCCCACCAATAAACAAAACCTTAAATAAACTTTATATGGCTTGTGACACCTCATTAACCAAAATGATTGTCAAATCTCACAGTACAAATATACCATCTAAAATCTAGCACTCACTCCTTACTACTACATGCTGGCTGCAAAAAATTCTGCAAATGTATTCTGAAACTGCAGCTTGCAAAACAAATCTAGACACAAACTTTAAACCAGCCTTCAAGATCAAAGCAACCAGCTTCGAATATGATGGGACAATTCTCAATTCCATTTCCAATCCACACTCCACTATGCCAAAGCCTTATTCTTCATGCTTAGACTCAAAATGGCTTCAAGCACTTTCCAAAGCCAATAGAAAGAAAAGCCACAAGTAAACATCTAGCCTAGACTGGTTGTCTAGGGGGTGGCAGTCTGGAAGGGGGACATGCCAGTAACCGTGGCATAAGCTGTAGGGGAGGGCTTTTCAGCACATTTCTTTACATTGCTGAATATTGTTGTTTTAAGGTTAACAAAAGTGCTGTAGGCTATGAAGAGAAATGTCTTACAGGGGCACAGCTGCTGTTTGCTGTCAGCCCAGAGCTGGTTCCTGAATTTTATACAATCCACATCTAAACTGCAGTAGAAAACTGTCAGGCCTTTCAATATAAATATAATAGAAACTTCAACCAAACTTCATATCCCAGTAAGAAAGCCAAGATATCTGCAACAAAGTTGACTAGGGAAGCCCTTGAAATGGTCAAGACATGAAGGACAGCTGCATCCTATAGTTGGATACCAGAGTGTCTGGTTTCGTATTAAATGAGGCTGAACAGGTAAAGTGACTTTGGTGAGCCAAGCTACCGTGAACTGGGAAAGTAACCATGCTATATATCTCTGTCACCAAAAGTTTGCATGGGCACATAGTTGTACACATATACGCAGACATGCACACACACACACACACACACACACACATACACACACACACACACACACACAAACACACCAAAAGGGGAACAACATGCAGTTAAAGGGGAAAATGAAGGTCTTGCACATTGCTGGACATGAGGAGAATTTTAATGGGAAAAGCCCATCCAGTCCTGCTGGGCAATGCTCTTTATTTTCTCTATTACATGGGTAGGGAGAGAGAGGTAATTGGTGGCAGGACTCCCATGTTGGACTTGGGTCTACAGTGCCGATCAGCAATAAGCTCTGTAATCAAGTTGCTTCCCTACAGAGACACACAGATGAAAGATTTCCCAGCTATCTCTTTTTTTAAAAGGACAACAAATTTTAAGCCAAACATCAAACCAAGGGTGAATAATTTAGTTAAAGAAGACAATATGCCACCAGGTCCATTCATCAAGCATACATAAATTCACTGGTGACAGCACAGAAACATGCCATATTCTATCACCGTCGCCTCGTAATGTGTCAAACTTGAGATTGAAATATGCTCAGTATATGATAAGTATATCTGCTAAGTATAGCAGAGTGGGCAGTGGTGGCCTAGTGGTTAGGGAGTTGGCCACAAAATCGGAAGATTTTGGGTTCAAACCCCTTACCAGCAGGTTGCCCTGAGGTGTTCTTGAGCAAGATACCGTCCTTGTCACTGCTCCCCGGGCGCTGTCATAGCATGTGTCAACGGCGTGTGTTTGTACATTTGTTAAATGCAGAAATTCCGTTTCATTGTGGTTCACTGTCTGTTGTGTGTTCTCACAATGACAAGAATAGTCACTTTCAATTTATAGTCCCTACAGCCACTGCAACTACCATGTGGTACTGCAAAAACAAAAACCTTTGAAGAAAAATAATATTGTTACATGCCCAAGCATTTGAATGTCTTTAGGTCCTCATTCCATACTTCTCAATGCCCTTGCCTTTATTTTCTCAGTTATTTTTTAATGTTCCTCTAATTACTGCAATCCAGAACCAATATTAGTCTATCATCTTTGTAGCCAAGATAGGAGATCCATCACTGGATATTCGCTTGACTATTTTAACTGACCTTGTTGGACCTTATTATCAGATTCCGTGCAAGGTCCTGCTCAGAGTTATGACACTTTTTCAGTGCTTTTAAAAAAACCTTTTCAAAAAAATTAAATACTTGAAATGCCATAGTCCTAGCCCAGTATTCACATCCAATATCCACTGCTGGCTTTGGTGTGTGTGTGTGTGTATGTATGCATGCTTACTAACCCTTTACTTTTCTGTTACTACACTGTCATTATTCGATAAACGGCAAGTCCTATATGAATCAAGTATACTAGCAATTTTGATTATTTATTCATAGGAATCTGAAATATCTGCTCACTATTTTCCCCAATTTCATACAGCCTATTAATGTATGCCTCCAATGCTATTAATATCCATGTGTCTCTAATTCACACCAAACATAGGAGATGTAGCCAGTGGGACAACGTTAGCAAGCCATAACCTGTATATAACCAAACCGATTATGAGTGACAGCACCAGAGGTTTCAAGCCGCTACGATTAGCATCCTGTGCAGGTCATAAGACCAACGTGTAGCGTTTTAAAGATGACGCAAAGTCCTGCTCCTAAGCAACCAGAAAGCCAATGGAGCCTCTGTCCCGGTTCAGTGTGACTGAAACGTGTAAACACACAGTGCGGTCCTGGATCCACACTGTAGCTGCAACACAGCCTTAAACCCTATGCACATCGCACATGTACACAAAAAGAAAGAGGCTGGGGGCTTACTTTATGAAGTAGCTCGCTCCTTCATCGGTGAATCCCTCCTCCCATCCCCGCGGTAGATCTGCAGCAGAGAGACATGTTTACACGGCGAGCCAAAGTTTGGAGGCTGAATGCGCCCTGTTCGTTATGGAGGGAGATGCTGCACTCCCACTCTCCCCTCACTGTTGTTTACCCCCCTTAAAGTAGTGAAGTTCCCCCCGAAAAGCTGCCATTAAAAACGCAGAGAAAACTCACCTGACCGTATCATGTGGCCCGAGTTGACTGGCTCGCCTGTGCGGGGATGTAGCCAAGTAGTGTTGCGAGTTTTATCGCTTGGGGGGAAGAAAAAAGAGAAACACCTGTTAGCTGGACGAGGTGATTCAAAAGGTGGCGTGCGAGGAACGCGAGGCGAGCCACCGACCGCTCACCTAATGAAAAATACTCTGCCATCTCTGCACACTCCGTACGACCAGTGCTCAGGTAGCGTGTCCCGGCCGAGTGGTGCCGCCATGATCCCAGGTTTAGATTCGCCTAACCCGGCCGCCTCATTCTGCTCGCTGCGCTGCGGAGTTTCAAGGGAATTCACCAGGGCTGCGCTACTTAAAGGGGAAGCGCAAACTTAGTGGGAAAGTGCGGGACGGCGTAAGCCCGCTGTTTGAGCCGACGAAAATGGAGAGCGGGGTGGGGGGAGGGGCGGGGGTGTTGTTGGAGAATTGCAGGCCGGTCACACTGGCTGATACTCTGCGTAAATGATATCACTCTGCTGCTGCGCTCCTCATAGCTAGCGTGTTTAACGTTAGTAGGGTGTAGACATATATATAGTTTAGGGTTAAGTTGTGTTTATTTGACTATTTATTCAGGCTGCAATAAAAAAATATATTGGAGTTAACAAAAATATTCATGTGCTCACAATGCTCATAATATTACTGTGTTTTTGGTCACAGATTTGACACCCACGATGTTCACTTCATGGCTTCATATATGTGTGTGTGTGTGTGTGTGTGTTTGCAAGTTATCCTCTGTGTGCTCTAGTTTACTGCCGCAGTCCAAAACAAGCACATTAAATAACTAAATAACTGGAGATAGGGAATTGCCTTTCTGTCTGTCTTTCTGGGTGTGCCCTGTGATGGACTGGTGACCTGTGCACGGTGTTTAATTTACATTCATGGCATTTAGTAGATGCATGCATTTCCTAATAACAGGGACAGTCTCCCATGAGCAGCTTGGGGTTAGGGGAACCCAGTGGTAGTAGCACTGGAGAAACTGTCCATAGGCAGGTTTTTTACCTCTAGATCACAACCACTTCTCTGTTTCACCATATGAGTACTGGGAAAGGCCCCCCATGATTCTGGATGGGATAAGAAGGCAAATGATGGTTGGACTGATGGATGGATGGATGGATGGAAAAATCTGATGTATGTTAACATTCCAGCATATGACTTAAATATAAAACAACACACTGCATGGTGTAATGCAGCAGCATGAAGTTATGGGCAAGAGTAGTGGAAGCTAGGTTAAAAAAGAGGTGATGATTAGTGAGCAGCTGTATGATTTTATGTCAAGAAAGAGCACAACACATGCAAAGTTTATATATATATATATATATATATATATATATATATATATATATATATATATATATATATATAT